>JANAVB010036086.1:0-22585 GCA_029216955.1 Iris pallida
GACGCTTAAGCTCTCTTCCAGCCCTAATTTTGCACGAAACCCTAATTCGAAGACGGAAAGAAGAGATTCAGGTATACTCGTAACCCTAATTTCGTTTGTAACCCTATTTTGGTGCGACAACCCTAATTTTACACGAAAATTTTTGTTTGTGACGAGGATTTTGTTCGTGACGAGAATTTTGGGAAAAAATCCTAGTTTGGGAAGACTTTAGGAGAACCCTAATTTCGTTTGTAACCATATTTTGGTATGTAACCTCATTTCGTTTGTAATTATGTCTGCACAATTACTGGACAAAGTGTGTGGACAGGAAACCCTAATTTTGATGGCTAAGTGTGAAAATAGTAAGTATGTAATTAGTTGTTAATTTGTTATTAGTTTGTAATTGTGTACAGGTTTTAACACAACATGTTTGGTACAAAGTATGCTCTTTGTATGTTGGGGGTCACTTTGATGTTGGTGACAAATACGTTGGTGGTGTAGTATTGGAACTGAAAGAATTTATTCTTAGTGATGAATTCTGTTGGTTTGACCTTGATGGCCTATGTGCAAGTGCTGGGGTGCAGGCTCCCTGTGAAGTTTACTTCTATGACCCTGTGGATGGAAGAAGACACAATTATTAGGTGACAATGATATAATGAGCTGCTTTGCAAAGTTTCCAGAGCCATGTCTTCTCAAATTTTATGTATTAGGGAAGCTCGATGAGTCACTCATTGATTACAATGATTATGAGACAAATATTACTGATTTTAGTGAAGCAGCTATAGAGATTGAAATGAAGATGGATGATGATTATTAGGCAAGCATTAACTTGACTGGGGTACCACTTGAACATGTGGATGAAGAACATGTCTGTTCAAGCGTGGGTGAAGAACATGTGGCTGTGGGTGAAGAACAAGTGGGTGAAGAAGAAGTGGCTGAAGAACAAGTGGCTGAAGAACAAGTAGGTATTGACTATAGTAGTTTTTTACCTCATGAAGACATTGACCAAGAGTCTGAGTATAATTCCAGTGATGAGTTGGGCAGTGTGCAGTCCTCAGAAGACAGTTGGGGGTCTGAAGATTATGAGTTGGGTACTTCAGATCCTGTTGTGACTAAAAATAGTTTGTTGAGGGATAAAATGTGGATGTTCATGTGGGAAAACGTTTTGCTACACATGAAGAATTCAGGAGTGCTCTGAGGCTCCATGCCATCAAGAACAAGTACAACATGAAATTTGTACACAATGAAAGAAGGAGGATCACAGCTGTATGTTCAACTGAAGGATGTGAGTGGAGGATTCATGGAAGTGTTGTAGGTGAAAATGGATACTTTGTAGTTAAGAAATTCTATTCTGCACATGCAAAAAATTGTGGCGAGGTGGACACCAACAAGCAAGCCACTTCTACATTTCTTGCAAACAGGTATATCCACTTCTACTGTTATTTAGCTTTTAGTTAATTGTTAGTTAGGTTTTAGTTAACTGTTAGTTAGGTTTTTGTTAACTGTTAGTTAGGTTCTAGTTAACTGTTAGTTAGGTTTTTGTTTACTGTTAGTTAGGTTTTAGTTAACAGTTACTAGTAGTTAGCTTTTAGTTAAGTAATAAGTTAGCTTATTAGTTAGCTATTAGTTAACTGTTATCTGTTACTATTTGCCACTTCTTGCAAACAGGTATCTCCACAGGTTCAGACATGATCCAGACTAGAAGAATGTTGGATTTAAAACTCATATAGCTGAAGATTTGGAGATTGATGTTTCTAGACACAAAGTACACAGGGCAAAAAAGAAGGCATTGGAGATGATTGATGGGGATGTCCAAGAACAGTATGCTTGTATAAGAGAGTATGCCATGTTGGTGATGAAAACAAATCCTGGAAGTGTTGTTAGGGTAAAGGGAGAAGTGGAGACTGATGGAAAAGCAACCAGATTTGTGAGGATTTTTTACACCTTGAATGCACTGCTGAAGGGCTTCAAGGCAAGTTGCAGACCATTCATTGGTCTTGATGGATGTTTCTGAAGACAGAATACAAAGGTCAACTTCTAAGTGCTGTTGCTAGGGATGGAAATAACAGTTTCTATCCTGTTGCTTGGGCGATTGTCGAGATAGAAAACAAAGAAATGAAATGGTTCATGGTGCAGCTGTTGGAAGCACTTGCCATAGATGACAATTCAATCACTTGGATTTCTGACAGACAAAAGGGTTTGTTGGATGTGTTTCATAATCTTCTTCCTCTTGCAGAACATAGATTTTGTGCAAGGCACGTATACGACAACTTTAAGAAGAAACATCCAGGAAACAAACTTAGAAATCTTCTATGGGAAGCTTCAAATGCATACACCTTAGGTGAGTTCGAAATTGGGATGGAAAAGATCAAGAAAGTAAGCATGCAAGCTTACGATTGGCTTCAAAATCTGCATGCAGTACAGTGGTCAAAGCATGGATTCAGGTCTGAATCCAAATGTGATCTCTCAAGCAACAATATGTGTGAATCATGGAATAAACACATATTATTAGCCAGGGACAAGCCTATTATCTGTTTGTTGGAAACTATTAGAAGAATGCTAATGGCCAGGTTCCAAGAAAGAGAAAAAAATGGCAGCTTATGATGGGTTACTTGATCCTAAAGTAACAGAAAAGCTTGAAGAAGTGAAAGAGGATTCCAAAAGGTGTTTAGTCATTGGCTCCGGATTCAACAAATATGAAGTTATTCAAAGGGGAACCAATGATTCAGTTGACTTAGAAGCTAGGACATGCACTTGTAGGGTGTGGAAATCACAGGCATACCATGTGAGCATGCAGTTGCATGTCTTAAGAAGAAAAGGTCTCAATTGAGGACTACGTGCACAGGTACTACCATAAAGAAACCTACTTGATGGCTTATGCAGAGCCAATTAATCCTCTTTCAATGAGACATCTGAGGCGCATACCTGGGGTTGTGCCTATGATCCTCCTGTAGTTCGTAGCCTTAGGGAGAAGGCCAAAAAGTAGGAAGAAACAACCTGATGAGATTAAAGAAAGGAAGAGTGCAGGAAAATGCGAAAGAGCTACTGTGACATGTGGCAACTGCAAGTCAGTTGGACATAATACTAGATCCTGCAAAAATAAATTTAAGGAGAAGGTGGCAGTGCCAAAGGCCAAGCCTGGTAGGCCTAGGCTTTCTAAGTCCACCCTACATATTTGTCATGGTGATCCAACAAGCAATTCATGAAGGTCAGCATTGTGCATTTTAATTATTCTTTGTCTATACTACATTGTACATTTTAATTATTTGTTACTCATCTTTTCGTAGGTTATAGACAAGTGAAGGGTCTTTATCATTTTGGTGACCCTTTCTTAAAGTTGGCAATGATGATTTAGAGTTATGTGAGTGTAGGGCTCTGTGGGGTGGCTCTGTTTGTGTGAACTGCTCTATTTTGTGGGGCTATTTTGTGGGGCTCTGGTGCTCTGTTTGTGTGAACTGCTCTATGTGAGTGTAAGACACATATTTTGTGTCAACTGCTCTATTTTGTTACTCTGTGGGGTCCTATGCTAATGTATGTGTTCAGCTTTATTTTGCACTGCTGAGCCACTGTCCCTACCTCACTAACTCCTCTGAGCACTGTCCCTATCTCATTTTGTCAGGCTGCAGTCCCTACCTCGTTTTGTCATGCTACATGTTCCTACTTCTTCATTTAATTTTCAACTTTTACTTCATCAATTATAAACTCTGTCTTTCTTTCCTGCAGTATACAAGCATCTATTTGGGATATGTGGATATGCTAATATTCGAAGGATTATTGTGCCTATTTTGCTCTGCTGTAATGAAAAGTACTTATCTGCCAGTGAAGAAATGCAATGAAGAAATGCTAGATACTTATCTGCAGTTTGGATGTACTTATCTGTGCAGTTTGGATGTTGGTCTCATGTATACTTGAATGTATGGATACTTATCTGCAGTTTGGATACTTATCTGCAGTTTGAGTTTAGTTTGGATACTTATCTGCAGTTTGATGTTGGTCTCAATGTATACTTGAATGTATGGATACTTATCTGCAGTTTGCAGTTTAGTTTGGATACTTATATGCAGTTTGCAGTTTGGATGTTGGTCTCAATTGTATACTTTATGTGTGGATACGCAGTTTGGCTTGTTGTGAAGATTTTCTTCTTTGTTGAAAGGTTTATGTGCTTATGCAGTTTATATGTGTTAAAGATGTGTCTGAATGTATACTGCAGTTTTAACTTCTTTGTTGAAAGATTATATGTGCTTACTGCAGTTTTTAACTTCTTCTTAACTTCTCTCTTCAGCTTATATGTGCTTACTGCAGTTTATATGAACTTACTGCAGTTTATATGCTTCCTGCAGAGCCAAACTTCTTTGTTAACATTGTGCTTACTGAAGATTTATGCTTATTGCAGAGCCAAACTCTCTTCATTTTATATGTGCTTACTGAAGATTTATGTGCTTATGCAGAGCCAAACTTCTTTGTTACAAGAACTTTATGTGCTTACTGCAGTTATATGAACTCTCAGGTTTAGTTTATGCACTGAAGTATGCTAACAATGTCACCAACATTTTTTCCACATAGCTTACTTATTCAACAATTGCAATCGTCATACATACAAAATTTTAAACAACTATGCACGTTACAAAACCAAAAACAAATTGCAAAATATGCATGGTGAAGTATGGTCTTCGTTCATTGTCGTCATCGCCACTGTCGCTTCTCTAGAAGAAATTAAACGTTGGCTTCGATGCTCCTTCAATTCTTTCATTAAATTCCATATTAGAGTCTGATAGTACTTTGGAAGTTTATCATCCTCCCATAGTAGAAATCCACAAGAACTTGTTGAAAAATTTGCACACCCATAGAATCTTCTTCCAGGGTTTGCTTGCGTCCACGAAGTCTTCAATGGACTAATTGATCCACAATGGCAGTAAATAAATTTCCTCGATTTCTACTTGAATGTCGTGAGAACGAAAATTGCGAGCTAGAAGGCATAACTTCGACTTTGGATTAATCTGTTCGGAAAAAAAATTAGAAAAGAGAACAAATTATTTTGGAAATAAATTAGCAAAAATAGAAGAACTGAAAGTATCAGGAAAAAAAAAAATTTAAGGCTTGTGTACAACCCCCAAGCAACTGTGGCGACAAGCTAATGTGGAAGCCCCGGCCGTTCTATCCTCCCGAACCCCAAACATCCTCAGCCTTAAATAGATCAAATGCAAAGGGTATTTTGGGTGTTTAATTAAAAATTTTCAAAAATTTTGGAGAGTAACGGCTGTTTCCAACGGCTCTCAGACGGGAGGTCCTATTCCGAGCAAGTCACTAATTGCAGGGGTCTTTAACCACTAAAAGGTCTTTTAGTGCAAAAGTTATACATCTAACGAGGGTTTTTTTTTTTTGCAATTTACCCTAAATTATATATAAGAGTCACAACTACTAATGATGCTCTTAGAGCATCATTAGTAAGGCCCATCCCATTTTCTAGATTCTAGATTTAGAATGTAGGAGCTCATTTTGTAGAATAATAAGTCTCATCCCTAGTCACAATTTCTACAATTTCGGTCCCAACCCATCAATGGGTGCTAAGGGTTGGGCCTCCCAATTTCTAGATTCTAGATTGTAGAAACTCGTTTTGTAGAATAGTAAGTTCCAATTTGGAGCCCAACTTTCTAGATTTTAAAACTTTATATTATTTTTTTCCTACATCAATTTTTGACCACACAATTTTTTGGGACCGGAGCTCACTTTATCATTTTCTACTATTCTCATACAAATCCAACACATTCTACATTTATCTTTTTTTTAAAATTTTGAGCTCCAAATTGTATTGGAGAGTTCCAACTACTAATGATGCTCTTACGAGGTAGGACGAGATCCAAACAGCCCCTCAATATCTAGCATGTTCCAACTCCACATCCGTATACAGATGGGATCTGTACTAACCACTATATTATATTTATTATATTATATTACATTATAATAATATAATATAAATTCATATCATGTGCGCTGGTTCAAGAGTGGCAACTCAGCAGCAGCCCGGCCCAACAACTGTTGTAAGAAAGGAAGGAAGAAAGACGGAAAGGAAAAGAATAATCTAAGGATTGATCCGTACTCTTTCTTTACTGCAAGAGGTGCAGCAGCCGCTTCGGACTTTCTCCAAAGAGAGGAAAAAGTACTCTCTTCTAGAAAAGAAAAAAGAAAAAAAGAGAAGAATCAAAACAAAAAGCAAAGCAAAGAATCCAATCCAAATGCTCACCACCACCACCATCGCGTGATCACAAGAACCCGATCCGCACTCACCGAGGAGGAGAGGAGGGAGCTATGGCGGTGGAGAGGAAGAGGAGCAGCAGCAGGAGGAGGAGAGCGGAGGAATTGGCTCCTTCTTCTTCTTCTTCGGCTCGGCGGAACGGGGGACTGGACGAAGAGAGGATGGTGGCGGAGTTCCGGTGCCTCTTGGCCGACAGAGATCTGCTGCCGCCTCGCCACGACAACTACTACACGATGAGGAGGTATAAACAACAACTTCTTCAACTCTAATTTGAAGAATTCGTTTTGATTCGTTCGGTCGCCGCCGCCGCCCGCCGCGGCTGAATTTTCAGTTTCGGGGGAAAAATGGCGGTTTTTGAGCTGTTAGTTGTGCTTCTTCTGCAGATCTGATGGATTTTTGTTGGTTGGTTGGTTGGTTTGATCACTAACAAGCTAGCTCCCGTAGAGATTGCCATGGATCGACACCTACGTACTAAAAAGTGTGCGCCTTTGCTTTTGCTGCGAGGAACGAGCGTGTCATCTCAACGAAGGACCCAATAGAGCATGATCAACCCTCCCCATGTAGTGGTTGTCATACGAAAAAATAATCTAAAATCTAGAATCTAGAAATTGGGGCTCCGAACTGAGCCTTATTGTTGTTCTACAAAATGAGTTACTACATCCTGAATGTAGAAATTCTGAGGTCCATGCTATAGCTCATGTGGCTGGGATGGGACCATCATGGGGCTCCAGTTGAACTACATTCTGAATCTAGAATCTAGATATTGGGATGGGCCTTGCTATTGATGTTCTTAGCCTCACTTTGTGCTTTACGCCCCGCTCCATAGAGCCTTAGCGCCTAACAAATTATGGCTTGATGTCATATGTTTATAAGCTATTCGAGTTGAGAATAGGAAATTGAAGAAAGAAAGAAAGGAATTAAAAAAATAAAATTCTTTCCCGGCCTGATGTTTGTTTTTGGTGAAATACTCGAGGTTCGAATTTGTTAGGAATAATATTGGGATAGTGGTAGTTGAAGTGATTGGATGTTTGAACTTTAGAGTGGCTGCAATCTACTGGTGGATAAGGAACGTTCCGACATTTTTTGGTATCATCCAAAGTCGCCTTCTTCGTATCGACATACTTGATTATGCACTTTTCTGCCTTAAATTTTAGATCGCGACACGGATCATTATGGAAATTGTTTTTTTCGTAAGGGAATATTCCATAGACCGGCTGCGTTTCTCGAGGGGGAGCTATTTATTACTTTCCAAGGCTTGATTTCTTTCTTCTACATAGGATACTTGGTCGAAACACAAGTTTTTATTATATTCTCTGCCCGTCCATACCTGAACATTTGCTATCTAGGTTGTGTAGACAACAACATAAAGACGTGTACAAACGTGATGCATATTTGGCATACAACAGTACCTAGGAAATTTAAGATATGGGTATGACATGGATACAACTATACGCACATATGAACATGTATTTATAACCATATATATATATATATATATATATATATATATATATATATATATATATATATTAGACCTTTATTGTATCTACATTTATGCATATTTTTTTATATTAACTTTGTTATTTAGACCTTTATAATATATATTGCTTAGAAGCCAGAATCTTCTAGGAGGCCAACGAATCTCAGTAGAATCTCGATTCGGCAATTCTTACTTGGGAGCTCGTTCCCGGCGACGGGGGCTCATTTTCATGCGAGAGGAGTTCGTTTCCCATGCGACGGGGGCACTTTCCATAACAAGACCAAAATTTTAAAAGAGGACAAAAAATTTGGGAAGAAAGTTAGATAATATTTAATAGACGTTCATCAAAGTAACAAGAAGCTAAGGATTACTTTCCTTGACATCATAAAAATCATCATGCGAATGATCGCTCTATAACTTTGAACTGAACTTTATAGATTCTAATAAATATTAAGATATCTGTATATTTTGATAACAATAATTAAGAAACATAAAAAATTTGTTAGCGCACGCTTCCATCATGTTTCCAACTTTAGACTCTTCTAAGTAGTCGTGCTTTCCTGCTCCCACCCCCAGTTCCTGTCCCCTCTCCCGCTTTTGGCTTCTAAAATATATTATAGCAGGGATACAAAGAGAATAATGGAATAGTTTATTGAGAGGGTATGGCTATGTTTTCGTACCGCGATGCGTATCGTGTATTGGTTTGCTTGATTATCTTATCATGAATCGTAAAATACATAATCTCATTGACAAATACATTAAAAAATTAATATAATATTTTAAGGATAACTGAGCATATTAAACAACAACAAGGGGTATCATTGAACATCTATAAGTGACTATAAGAACAATTATAAAGTTGACAACTAAAAGTGAAACTAAAGCACAAGTTAGCAACCGTCATAAGTTATTAACATCCATAAATTTATCCATTCAACATCATAATGTCCATAATAGAAACAATTGTCAAAGAAATATCCAAACGTAAGAGGGGGGAATCCAAAAACAAAGGAAAAAAGAGAGCAATAAATAGACAAAGAAAATAGAGAAGGTAAAAATTGAATTACATTTTTTTTTTACCGTATCTGTGTATTGTATCGGACTTATCATGTCTTATCTGACAATGCAATAACTCATTGCATGAGTTTTTGTCCCATCCGATACACCTATACGATTTGTATCAAGATCTCCAGGTTCCACAGCCTCTTACATTTACCGATTTGTATCAAAATCTCCAGGTTCCACAGCCTCTTATTGTCTTACATTTACCAATCCTTCCTCACCATGCTAGATGATACCTTTGCCTTGGGAGTTGGGGGTCCGGTCCCTTGGAGTTGCTTTTCTATTGTTTAACATCTCAAAGTTTCCCTGGTTAGGAATCACTTTAGTGTGTTCATGCATATAGTGGTTAAGGATCTTGCAAATGCAGATTGGCCAAGATCATCACATAGAAGGTTCACTATTTTTGGTGAAAACTAGTTTCATGGGAAAGCATAAAACAAACTGTTGAGGATTTATCAAGTGCAGAGGCAGATTGTCAAGGAATAACGTATACTTTTTACAATATACATGAGGTGATTCAGGTTAGGAATTTATTGCATGAGGTTGGCTGTGGAGGGAGTCGCATGGCGCGACGATAAGGCTTGCTCACGGAAACAGCCTCTCCATATATATGGGGTGATGTTACATACATCTTGATCCTCCCCAGTCCCTGCATAAGTGGGAGCCTCGTGGCACTAGGACGCCCTTTTTAGGTCGGTTGTTGAGCCATGCTTCCACTATCTCTATTTTGTAATAGTTAGACTACCATGCATACCGTGTGAAATTCAGATTTCATGAGAGAATTGAACTTATAGTTAATTGCCACTTTGTTTCTTAGAGTTTCCATAACAATTCCTGGTTACATTTCATCTCCTTCACCAAAGATCAGTTGTCACGTTTGTTTTCTTGATCGTTTGGCAATGTAATTTTGGAGTTTATAGTCCGGTTTGCAAGTGAATATGGAACATGGGAAGAATTTCGGCAGCATCCTCTACATACGAGTAGAGTAGTCAATGTTTATTTCACATGTTGAATACTTATTTCACTTTGCTACTGTATATCCTCCGCGAATGATGCTGATAACACTATTATTTTTCAATTTTGATAGTCATGTCTCTGTTCATCAATATTGTGGTAACTTGTCATGTGCAAATATACAATGGCTAAAAATCTGCATGTGTCTCATGCTGTAATCTGTAGGAGTTGTTACAGCTACAGTGAGGATCTTTAATTGGTTATGGGCCGTGATTGAATAATACATTATGACAATCATTCACCTTCTTCAATCATTTTTCAGTATATTGTATATGAACTGTTTTGGCACACTAAACAATTATATTTTGTTATCAAGTTAAGTTTCATTGTAACTTATCTATCTAATTTATTAGTCTGTTACAGGCATCATTCTATCTTATTGACTTGTATTGTAGATTTTTGAAGTCAAGGGGATATAACATAGACAAAGCAATCAACATGTGGTCAGAAATGCTCAAGTGGAGGTCAGACTTTGGTACAGATTCCATCATGCAAGTAAGCATGTTATTTTTATCGTTTTGTATCTACTTGTTGCATTTGTCATTTTAAATTGTGGAATGTTCTGCTCTTGTGCCTCAATTGCTTTCCATCATTCCATCTTCTCTGTATTAGTAAATAATAAAATTGGGATTTTCTTATATGTTTTTCTGGTTAATGATATATAAGCTCTAGTTGTGATACCATATGATTATTCTTATATATCATAATATCTTCTATGGTGATTATGGCATTTTGGAATCCTGATTTATCAAGAAGTTGGGGGTACAATGGGATTGGATAGGGCCCATATGGGATTCATCGTATACATCTTTGGTTTCATGTCATGGTCCGGATACGGATACATATATTTTTCGGATAGAAAGGAACCTTATCATATTCTGGTATCCAGCAAAATCAGATAGCAATATAGAATTATCTTTTTGTGGGCATGTCCACCCCCCACCCACCCATCACCACCAGCACATCCATACTCTCTTTTTGCTCGAGTTGTTGGAGTCTCCATAAATGCTAGATGCCATCCTTGAAGTTATTATGTCATCGATGGAGATGCTGGAAGTTTATGGATGACAGAAAATAAACACTTTCACAAGGAAAAGGAAGTTTATGGATCCCTTAGATACACTTGTAACAAAAAATTTATATGGGCATTCAGGTCGAGTTCTAGAGTTGAAATATCAGCTTATAATAAAGATTAATTTCTTAAACCACTTGAAAGTCAATTTAAGCCGTTGAATTTCATGTTAACCTGGTTTGTATCGGAGGTATACTCTTTCAGGTGGCGCGTATCATAAGATACTGACAACAGAGTGTGTGTGCATACACACCCCCTTAGGAAATTTCGTGAGGGGGGAATTCACTTGTCGAAATCTGAGTAGCATGTCATATCCTCTCCTGTAACAATCTTTTGTTCGGATTTGGCATGATTCACATAGGCACTGTATTTTATCAGATTTTGACATGTGGAGTCCCCCTTAGGAACTGTATTTCTACGCAGACCTATTCCATGACCATTGACCATGCTACATATAATACCAATGTAGTAACAAGAGGTGTCCATGGTAGCTACGCAGACGACGTGAAAGTGTTATGACATGTTCGTCTTATTTCGATACTAGGAAAGTGAAATATATAATGTTCAAAGTTCAAACTATTATGTATCAAATGGCAGTGTGACCCAATTTGCACATAATGGATGCCAACCCCGCAAAAAAAAACCGTGTTCAAATGGTTGCAACTATTTTTGAATCTCCGTTTTCACTAGACAAGAAACAATTCCGGAAAAAAAACATGACTCGGAAGGGAGGCTAGATTAATCGAGTGAGGGAGATTCCATCCAATTATTCTGCATCCATCTAACAAAGCCACGTGAGTGATACACCATATTACGAGCAATTAAGAGCTGATTAAGTAAACACTCTACTTGATCGCCATGCGAGTAGACCACTTTGTTACACAACATTTGGTTCTGAAAAGGTAAACTATTTGTAGTGCTCGTAGGTATTATAAGCTGTCTAACAAGTCCGGGATATTAAAGATAACTCTGTTATTTTTTCCATAATGCAAGTTTCTGAGATTTGTAGTAGCACATCTGGGGCTTGGAATCCTGAGCCAAAGATCATGGTTTATCCTCGTATAGCCTCAGAGTGTATGACCTCCAACAGAATAGTCTTGCTGCACTTCTCCTTCCACAGAATTATTCATGAACGTGTTGCAGTTTTATAGACACAATAAAATGCTTTATGGAACACTTATGTACAAAACATGTCCAAAGTCCAAATACGTTGCAGATTACCAGTCTAAAATTCATTTAACACTAGAATCCTTCACGAAAGCCCAATTTTTATGTTAGAGATATCATCATTTGCATTTTATAGCAACCTTTGGCTGTATACATGTAAGGGTTTTATATTTATTGGAAGATCTTGTAAGCATAATCTATTACCTTAGCATACTTTAAGACGTTCCTTCCTTTTGTCTGTTTTTTAAAATTTCTGCATGGTCTAAGCTATCCTTTTACCTGTTTTTTAAATTTCTGCATGGTCTAAGCTGTGTTCCATAACTGAATATATAATATTATCTAGGATTTTGTGTTTGATGAGTTGCAAGAAGTGCTTTCTTACTATCCACATGGTTATCATGGAGTGGACAAGGAAGGAAGACCCATTTATATTGAAAGACTTGGGAAAGTTGATCCCAGCAAGCTTATGAATGTTACTACAGTTGAAAGATTTTTGAAATACCATGTTCAAGCTTTAGAGAGGATCTTTGTTGAGAAATATCCAGCATGTTCAGTTGCTGCCAAAAGGCACATTGATACTATGACAACAATACTAGATGTGCAGGGAGTGGTATGTTGCTGCTGCCTTACTCAACTCTTGTAGACGTGACCTATCTCATTATTTATTACTTATTGGTTATGTAGAATTGGATGAATGTTGGCAAGTTAGCTCGTGATGTTGTCATCCACATCAGTAAAATTGATAGTTGTAACTATCCAGAGGTAGTTCAAATGTTGAATACACTAAATTGTGACAAATTTCCCTATCAAGTTTTCTCCACTTCTCTTTTGATGCCAGTTATTTGTGCAGATTTTGAATCAGATGTTCATTGTTAATGCTGGCACTGGTTTTAGATTCCTATGGAGTGCCTTAAAATCTTTTATTGATCCAAGGACGGCTGCAAAGATACAGGTGAAACATAATCTTGTAGCTAGCAAATTCACCTTTTTAAAATATGATTTATTCAATCTCTTTTGGGATTCTGTGCTTTTGTTCAGGTTTTAGGTGATACGTACCAGAACACTTTACTAGAGCACATAGACAAGAGGTCTAGATTTCTATAGCTTTTATAGTTTTGCCTTATTTTGTATTTCATCTTTTATGTGGTATTCTGGTCCTAAAGGCAATTAGCATCCATGTCTCCTTGTTATTGACAGTCAACTCCCTGATTTTCTTGGAGGTTCTTGCAATTGTCAAAATGATGGAGGATGCCTCAGATCCAATAAAGGTCCCTGGCATGACCCAGAGATAATGAAGGTTTGATCCATTCATTTCAGTTAGTTAAGTTGCTTTTCCATTTTCTGTATGTAACAACATGCAAGAGGCACGGGGGAATGGTTCATTGGATTCTCTCAGCCTTTTGATTTAAGACTTACAGTGCTATTACTTGTCCTTTTAAAAGTTGGTTCGTGATCAACAAGCAGCAAGCTCATCGAAGATGACCAATATGCCTGATGAAGGGCACATGGACCTCAGTCTTGAATTGCATCCCTCAGAGGTTTGTAGCTTTGTTGAATTACTATAAAAAGGTCAAGTTGCTTTATCTCTGGTTTTCACAAAATGGTTATCACTTAGCAGAATGCGATGGACAATGAACTTACCACTCAGGCAGAGGAAGATATTTACGATATGGTCTCTACTAGTGGAGCAAGAATTCCTCAGGTATGCTATTGATTTCAGCTCATTAGGACAGTTTCAGTTCCAGTATCTTTTCTCCTAGGCTCTATAGCTTTCCTGTTCACACACGCAGACACATATTGCTAAGCAGTTATATCCTGTCTCGGTTTATTGCTGCCTTCTGTTTTGTTCATTAACCTAATTATTACTTCTATTTCAGGCAACCTATATGTAGTATTGATCAAATGTATTTTTCCTGTCATTTAAGTGGGAAAATATCAAATGATTTAGTTACTACTTACTATTCCCGTGCAAAACTTGACAATGCTCCACATTAGAGATGATTTGTTGTTGGACGTCACATATTTAAATCACTACTGTATTTTTGTTGTTGAAGTACCGCATTATCGTTATACTATTTTCTATTAAAGGAATTCGATTTATCCCTCTTTGCCTACTGACGGTAAATCAAGCAGCAGTTGCGGGGAACCCCTTATTCCATAGCTACCTTCAGCCAAAGAGGTTGTTATGAACAAAATATCTTATTATTGTTCCACAAGGACATATTGATTTCGTTGGTTGAACTTTCCATAAGAGATTGACTCTTCCTTTCAACATTTGTAAGGTTTTTACTAACATGCTACTGAGAGTTAAAAGCTATGTTGATGTTTCCAATTTCTTGTTTCCTGCTTTTACATACTCTTTCACAGACAAGGATGGACGGAAGAGTGGCTTCCATTGCTTTGACTAACCAGTTTGCTGACACTAATGAAGTTGGAGGTAAGCTTCATTGTATCTTATCCATATTTTATAACTGTAGATATATGCTGATGTTTCAGTATCTGTTTACGTGATGCTCACTAGTTTTTTTTTTTCTTGTCATGTTGCTTTCTACTTTTTGTAATACTGTGTAAACCATGTTCTCATATTTTCATTCATGTATAAAATGTAGTAGTCATGGCTAAGCCATCCTGCTAGACATAACACTAACTTGCCATGTCACTGAGCATACCAGTTTTAGGCCCTAGATATATCAAACTTACGAAATGGTTTATGAACATGAATCCTTTGCAAAGTGACTATGGCTTCAAATTAGGGAATAAATAATTAGAAGGCGAGTTATTTTCTTTCAATTGCCATCACAGGAAATATGATATATGTATCCGAGTGAAAGAGCTGGAATGCTGAATTCATGTAACTGACCATAAAGAATTGGGATATACACCATCATTTTGTGCTCCAATTGTAGAGTAGTCGTATTAGTTTATAATATGCAAGTATCTTAATTATAAGATGCATTAACCACGAGTCTGTGAATTCAGATGAGTGAATAAGGAATTAGAAGGAGAATTATTTTATTTCAACCACTACAGGAAAGATTATGTACGTATATATGTATCGAGGTTCATGGTATCAGCCGATATCAATACATATCGTCCATATTGTATCGTTTTGGCCTATCCCCATCCGATACTTACTGCTACCAACACTCACCGACACCGACAATGGGATTTTCTTTCCCGGTCAATTCAGCAAAGAAACTTGCAAGGAAAAAAGATAAATACAGGGTAAATGATGTTGATATGAAGTTTCGGCATGTCAAAGATCTACATGCTATAACGTGTGGATAAGATTCCTATTTTCACACTGAAACCATCCCATTTGTCAAATTGGTATATTTATACATTCAGGACATCCATCAATGTTAATCTTATTCCCTTCAAAACTAACAAGAAATGATAAGTAATACATAGAATATGCCTAAATATATGATTTTTTTTTTTTTTTTTTTTTTTTTTTGACTTTCTGAAACGAAGTACTCCGATTCTCTGATCTGAAACTGCCGAAACCACAGATGTGGATACTCATAAGAAGGGTCCGATACTGATATTGATAACCTTGATATGTATATTATATATGTACGAAAGAGCTGAATAGATGAATTCATGTAACCGACCATAAAGAGTTGGGATATAGGCTGTCTACCAAAACAATTGACTAATGGTAATATTTCACAACATGTAAGTATCTTATTATAAGATGCATTAAGCACAAGTCTTATATAGTAAATTTGAGATGGGCAAAAGTATGAAGTATAGTATTCTAATATGCAAGTATAATTTGGTATATATTGTCTTAATTGCTAACACTTTCGATTTGAAACATGAGCATTTCACATGGGAGTGATGGGACACGGGGACACGATTTCTTTAATTCAATATTCTCAGTAAATGGTGGCCAATTACTTGTTTGTTGCAAGTTGCAAGCACCACAGACTTGAACCTCCTGCTGCATAGATGGCACCTTGATGCTACATATCAATGGATACTGTGAATGCAAAGACCACTAGTGAATAACAAATTGTAGATACTTCCAGGTAAGGTGAATCTGCGTGGTGACCTCGTATGCTTCTCGAGAAGATAGAAAAGAAGCTTGGTTAGTAGAGACCCCATGTCCACCGTACCCTTGTATCCTGCATTTTACCCCACATGGAGTTCTTCTCAATCAATAAGGCTAAGCCCATTAATTTGTGTTCTCATCCTCTATTTCATCTAATCATCACGAAGTTTGGCAGCCTTATCAGCTCAAAGTAACCTATTTCATAAAATGATCAAAATACCTCTCATTGTAAGCCCAAAATAAATTTGCCTAATTACAAAGATTCACCACTCTTTGTAATTGTTCTGGTCCTCATCTTATACATACTTGTTTTCCCCCCAAATTCAATTCCAATTTGACTTTGTGAATCTCCCGATCAAATGAGAGCTCTAATCAATATTGAAGTTTCCAGTTAAATTCCTGCATCATGTCTATTCCATTCCCATTATTGAATCAACACCTCAGTTTCTGTCTCAATGAGTTTATTTGATGCAAGTCATATCCAAAAGATGTGTCTACCTACCTGCACCAATTGTCCCCCTAGTTTTACGACATGACCCTCTCATGCTCATGGCCACATTGTCTAGGGATTTGGCACCAACATAGAGGGTTGACGTCTAGTCGATAGCTGGTCGTAAAACTTTCATCATATCATTCATGGAGCTTTCTTATGCTCCATAGTCATTCTGATGAGAGCTATGTTGCACATATACGACATGACACGGTAAGGACACAGACACGGACACGGCTCCAATATTGGTGTGTCCTAGTGTATTTTGGAGTGCCTGGGTTGTGTCTAATATGTGTCCGACACGCCACAACGCACATCTTTGGAGTGTCCGTGCTTCCTAGGATGGGACCGATTATGGTGATTATTGCACTTGCTAGATCAAGAATTTGAATTTCAGGTGTGTGTGTGTGTCACCTTTTTTTGACTGATTTTAGAATTAGAAAGTAAAACACAAACAAGTTTTAAAATGTTCACTCACTGATCCTTAACTATGCAATGATGTTATTTGTATTCATGAAGAATACAATCATTTAATACTAACGTTATTTTTGTTATTAGATATCAACCTTATGGTGAGCTTGTCACTTAATGTTTAGACATGCTCATTATTGTTGTTCAGTGTGTTTGACTTATCCATGCATGTATGATTATATTAGTTTCCAATCGGACTACCTGTAGGACAATTCATCTTACTATACATGTTATGATAATCATGTGAATTTATACACGATAGAAATGACAACTCAATAACCTAACTTGTTAGTTTTATATTTAGGGCCTCGTTTTGCTCAAGCCTCTTGTCTTCTTCCACGCCTATCCCCTCTGTTAATATGAGCCAATATCTCCTTGAAGGCCTGTCCGTCTCTTGCTAAATTGAGTTGCACTAAAGAAAGCAGACGTTAGCACTTTACTCGAGAGAATATACAGGGACGCGTAGATTGGTCGTTATTGCTCCATTGCCTAGACCAGTTTGCCCATCGATGTTGTGCACTGTTCTAAATGGCGGGCTAGGCTAGGCACCTGGTGCCCGCCCGATGCCCCCTAGGCGTCTGCCTAGTCCCGATTATGCATTTTTTGGGTTTTATGGACTTTTTCTACAATTTTCAGTTGGTTTTTGGATTCTTTTTTGAACCACATAGAAGGCCGCCTAGGCGGGCTAGCACTAGGCGGTGGGTGCCCGCCCGACTAACGCCTAGTGCTTTTCACAACCTTGATGTTGTGTCGCTTTGTCTACATTGTCGCATTGCGTGTGTGCCTCATTCCTATGTTGTATGCATGTTGTATGTAGAAACAAATATTAGTTTTCTGACTCCTTGGGGTTAGGGCTTCAAAAGGCGTTAGATGATTCTTCAAGATAATATACCTTTCTAAATCCCATAAGTTGGCCCAGTGGAAGGTCTATCCTTTCACTTGACTTGCTCTCTCTCAATGCTTCTATATTTTCTTCTTTTTCTGTTACCTGCTTGAAGCATGCCCATCCTTGTTAATGGCCTTCTAAACCTTCATGCACTCCAACCACACTTCATTGTGATTTGTATTAACTACTACCAACCCTTATACTAACTAAATTCCTGAACTAGTATAAAAATTAACTATTTGATGTAGCATCATGTAACTGTTATAGAATGGAGCAATTTCTCCATAAGACATTCGGTTTTTGAATGTAAAATTAAGCCTGATCAATAGCACATGATATCTTCATCATTATTCTTAAGTTTATACATTATTTCCAATGAAAATAATAAACCTGGAGAATGTTGAACTTTTTCCTTGCAGGTGCTTCACCTGGTACATCATGGGATAGACTGATTCAAGTCACTAAACCACTAGTTAACTTCATCATTAAACTCCTAGCACTTTTACATCTGTTCCGAGGGATGAGTAACGCAGACCTCCAAAATATGGAACCATATTCTTCAAATATAAACATTGCAGATCACCGTGTTCCACATGGTACCAATGAAAATGCTGTTCTTCCCTGCTTGGAGAGGCTGCAGAGGTTAGAAGAAATGGTATGCGAGTTGGACAAGAAACCTTCAAGTATTCCTCCAGAGAAGGATCACATGATTAAACAGTCACTGGATCGAATTAAATCTATTGAATATGATCTACAGAAGACTAAGAGTGTAAGTAATAGTTTGCTTTCATTTTATTTTTTTTGTATCCGAAACAGTTTCACCTGATTACATTACAAGGATATCTTGGGCTTAGTGTTCCAATGGTTCTTGTAGGCACTGAGCGCCACCTCATTGCAGCAAGACGAACTCGCCGAGTCATTTGAGCATTTAAAGGATACCGGCATACAGGTAACTCGATATATTTTGATAATAACTTGCACAGAGGACCAATTTAAATTAAATGTCGAACCATTAGGAACGCTTCTCGAAATTTATGATACAATCAATACATTTAGTGAGACGGATAAACTCTTAAACTTAGTTTATTTGGCTAACGGTGCAACATGGGTTTGCACTTAATCTATTCTTGAATTGTTGTTTGCAGAGAAGGTCGTGCTGGTTTAATGGTCGCAAGCCTGTTCCACCAGGATAATACGTGGATCGCCTTTGAAAGAATTCACGACTCGAGGGTTTCCTTGAACACACTTTGTGAGCTCACTTAGAAGAGTTCCTTTTTCATCAAATTACTCGTCCGAGCTTCACATCTTTGGCATGTGGTCTTCTCAGGTATTTAATACAAATATAAGCCCATAAGATAGAGCCAGTCCTGCGTTCGATGGATGCTGGTCCTTGAAAGACACCTTGCACATTGCAGGATAGTTCAGGTGCATCCATGTTTATTATGTATAGGTTTCTCTCTTTCTTCGTAAATATGAAATAGAAATTTTGGTAGTACATGCCAATAAACAGATATTACATTTCTTATAGATGAATAAATTATTTTAACAATAAACAGATATTACATTTCTTATAGATGAATAAATTATTTTAACAATAAAATTTTGGATCTAGATTCCAGAGGGTAAATTCTTTCTGTGTGGCATTTCATCGTTGTGCTTGAAATGTACTTTTCTTGAGGATGAAGCGACTCGGATTGCTGTTCTAAAACGAGATGTTTTCAGTTTTGGTAGTCTATACCAGGAGATGTATTTTGTCAGTAGGAGTGTAGTTACTCGCCAGTTGCAGTGCCTCTGGTTTTACATTTTCTGCGTATAGTTTGCATCTATGAACAGTGTGTTGTCATCTTATGGTAGCAATATTTGCATAAAACTCTGATTTTGTATCTATGGTGTATACGTACATTCAGCTGCATCATTCTTCTCGGCTTGTAAAGATAAGTTCACCCTTAAATTCTTACAAAAAGGGGGAAAAAAAATTTAAGGCAAAAGAAAGGTCATTTATAATCTTTCTATTGATTTTAAGGCGCTTAATACTACTTTTTAGTGATGTGAATGCTAGGATTTTGTTATATATATATATATATATAATATATATATATATATATATATATATATATATATATATATATATATATATTCACATCACTAAAAAGTAGTATTAAGCGCCTTAAAATCAATAGAAATATATATATATATATATATATATATATATATATATATATATATATGAGTGTATCTCATAATACATGGTATCAAATGTTGTATGTAACAAATGTTGAATGATAATTTTTTTTTTAATAATCACAATATCTTGTTGAACTGGATCAAATTTTGAAGTAGAAGTGTAAACAAATTCTAAGACTCGTCTTCTGGCCCATGAGTCGGTGCGTGAATTAAACAAAACGGGAGGGATTGATATCTGAGAACCAGGCTGCTTTTATAAATGATGGACCAATTGCAGAAAATTGTCTCCTGGTCCATGAGTTGGTGCGCGAATTCAACAAAACGGGAGGAAGGAAAGGGTGCATTAAATTCGACCTGCGTACGAACAGTGAACATGGACTTCATTTGTCAAGTCCTCTTTAGCATGGGGTTTGTGGATCGAACGGATAAAGTAATGCATTTCTACTCCAACCTTCTCCATCCTAATTAAGGGCCAACCGCATGGCTACTCTGGAAGCAATCGAGGGTTGCGGCAGGATGACCTGCTATCTCCGTTCCTCTTTACAATTGTGATGAAGTATTACACATGTTTGATGGATATAACGGTTCACTGTAAACAATTACACAACTATTTTCCCGTATCTCGCCTAATGTCTCCCACCTCATTTACGTTGCCGACCTACTAGTTTTCATCAAACCTTCAGTTCATGATGAATTTGGGAGGTTATTGGGTCTACAGTCGAATAGGGAGAAGAGTCGAGTCTACTCTAATAAAGACTGTCCTCATCAAGAGCAATGGTCAGCTATGCTCCGCAATGGGCTGAGTCAGGTTCCTGTTCGATATCTTGGACTTTCACTCTCGATCAACTATGCAAGAGACGATGACTGGAAGGGGCTGGTTCAGTATTTGCAAGCACACTAGGGTTGGCAATTACAACTTCAGTCGTTCGGCTATCGGCTTGAGCTTGTTTGCTCAGTCATACTGGTGATCACATCCTACTAGATGCAAGTTATCATCATTCATATTAACATGATTCATAAAGTTAAGAAGCTATGTGCCAACTTTGTGTGGAAAGGAGGCATCCACTCTATATCATGGGAGGATCTCTGTCAAGCCAAGGAGGAGGGAGGTGTCGGTATACGTTCTCTGTGGGTCCTAAGGAAAGTTGCGACACTCAAGTTAGCGTGGCGATTTCTTGGAGGTAAACTCGCTGTGGGGTTAGTGGATTAGAAGCTGGTACCTGCAAGCTAACAATTTATTGGTGACTCAGACTAATAACAACTTCTCGGTTACATCAAGACGATTTTGAGACAACCCCAAAGACTGAAGCAATGCATAAGCCGAGTTGTCAAAGATGGTTGGGCTACGAGCCTTTGGAAGGACCCGTGGCTTAACCATATTGATTATATAGAAGAGCTAGGATCAGACTTCCCTCGATAGTATGTCGTGTCTGGAGGGAGAGGAATAGAAGAATTTTTGATGGAAAAGCTACGACAATGTATGGTATACCTTACAATATTGATTATGATGTTACATGTATGGGAGGAAGCTAGGTTGGAGATGGAGGGGAAGATTGTCTGTTGTTGAACCTGTATGTTTTTGGCGAATAGTTTCTGTTAAATAAAGTACCCATTCTTCAAAACAAAAACAAAAAAAATCTAAGACTTGTCAAACCGAGTCATTGGACCAGGAGAAATGCCAGTGATTGGAGAAATAGTCCAATCACAGAAATATACAAACTTAAAAGAAGATGCACAGGGTTATAACAACTAGCAAACAATCAATCTTTGGGAGAGAATAACTGAACAAATGTTAAGAAAGAAAAAAGAGGGCCAATTTGATTTTATACCGAAAAAATATATCATCGTTCGCGTACCAAAAAGAATGATGGAAAAATATTTTAGAAAAAATTTATCATATAATAACTATGAAGATAACACGATGGACTTTAGAGAACGATTACATAATTTTTTTATCACACAAAAACTTCACTAAACCGGGACTATGAGCGAGTTGAACCCCATTTGAATTCTAGACCTTCTTTATGTTGAAGTCCAAATAATTTCTAGGCTTAATTGCAACTAAATAGTTCCAACTATAGCTTTGCAACTTGATATCTTAAACTTCCATATTATACCAATTAATATCCTCAACTATTCTAATTTTTCAACTTGATACTAAACTTTAAAATTGGACAACTTGATACTTCAACTATAATTGTACACTTATATCCTACCAGTGTTAACAGAAAATGCTAAATGACCAAAATCCATTCTCTCCCCTCCCCTCTCTCTTCGGCAGTGGCGACAACAACGGGAGGGAGGGGCAAGGGCGAGGCGTAGCGGTGAGGCGAGGGCGATGGGTGGGGGGGGGGGGGGGGGGAGGGGGGGCTTGGGGGGGGGGGGGGGGGGGGGGGGCCAGCGGGCGGGGTTGCAGCGGCGGGAGACGGGAGGGGGTACGCAGGGTGAGTGGGGGGGTGGGGGGGGGGGG
>JANAVB010036087.1:0-51851 GCA_029216955.1 Iris pallida
ACATCTAATTTCGAAACCAAAATTTTAAATTACAAAATTCAAAACGTCGCGCTAGGTCGGAAACCCAAGGTGGGTGAACGGGTGCTTAGCCAGAAAGGGTAAATAGCTCGAAATTTCAAAAATCCAAATTTCTAAAAATTTTAAAAATTCAAAAAATCGAAAAACGAGGGGGTGGGGGTGAACGGGCACACTGCCCGATGAGGGGGTATGGTGTGCGCGCACCCCAATGAGGACGCTAAGTCTGAGGTAGGGAAGGGGGGCGCTTTGCCCGAGGGTGGGCGGTGCACGGCTCGAGGAGCCTCGGCCCCCCAGGGCGGTGCCCGAAGCCGGGGGGCTCCAGCTGCGGAGGCCGAGAGAGGGACTGAGGCCGGGCCGGAGTAGCCAGAGGCCCGGAGTGGGCGGGGGAGCGGCGTTCAGGGGAGAGGGAGGGAGGGGTAAGGTGAACGAGAGAGGAAGGAAGGGAGGGGAAGGGGGGTTGAGGCTGGGAGTCGACCTCCGGGGGGAGGGAAGGCGGTAAGACCGCTGGAGAGAGGGAGCAGGGGGCTCGTCCTCCGGGCGGCCGGGGCCTACCACCGGCTATGGAGGGGGGGGGGGGGGTCCCTGCAGCACACGACGAAAGGATCACCGGAGCTCGTAGCGGGGAGCGGACAACGAGTCATCGACCGATGCCGGGAAGGATGCCTCCGAGGGCCGCTGCGATGGGACCGGATTGGAGGGGACCGAGCATGAGGGCCGTCGCGCGGCCACCATAGCCAACGAGGGGGGCTCCGGCGCCGAAGAGAACGCCGGCGGGGTTGGGAGGGCTGAGGCAGGGACCGCCGAAGCCGGGTGGGGCGAAGACGCCGGCCACTTTAGAGAGAGAGAAAGCAGTCGCCTCCGGGGGTGCCACCGCGAGATGAGGGTCGGCGTGAGGAGTGGCGAGATGAGGAGGCGCCGGCCACGTCGGAGGAGCGGCGAGGGAAGGAGACGCCGGGAGGCGGGGCGCATGGCAGAGCTTGGCTCGACCCCGGCTGAGGGCCGAAGGAGGACGGAGGAACATCCAGGGGGACCGCCGGCGAAGGAGGAGGACCAGACGCACGGCTCCTCGACCGGTGGCGCCGACTCCGGGGGGGGCCGGCGCCGAGGGGGGTGGAGGAGGAGGGGAAAGGGAGGGGGAAGCCTCGGCTGGAAGACGCCCGGCCAGGAAGACCCCGGCCGACCGGGGGGGGGCGGGAAGGATGGGAAAGGATGGGGCTCCGAGGGGGAAAAAGAAGCCCAGAAACTGGGCCATTCCGAGGGGGCCGGCCGGCCAGAAGAGCCACCCGGCCACGAGGGTGAGTGGGGGGCTATGGCGAACAGAAGGGGCTCCTCCGACGGCGGAGTCCGCGCGGCTGCCACTTCCCCATATATTATATATATAACTCTATCCTTATGTATATATTAAAAAGCCTAATATTCATATTTTACTATCTAATTACATACATACAATTAATATATATAGCCTCACAATCCCAAATTTTGAAAAGATATTTTATGAAAATTCTATAATATTTCCAAAAATAACATATCCAATAAACACCAAATAATATTGATATTATATCTACATAACAACTATTTAGGAAAATATTTATTAGACCATTTAAAATAAGGTACAAAAATACACTCAACATATATATCAACATGGACGTCTTTGGATGCACTAACAGTCTACATGGGCTTTGGTTGGGTTCGGATCAAGTCCGGACTAAATTGGTACAACCGGGTCTTCTAAAAATTATAATCTTAATAAATAATGAATTAAATTATCTATAGTGCTTAAGTCGCAACTTTGACTGGTTTTCCTAGTTAGAATACACATATGGCTCGGCCTTCCCTACCATGGCTAAAACATTAGTCAAAGTACGCAACTACACTATCCGTGCCATGAATCCTAGTCATCTTGTACTCCCATTCTTAACCATGACTAAAGCCTTCTATCATAATAACTATTTAATTAGAATATTTATAAAATTCCAAAAATCCCATTTAAGTCAAATAAATAATAAAAAAACTTTCAAAATTTTTGGAAGAGGGGTTACAAATCTACCCACCTTAGGAATAATTTTGTCCTCGAATTTAACTAGAATAGGCAAGAAAATAGGAAGCATTAAACAAAAAGATAACATGGTAGAATTAAAATTATTAGTTATCAAAATAATTTAAAGCATGCTATTATAACTGAATTCTTATTTTAAATAATTAATCATCCTAGTAATTTGAATATAACGATATCATCAAGATAGTTTCAAATATCCTCCTCCTTCACTAAGTCGTTTGTGCTCAAATTCAGATCCGGATGCCCGAAAATCATCGTAGTCATGGAAGCCGTCGCTAAGTGGGGACTCTCCGCAGCCTACCGGGTCGTTTTGCTCGACCCCAAGCATATGCTTTTACACCTCTCATCTGAATCGGACCATGCGATAGTCCGGGCCAAGGGCACTACTAGAATTGGCACGCAGATTGCTAAAGTGGTCAAATGGTCCCCCGAATTTAACCCAAAAATTGACAACAACAATCATATCTACATGGATCACCCTACCCAACCTCTCCCTGGTCTTCTTTCCTAAAGCTGCTCTCAAACGGATTGCCAGCTCCTTCGGGACCCTGGTAGCCATCGCTAAAGAAACCCGTAACCTCTCCAAGTACAATTATGTGAATACATGCGTGGAGTTAGATCTCGTGAATGACCCCCCCAAACTCATAGAGATCGAGCTCGGAGATCAAACTCATAGCCAACCGCTGGTTTATGACAACACCATCATCTTTTGCAAACACAGTCAGATGAGTGGCCACCTAATACAGCACTGCTTCCGTGCTCACCCTGAACTAAAGAAACCTGGCCCGCGCACCCTACGTGCGTCGATAGCTCAAAGAGACCCTGCCATTATCACTAATAACTCAAATACCGACCCTTCCCCTCGGATTGACGGTCTGACATGCCCTTACCACCATACGACCGCCACGACTAGCTTCGCAATTGTCCCTTTCACTCCATCCATCTTATCCCTCCATAATTCGTTCGAACTTCTCTCAGGCTCCATTCCAGACGATGCCCCCAATGACTCCAGCGAGCCCCCTTCTCCCACCGTCGGCCAGCAAGATTCCCCTAAGACCAGCGGTCTCACACTCCACCCAAGCGCAGATATCGCTCTCATCACCCAACCTCCTAACTCACCTGAGATCACCATACTACACCCTTCCGTGAATTCTTACTCTATCCATCCAACCAACCACCAATCGCTTTCAACAGATTAGAGAGGACTTGCCGGTGAGCCGCTCTGAGCAGTTCAAGGAACCCCAGTCCCCCGAAGCTGATCCCAAATGCCCCTCATCCGAGCTGACCATCCCCTCGGCAGATTCAGAGCCCTCTCGATATCCTCCCACTCAATCAAAGAACGCTCAAGCCAGTTTCAACCCCATATTAACCGACAGATTTTGACAAGCCAAGGAAGCGGGCTTTCTAGACCGCGGTAACCCCTTATGCGCCCTGGAAGAATATGACAACGACTCATCCACAGATGTCGATGGAAGCAGCGAACCAGGTCGGACGACCACAGATACCGGAAGCAACGGGCCTACTTCCATACCATCCAAAAATCCTCTTCCATGAAGAACAAAAACAAACAAAAGCAGATGACGACAAGGACAACTAGGTCCGCCACGAAGCTCAGTCACCCCTATCCCATTTCCACATCCAATGCTTAACATCATATCCTGGAATATGAGGGGGCTAAAAAATAAACCGATGATGAACAGAATCCTCAGCCTCAAGAAAACTAACTGCATAGACCTCTTAATCATTATTGAACCAAAAATCCCTCAAAGAAGAATCAAAGCCACTCAACTTAAGTTAGGTTTCCCTCATGCCATCGTAGGGTGCAATGACATCTGGATATTACTCGCACAAGATTTCAATTTGGCATCATTCAAGACTCGCCTCAGGCTATCTCTTGTTGGGTTGAATACCCCCTCAAGTCCCGTTCCGTCCTTTCCGCCGTCCATGGCAGTTGCGACATCCTCGAGCGTAGATTGTTCTAGGCAGACCTCCTGGATGTTCATTCCTAAGGACTCCCGTGGCTGTGCATCAGAGATTTCAACATGGTGTCCTACAGAGAGGAGAAGTCCGGTGGTCGCCCTCCACCCCAGCCTGCGATGGATGACTTCAACAACTTCACCTTTCACGGGAACCTCACCCTCATCCCCTTCCACGGCAGTACATTCACCTGGTGCAACATGCAGGAAGGTCATCGACGACAGTACTCCTCCTTTAGACCGGACGCTGACCAATGAATGCTGGTCCGATATGGGCTTGATCACTAACCTCTCTCATCTGAACTCCACTGAATCGGATCACTCCCCTCTTCTTGTCCAGATCAACAACAATCACACCAGCAACAACAAACATTCTGCTTCCTCAACTTTTGGCGTCATTACCCCCAATTCCAGAACGTCGTTGCTTCCACTTGGAATTTCATCTCGGATCTCGACCCTCTAGCCCGGATGGCGGCTAAACTTAAAGCCACCCGTAAGGCTCTCTCGTCATGGAGTAAAGACGCCTTCGGAGACATCTTCCAGGCTATCAAGGAGGCGGAGGACGGCATCACCCGTACGGAGACTTCGTTCTCCATCAACAGATCCCCGGAGGCCCGCGCCTCGCTCAACCTCGCCAGAGTGCTTCTTAAATCCAGGATGAGAGTGGAGACTGAATTCTGGAAGTAGAAAGCCTGATCGACCTGGGATACCGATGGAGACTAGAATACCAGGTTCTTTTATGCGTGCGTCAAAGGCCACAGGAATAAATTAAAATTATACCAGATTCTAGACGACAACGGCAACCTGGTGGAAGATCAGGTCGGTATTCAGGCTGCGGCTGTGAACTTCTATTCTAACCTCTTCACTAAAGAGCGGGTCGTCAAAGACGGGGCGCTATTATCTGTTATCCCATCCCTCATTACCGACCTCGAGAACGAGACCCTGCTGGCTACCACTTCGGAGGAGGAGGTCAGAGCGGCTGTCTGGCCCATGAGCACAGCGCTCCTGGGTCAGACGGTTTCAATGGAGTCTTCTTTAGAGCTTGCTGGGACACCCTTAAAACATATTTAGTTGAAGCCACTATAGCCTTTCTCCAAGGGGCCAGATACCCCAATTCGATTTCCTGTGCCAATATCATCCTTATCCCCAAGAAAGACAACCCGAAAACCTTTAAAGACTTTTATCCGATCAGCCTCTATACCTGCACCAACAAGATCATATCCAAGATCGTCACCAACCGGATGTTCGATCTCCTCACCAAGATTATTTTCGAAGAGCAAAGCGGGTTTGTTAAAGGCCGTAATATAACTGGCAACATCCACCTTGCTCAGAAGATGATCACATGCATGAAGTTCCCGTCGAGGGAGCAAGAACGTGGCCATCAAACTCGACATAGAAAAGGCGTACGACCGTCTGGACTGGCAATTCATGATATGGGTATTCAGGGCCTTTGGCTTCTCCGAACCATGGATTGACATCGTATTCAGATCCATCAACAATGCATAGTTTTCCACCGTCATCAATGGACAGGCTACAAGATTTTTTCGATCCACTCGTAGGGTTAGACAGGGGGATCCCCTCTCTTCTACCATTTTATCATTATGGCAGAAGCTCTCAGCAGAACCCTCAATAGCATGCCTAGAATGCCCGGCTTTAATTATTTCCACACCACTACCGGTTGTCCTCTTATCACTCACCTGGCTGACGCTGATGATATCCTAATCTTCTCCTCTGGAGACAGCGGATCGATCGAGGTCGTCTTGAATACGATTGCCAGATACACCACTTGCTCTGGACCGCACTAACAACAACAAGAGCATCATCTACACCCATCACAAAGCTGACGAACCCACAATACTCTGTTCTCCAATATGACCTCCTTCGGTACGGCCTACCTACCCTTTATTTACCTTGGGTGCCCGCTGGTGTATGGTAAGTCCAACTCAGGGATATACGAGCACCTAGTAGACAAGATCCGCAAACTCACCGCTGGATTGCTCAACGCAACCTTATCCACGAGGGGCAAAATGATCCTCATTAAACACGTTCTATCGTCCATCCCGATGTACACCCTGGCCGTTTGCTTCCCTCCCAAGAAAGTACTCTACTCTCTCGAATCCTTCTTCGCCAAGTTCTTCTGGGGACAAAGCGACGGCAAGGACAAACACCACCGGGACGGTTGGAAGACTATGGCCAAACCCACTGAAGAAGGAGGTCTGGGTTTCAACAGACTTGTCCACATCGTGGATGCCTGCTCCATGAAGTTGTGGTAGAAGTTGCGCACAGAGACCTCGCTATGGATAAACTTTATGAGAGCTAGGTACTCCAGATTCTTCCACCGTCGGAGGCGATCACTAACAACAGATCCTCGGCATCGTGGCACCACATAATTTGGGGTCGCATCACTGCTGAACCTCTAATCCGTCTCCAGTTGGGTGACGGTCGCTCTTCGGCCTGTCTGGAGCGATGGTTAGGAGAAGACACCATACACCCCAACATTTTAACTCTGTAGGGGTGCACAATTAGGGATCAATGGGAGGGTATTTTCGGATAGAATTGGAGGAAGGTCAGAGATTGGCTAGGCCAACCAGTGGCTATCTGTCTTCTTGCTGCTAATCTGAGGGTTACCGACATGATCGACACTTGGAGATGGTCCCCCAACCCGTGCGGGACATTCACTTTAGCTTCCGCCAGACAAGTGGCCAGAGGCAGCGGGTGTCGGATATCATTTTTGCCAAGTTCTGGCAAGCCTGCATTCCCATCAAATAGTCTATCCTTATCTGGCGTGCACCCCCCGGAAGCTTCCGACGGACGACCTCATCAGATCTATGGGATTCAGCCTCGCTTCACGATGCCACTGCTACGAGGAGCACTCAACGAAATCAGCAGAGCACATCCTTCTTTCGGAGGAGCTGGCCACAGGCATTTGGTCCAAGCTTCATAATAGACTTAGTCAGGTTCACCCGCCTGGGGGCTTCTATGATCTTCTGGCCAACTGGAGCCGTTCCCACGGACACCAGATCGTAGTAGCCACTAGTATTTGGGTCCTTTGGAAGAACATGAACAAATTCAGATACGATGGCCGCCAAATTCTCCATCCACAGTTCTACAAAGAGGTCATCAGACAAAGCATCAAAGCTAGGAGGTGCTGCTTGTACGTCCCCAATACGTTTTGGGAGGCCCTTGTTTAGGCCGTCCTCAGGATTCCATGCATCTTCCCGGTCGGCGTTTCTCAGTTCCGCCCCACTTTTTTGTGCGCGTCTCCCGCTTGTCATTTTCCTTCCTTTTATCGCGTTAGCGCGCTTACTTGTATAGGCTTCGGCATTTTGCGCCTACTACTTCAATAAAGATTCGAGTTTCCTAATATATATATATATATATATATATATATATATATATATATATAAAAAATATATATATATATATATATTATATACTTTTTTTTGGCTTCCCCTCTGAGCTCCCCACCTACGCCTATGTTTACATGATCTTCCCCCGCTCATCCACGTCGCCGGGGTCGCACAGCCCCGGCAGCCCACCGCCATCCCTACCCATACTTCCCCCGACGCCCCTTCGCAGCTCGTCCGGGGCTCACCCCCCTCGGATGGCCCCGGGAGGAAGCAGGTCGGAGGCCCCGATTTTGGCTCTCGCATGGACCTCGGAGCAGCTGGCCTTGGTCGGTTGCCCCCCGTCGGGGTAGCTCCCAAGCTTCGGTGGCCGCCTCCGGCTTCCTCTCCGATTCCTGCCGCCGCAGCAACTCCCCCTCTCTCTCTCTGCGGCGATCGTCGGCCAAGAAGGTGTGCTACCCCCCCGGACTGGCTCTCCCTCTTCCCCGACCTCCGGAGACCGTCGACCGTGACGGAGTGCTGCCCCTCCTGGTCTTGCCCCCCCTCAGGTGGCCGTCGACAATGGCAGAGCCACGTGATGCCCCCCTCCTGTCCTGATCGGGGTGCCATGCTGCTACCTCGTTGGCCGCCTCGGGGCCAGAGCCTTTCCGTCCATCCTTTTTGAATTCAAATTTTTTGAATTCAAATCCCTTTACGCCGTCCTCGTCCCGAGGCAGCCATGTGCCCTCATGTAGGAGGGGCGGGTATGCGCCCACTCGTCAGTTGGATGGAGCCTATGTGCCCACCTCGTGCATTTTCGGCCAGGTGTCGTCGACTTTGGGCTGTCGAGCCCTTATGTGCCTCCCTCCGCCCTCCTAGCAGATCTGCGCCCACTTCGAGGCTATGCGCCCACACCAGTCCAGCAGTGCAACAGTCATGCACCCTCCTCCTTGGGCGAACAGCAACCCTCTGGGTGTTATGCGCCCCCGCCACCGGGCGCATGTGCCTCCATCTCCTCGGCTCAATATGTGCCGGCTACCGGAGGCCATGCGCCCACCCCTCAGCAGGTCTCCGATCTCGGAAAGGGCGATGCTCGTCATCCTATTTCTGGAGGACCCCCCTCGTTGCGACACACCCCCTCACCTCCCGGCCAGCCTTCCCCCGCCAAGAAGCTCTTCGACCCCCTATTACGTCGAAATCCTGCGGCCGAACCGCTCAGCACAATTCCCCTTTGCTTGAGGACCCTGAGCTGCCGGAGATCGAGCTCTCTAGTACCGTCGATGGAGAATCTATCCGCATGCCGTTCTCCCCCTCCGAGATTTTATCTCTTTTCGCTAGCTTCGCGAAGACTTTTCTGCTGAAATTCCCATACGGGTGGCCAAAACTATCTAAAGCACAAGAAGCAATCGCAGGATGGGGCCTCGTATCTGTCTACATGGTTTCCCCGCTGGACCCCAAACACCTGCTCCTCCACCTCTCTTCCGACCTTAACTACTCGTTAGTTTGGGCCAAAGGCACCTCCAGCATTGGATCCCTTAGCGCCACGATCGCCAAATGGTCCCCCAGCTTTAACCCCAAAGTTGACTCGACGATCGTCTCGACGTGGATCACCCTTCCGAACCTCCCTCTCGTCTGCTTTGCCCCTGCAGCACTGAAGAGAATCGTCGGGTCCTTCAGGGCCCTGGTGGCCATCGCTGAAGAAACTCGTAAGCTCTCCAAAGCCAACTATGCGAAGATCTGCGTAGAGCTCGACATTTCTTCCGACCCGCCCTCGACGATACAGATCGAGCTTAGGGGACTGATATACGTCCAGAAGCTTGAATATGACAACAGCATTATTTTTTCCAAGCACTGCCAGATCAGAGGCCACCCTACTAAGTTCTGCTTCAAGGCCCACCCGGAGCTCAAGAAGAAAGTCCCGCTGAAGTCGCAACCCAGGAAGGCGACCCAACCCACTCCCTCTGTACCGCTTCTCCCCCTACCCAACTCCCACTCCCACTTCACTGACAGCGACGGATCTCCTAGTCCCCGATCTCTCTCCGTCGACGTTAGACACCGCCGCTGGCGAGCCAAGGGACATCACCCTCAACAACCGATTCGAAATCCTCACCTCCACCCCTCAGGATGCTGATGAGCCATCGAACACCTACCTCAATAACCGATCCGATATCCTTACCTCCCCCCTCAGGATGTCACCCAAGCGAACCACCACCAAGACCAGAGCGAAGATATTACCGACGACCAACCAATCTGTGTCGTCTCCTCAGGCAATAAGGAAGAGAATCTGGATGCGTCGAGCCCCCCCTTCTACACCTGTTATTGTATTATCCACCACACCCCTGGAAGTGACCCCGAACTTGCCCTGACCTCCTTCGGCCTCGTCCCTGCGGCCAGACTCCAGCTCGCAAAGGCAGCCGGATTACTGGACCCCAGTAACCCCCTCTCCGTGCTGGCTAAGATGGAGCCTGAGCTAGCATCCCCCCGAAGAGAACTCAGGCAGCACCACCCAGGGCACCCCTGGAGAAGCGGATCCCTCCGCCGTGTCCCCGAGAGCTCCCAAAATACCCCACACCAAGAAGAAGAAGAAGAAATCTCTAGAGCCAACGACAATGACCACATGGTCAGCCACAAAGCTCATCTCCACCCCCCCCGCATCCTTCCCAATTCTTAACATCCTCTCATGGAATGTTAGAGGATTGGCCAATAAACCCACCTTGAGGAGAATAATTAGCCTCAAAAAAATCCACCGGATCGATATCTTAGTCATCATCGAACCTAAAATCCTCCAGAGGAAGCTCAAAACAATCCAACTCCAACTCGGACTCCCGTACGCCATCGCCGGGTGCCACGACATCTGGATCCTATTCACCGTCGATTGCTCCTTTGGCATCGTCCTGGACTCCAACCAGACACTCTTCTGCTGGGTGGAGCACCCCACTCTCACTTCTCGCTTCCTCCTCTCCATAGTCCACGGCAGTTGTGACGTCGTCGAGCGCAAGAAGCTCTGGGACTCCCTGTTGAACACCCACCTCCCCCTCACCAACCTCCTTTGGATCTGCATCGGGCACTTCAACATGATCTCATGCAGAGAGAAGAAATCTGGGGGGCGCCCTCCTCCCCAGCCGGCCATGAATGACTTCAACACCTTCATCTTCAATGCCCACTTATCCTCCCTCCCCTTCGTCGGTAACGCCTTCACTTGGTATAACATGCAGGAAGGCGCAAGAAGGCAATACTCCCGCTTAGATCGAGCCTTCGTCGACAATAGTTGGTTCGATGTAAAACCCCTAAATTTCTACTATTTTTTAAAAATAAATTTGGTACTGATTTTTTTATTTTGTATTGTACGTCGCGTACGAAATTTTGTTTTTCGTAATTGCTCGACGAGTGCGAATACGAGCGTACATATTTTGAAAAATATTTTTCTATTTTTAAAGTTTCAAAATAATATATATAATAATTATTTTTAGCTATCGTACCAAAATTTTCAAGTTTATGATTTTATTTATAAAAGTCTTTTTCATTTTACAGTTATAATAATAAATATTATTCTGATAAATGGTATATTAGAAAAGTATATTTATGTAAATATTATTTGTGCATACATATATATTACGTAATTATTTTATTAGTTTATTTTTAAATAATAATGTAATTTTTGAAATTATTATTATAGGTATTTTTAGAAATATATTTTGAAATTATTGTGGCAATTTAAATCTAATTTTATGGATTTGATTTAAATAGTTTAAATTTAAAGATAGAATTTATATTGAGTTTAGATTATCTAGATTTAAATTAGAATTGGATTATTATTGATTGAATCGATTTAAATTTGATTTAAATTAAATTAGGAATTATCTTATGGGCGTTTTAACTATCCTATAGTCTTTATCCTAATGGGATTCCCACCTCCTATAAAAGGAGAGGTACTTGCTCTCTTTTTCCATAAACTCTACAATACCTAATCTTACCCCCTTTGTGTATCATGTCCGTGCCTCCCATCCACTATATTTTCCCCAATACAAATACATCATAATCCCCTTCCGAGTCCGACAATCTCGAACCTCCATCTTGCGTGTCAGACATCCCCGACACGACCCAACCCAAATCCTAAGCCTAGCTCTACCAATGCCATTCCGGCCATTGCCGCCATCACAAACCGACCCCGACCGTCAACTCTGCTTCACCATCGGCCACCGTCGTACTCCCGCCAAACACCCTCCGCTGCCGCCATTCGATCACCATCACCACAGTCAACATCTTGGCCGATCACCCTGCTGTCCTCCGCCAACTTCCTGACCTTCGAATTCTTGACCCCCACTGCCGCCAGAGCCATCCTCGTCGAAACCAGCTCGTCCTGCCACCACCGACATCAAGAGCGATGCCACTAGCGCCACATTATGGCCGCCCGTCCCAGTCGCACCCAGATCACCACTCCCCTCGGACAGCTACCCCAACCCGATCCCTGGCCAAATAAACCACCTCCGGACCTTGCCTCCGACCCTGGCCAACTTCGGCCAACTTCCAGCCCACCACAGTCGCGCCACCGTAACAACCACCCAAACCCATCACCACCCATGAAACCGAAAGGGAAAATAAAACCCTAAATCTAAACTCACCCAGCGCGCTGCCGTAGCCTCGGCACGACCGCCCCGGCCGCCCCGGCCGCCCGGCGAGCCTCTCTCCCCGCCTCTTCCTTACTCCAACTCACCCTCTCTCCTCCGCACCCCGCTCCCGTCAGCAAGCTCCGCCGCCCCTTTTCTCTTCCCGCCGCACAGCCTCCGCAGCCGCCGGCGGCAACTCCACCCTTCCTCTCCGCTCTACCTCCCCGTTCCCTCTCTTCTCCGACCCCCATAGGTGCCCTCTGTCCCTCTCGCTCTTGCTCTCACACCCACCGACCTCGCCATCTCTTTAGGTTCCCTCCTGCTTCCATCAAAAATGGTGGTTGGTTTTCTCTCTCTCGAGAGAGAAAGGAATGGTTCATTGTTCTTTGTGTTGCATTTGGCTTCTCTAGAGAGGGAAAAGGCAAAGACAGCACACCATAGCTGTTGCTCTAATTGTTATTATTATTATTATCATTATCATCATTATTATTATATTCTACTATTTTTTATTCTATAATTATTATATTAGTATTACTCATAATTGTTATTATTGTTATTATTATCATTATTACTTTACTTGATTTCTTGGTTTCTTCAAGTATATTCGGCTGGTAATTATTAATGATAATTTATTATTAAAATAATATTATTTTCTATTATCTTTATTATGATTATTCTTGTTGATACTATTAAAATTATTAATTGCTAATATTATTATTTTAGGATTTTTGTAAAAATATTATTTTTCCAAACTTTTTCAATGGTAGATTTTACCAAAATATTACTTTGACAAAATCTATTTTATAGCCCTAATTTATCTATTTTTTTCTTTTTAGATTTTATAAGATATATTGGTCAATAAAAGTAGTCACCAAATTATACTATGAATTTCTAGTTTATAAATTTGGCTAATAAAAATATGTAGTTTCCTACTAAAACTTTATTTTGACAAACTTAGGGTTCTGGCTTAAAAACTATTTTTGATTTTTAAGTTTGTATTTATATAAATATTTTGGCAATAAAATATATATTTTCAGGTATTATAAATATTTTTATAAAATAGTATATATATTATTCCAAAATACCATTGATTATCCTTCTGTTCGTGACCAATATCTTTATTCCTATTCTCTCCCAAATTCTGTACTACCTTATGTCCATCCTAACTAATTTGACCCTTCTTGGACCCAATGGAATTGTCCGTGCCACCATCAGAGGTCACCTTGCATAGTTTTACCTGAAGTCGTAGTTCGTGCCACATTGATCATTGTAGTACACCAGGCGTCCTACCAGGCAAGATACCTTGCCATTAGCTTGTTTATTTTACTTTAGCCCATATTCATGCATTTATTTATTAATTATTTTTCTGCAAAATAAACTTTGCTATACTGTCATGATTAGATAGATTTTTACGGTGTAGTTATATTTTCCATACTTATTATTATTATGTAATTCAAACTTAGATTTAAGGGACCACCATTTGTGTGTTGCATTCATAGGCCTTAACACATTTTTACCACAGAGTTGTGAGTCGCATGTAGAACTCGAACATGCGTGACTGGCTGGCCACCGGTATGTATAAACCGTGTGATAGGAATAACCGCTAATAGAGGTTGCATGCTTAGTTTGACTTAGCGGTTAATAGAGGTTTTGTGTTGTAGATACAACATATTAGGCATTGGGAGGGAAGAACAGTTCCTTGATGTATGGGCCACATTTACATACTGCTATTATACCTGAAGCTCCGTTGGAGACGTAGGTTCACCCTATTGTACTGATTCTCTCTGACGTTCATGGAACGTAATGGACGTTTTCTTACTTATTCCCTCTGACGTTTGCCGAACATTATGGACGGATTGTATTGATTCTCGATGAGAGGGACGATGCCACTGCTATACAGCCCGAGTGCCCATATGTGAAGGATCGTTCTTTATTGCATATTCACTATAGTACGGTTAGGTACCCTATTGCATGCATCCCTTATTTTTTATTATATATCACAGTTTATATGGCATGATATTATGTATCTTGTTACGTCCCTCTGAGGACCTGGTTATCTCGCTAGGTGTGTGCTATTGTCTTTCGCAGGTGTTCTAGCCGTGGCCATGATCATCTCTATTTCTTCGAGGATGATTGCACTTTGATCGTCTTCGCTTCGCTCGCCAAACTCTTTCTTTTGTGATGTATTTCTTTTCATAGTTGGTAGTGGATTTGTCTCCGACCAACTACATGTACCAATGACAATTCGTAGTTGATTACATGATATTTTTTTATTTTTTGTGGATGAGATTAGTCATGATTCTACTGTTTTTACAGCTTATGTATATTTATTATACGGCTGGCATGTCTACGTTCCTAGTCCTACGTATTTTGGGACTGGGCGTTACATATTTTTGTGGTGGTCCACGCAGGTCGAGATAAATTGTTTGGTTACTTTATCGTACCAAGCAAGCCTGCGAATAGGATTAGAAGTTTAGGATCTCATCCACATACTTGACCTCTTTCATCGATTCCATATTTGAACTACCGTTCGACTCATCGATTGCATCTTGCTTGATTTCTCTATCATACTTCTTATCTTCCTTTCATGCTTGCTAGAGGTTTGGAATGTTATCCCTATTAGATAGACATATTTCCATTGTCCCAAAATACCATAAGTTTAACTCTTTTATGTTGGGTAGAATGCCTTATGACCTAGCAATCCCTTTGTCCCTGTGACCTATATTCATAAGTTTACTTAGATTCTAGAATTTAGAGGACCCTAACCCATCTAGTACCAAGGACTTGGACAAAAGACTGTAGGATGACTGTATGGAGACCAACACAGGATATGACTTAAAGACTTAAGGAATTGAGCTAATTCTGCTTTCTTTCAATCTTAATCTCATGTGCCTATATTTTTACTACCTTGATTAATGATGCTAATATAGCCTAGTATTTGCAAGCTAATTTTTATCGAGCTTGATCAAGGCATATGCTATTGAGCGGCCGCTCACTAACATATTGTCTAATCAGAACCGGTGCATGATGGTCTGATCAACCGAGTGCACTTTGGTTCGCTTTCGTCTATTATCCTACGTGGATGGAACATAATTAAACTTGGCCTTTAGAATCCTATCCACGACTGCCTTGAAAATTCTTTTGAAATTATTCGGTGGCCTTTGAACCACATATTCGTATTCGATAATATCGTCTTTGAACTCTATCTTGCTTTTGCCTTCACCTATTTTAGAAGGGAGAAGATGCTTGTACTTGAAAACTCCTCTAGCTGTCCTATCACTTATGACCATTACCACTCAAAGTTGCTATACCTTCATCCTAAACTGCTCGTTCTTTTCCTCGACCTATATTTACTATCACGACCTCCTAATCACTTAAATTAGGAGTGAATCTAATCGTTCTCCTAATCGTGCCCTCAACCTACTCCCAAGAAGCCATATCTTAAAGGTCTCTAATTTATTTTCTCTTGATGCCATACTATTCCCTATTGCAAGTTATCTTGATTAAAACCCTTGACCAATTTTATTCTTGCATTAATTAGCCACAACCATGATTATTTCGTATTTATCTAAATCACGAGTTCCTAATGCATCTTTTGTTGAATATTGTGAATTGATTTTTCCTCATCACTACCCCTTTGTGCCTTCTCACCCCCTACTAATTCTTAATTTCGAGGACAAAATTCTTTTAAGTTGGGTAGGATATAAAACCCCTAAATTTCTACTATTTTTTAAATAAATTTGGTACTGATTTTTTATTTTGTATTGTACGTCACATAGTTGTATTGTACGTCGCGTGCGAAATTTTGTTTTTCGTAATTGCTCGACGAATGCGAATATGTGCGAGCGTACATATTTTTGAAAAATATTTTTCTATTTTTATAGTTTCAAAATAATATATATAATAATTATTTTTAGCTATCGTACCAAAATTTTCAAGTTTATGATTTTATTTATAAAAAGCCTTTCATCTATACAGTTATAATAATAAATATTATTCTGATAAAATGGTATATTAGAAAAGTATATTTATGTAAATATTATTTGTGCATACATATATATTACATAATTATTTTATTAGTTTATTTTTAAATAATATTATAATTTTTGAAATTATTATTATAGGTATTTTTAGAAAATATATTTTGAAATTATTGTGGCAATTTAAATCATTATATTTTATGGATTTGATTTAAATAGTTTAAATTTAAAGATAGAATTTATATTGAGTTTAGGTTATCTAGATTTAAATTAGAATTGGATTTGGATTATTATTGATTGAATCGATTTAAATTTGATTTAAATTAAATTACGAATTATCTTATGGGCGTTTTAACTATCCTAGTCTTTATCCTAATGGGATTCCCACCTCCTATAAAAGGAGAGGTACTTGCCCTCTTTTTCCATAAACTCCACAACACCAAATTTCCACCCCCTTTGTGCATCGTGTCCGTGCCTCCCATCCACTATATTTTCCCCAATACAAATACATCATAATCCCGTCCCAAGTCCGACAATCCCGGACCTCCATCTTGACGTGTCGGACATTCCCGACACGACCTAACCCCAAATCCTAAGCCTAGCTCTACCAATGCCATCCCGGCCATTGCCGCCATCACAACCCGACCCCTGACCGTCAACTCCGCTTCACAACCGGCCACCGCCGTACTTTCGCCAAACACCCTCCGCTGCCGCCATCCGATCACCATTACCACAGTCAACATCTTGGCCGATCACCCTGCTGTCCTCCGCCAACTTTGTGACCTCGAATTCTTGACCCCCACTGCCGCCAGAGTCATCCTCGTCGAAACCAGCCTATCCTGCCACCGCCGACATCAACAGCGATGCCACCAGCGCCATATTGTGGCCGTCCGTTCCAGTCGCACCCAGATCAACCACTCCCCTCGGACAGCCACCCCAACCCGATCCCTGGCCAAGCAAACCACCACCGGACCTTGCCTCTAACCTAGCCAACTCCGGCCAACTCCCAGCCCACCACAGCTGCGCTACCGTAACAACCACCCAAACCCATCACTACCCATGAAACCGAAAGGGAAAATAAAACCCTAAATCTAAACTCACCCAGCGCGCCGCCGTAGCCTCGGCACGACCGCCCAGCGAGCCTCCTTTCCTCCCCCGTACTCAATCCAACCTCCGTCGTGCCTGAGCTCCCGCGACCAGCGCCTTCAGCACCGCCCCATGCGCGTGATATCTGGTCTGCAGGTCGTACCGAGCCACAGCATCAAAGTACTTCGTCTGGAATCTCTCTCTAAACACTGCCCAAGCAATGGGTACCACTAATCCCATGGCTTGCGCTGTCCACCAACTGCGACCCAAGTCCAACAACTGCAGGCGCACCACCGCCACCTTCTCATTCTCGGGTGTCCTGGCTGCTTCCAGAATCACCTCGGTATCCTGAAGCCATGCATCCGCGGCAATTGCATCCTCACTGCCGTCGAAGAAAGGAGGGTTCAATCGCTTGAAACTGTTGGCCGCCTGGTTCCCTGGATGTCCGCCTCGGGTCAAAGCATCTTGAACTGTCTGGTGCAGGGCGTCACTTCGACGATCCTGGGAAGCTATCAAGGTTCTGATGAGGCCTACTAAGGTACCATCATCTGGCTCTGCGGGCTGGACGGGCCGAACTGGTGACTCTCCTCCAGTAGGCATAACTCTGGAGGCTATCCCGGAATGCTGGGCTTGATCTCCGGGTTGCTGTTGATCCACGGGAAGTGCTCCACCTCGTCGATCGGAATGACCAGGTACAGTGCCGCTGCAGAAGACGACACAGGAAACAATAAGGAAAGGACCAGGACAGATCAATGATATAAGCATAGGATCAGGGCAAGAATCCAGGGATTCAGAGGATACGAACAGAGATCAAGGACGAGTACTGATTGAGACATCTATCTGGTAAACCCCCACATATCTTGATTTACAAGACCTGCATGGTCCACCACTTAAACCATGTCACGCCCCAGAACCAGAATACTGGAGAGCGGGGGCAGACATAGCCAGCTACGTATATTGGAATGGAAACCACCTCGATATACGGTCACGGCTGTCTAGAAATATGAAGGTTTACTACAAGCCAACAGTCTCTTATGGTCAAGCCTATTGTCTCAATCACAAGCAAGTAATATAATCACAAGATGTTTGACCACCAAATATACAATAAAATGCGTCCCAAATATTACATATCAGCTGATCATGAAGCTAGTCATACAAAATGCTAGGACTAGCAAGAGTTAAGTCATACATAATCAACCCTAGGATTTGTTAATCATGTTTACAGCCCGTAGGCAGACAGTAAGTAAAAGTGCTACGAGCTAACAGGTGCTCGTCGGCTAAACGCCTCAAAAGAATAGTTTTTACAATAGAGTGAGCGAAACAAAATAGAAAACCCACTCTTGGCCCGGATTCCGTCTAGTGTTCACCATTGGACTGGAAGCTTGGTAGATCCTCGGGAGCTGCTCCGAAATCTGGCCACACAAAACCAGCTGGGTCAACCCCAGAAAGAGCAAGTGCCACAAGGGGGCCACGAAATAAGAACAAAAGCCAGCATTAACACAAGAAGATATAATATTAAAACTAGAATTTATGAAAACATGGCAGGGTGATATACGACGAGATAACCATGGGACTATTCCGATAGCCAGGTTACAACCCGTAAACTAAACAAGGATCGGGTTGTAACCCTTCATCTGAACAGAACTTGGTTTCCCACCATTTATCGGCAAGATAATGATACAAGAAATCAAGACAGGGAGCAATCTTGTACTGGATCAAGACCTAGCTAGACTGGTTATACCTCATTCAATCAATCACGGCCAATCAAATACTACGGCTTACTACTTTAACTAACTAGGGTTATCACATGCCTAATTACTAACAAGATGCAGTGAGATTGTTCCACAGCCACAAGCCCTGCAGACCATCCAGGCTACCCAGGACGAAAGATTAGGGTTGAATTCAGGTGGGTACATCGCCCAGAAGACAAATATACCCTTAGGTGACTTAGAGGGTGCAACACTCGACGGTGCACTGGAAATGTGCCCTACTCGACGGCAGGCTACAGATCCCAAGAGCGCCCAGGTAACGGGATTGCCTGTAGCTGTGTCAATCTCTTCATGACTACTGTGTTATTCTAGTTATTAACCTTAATCCATTTTAGTAGGTACTCCTGACCGTGGTACTCAGGAGTTCCATCCTAGACATGATGCAAGACTGGACAAGTGGATTAACAAGCAAGCAAGAAAGAACCACCCACGGTGTCAAGACAGGTCAAGTTAAGTTATTAAGTCATGTCAAGTCAGGAGTGCGCCGCCACGGGCCACTATCAAGTCATGTTGGTCATGTCAGGAGTGCACCACTACGGGTCACTGTCGTGTTATGCTAGTTCATTGTCATACCAAGCCATGTACCATAGTCATTCCAATATATTAAGTAAAATCAAGTTCATGACAAAAGGCGTAAGGATATAAAATGGGCATAAAATATCTAATAAAATATCAAAATACGGGTCAGGGGATGCGTACGCACAAAAGCACGCACGCAGGGAGAATGCATACGCATTATAACACGCACGCAGGAAGGCAGCGTATGTGAAAGTCACGCACGCTCAAGGGGGCAGCGTAGGTGAAAAGTCACGCACGCTCAAGGGGCAGCTGCGTAAAAAGTCACGCACGTACAAGGGCAGCGTACATGAAAAGTCACGCACGCTCAGGGGGGGCAGCGTATGTGAAAGTCACGCACGCTACAGGGAGCAGTGTGGGTGAAAAGTCACGCACGCTACAGGGAGCAGTGTGTGAAAGTCACGCACGCTACAGGGAGCAGTGTGTGAAAGTCACGCACGCTCAAGGGAGCAGCTGCGTGAAAGTCACGCACGCTCAAGGGAGCAGTGTACGTGAAAGTCACGCACGCTAAAGGGAGCAGTGTGTGAAAGTCACGCACGCTCAAGGGAGCAGCTGCGTGAAAGTCACGCACGCTCAAGGGAGCAGCTGTGTGAAAGTCACGCACGCTCAAGGGAGCAGCTGCGTGAAAGTCACGCACGCTCAAGGAGACACGCTTCCAACAGGAAGCGCACTCAAGCCTGCGTACGCAGCGCTAAAGAGCGCGCGTAGCTCAGTGTGCATAGCTAAACAGCTTTGCACACTGCTCACTGTCTTCTCCAAACAGCAAGAACACATGACTGAAACCAAAACTTCAAAAGTTCATAACTTGGTCATCCGAACTCCAAATCCGAATTTCCAAGGCTCCAACTGGAGTTAAACTGAAAGCTCTTCCACATGGAAACATCAGAACTCAAGGAAAACCAACCAAAAAGGATCAAAACATGCAAAATCCAAAAATAGCAATAACTTAGATCTACATCAACAGAGACTCCAAATCATAAAAACCCAAGAACTAATGTTGATCTCCATGTCCTAAACTAGCAAATGGACAAAGAAAAGAGGGTCCTCATGTAGTGGCAAGATGCACTTGCCTAGGGTTAGGAGAGTTGTGATGAGGAAGGAGAAGAAGAAGAAGAAGGAAATAAATGGTAGTTATTATGAGGAGAGAGAGTGGTAGGTGGTGATATAAAGAGGGAAAGTTGTGGTGGGGATGAGGGGTAGCATAGGCTAGGGTGATCCATCACATAACCAAACCAAACCGAACCACCCCAATAAAACCGAGCCAAGCCAAAAACCCAAATACGAGAAATACCGAAATCCCACAAGCTGAGAGAAATAAAAATATGTGCCAAAATCCAGATACGAGTATAAATACGAAATACGGAAAATACGGGAAATGAGGGTGACATATTCGGTTGGTAATTATTAATGATAATTATTATTAAAAATAATATTATTGTTCTATTATCTTCATTATGATTATTCTTGTTGATACTATTAAAATTATTAATTGCTAATATTATTATTCTAAGATTTTTGTAAAAATATTATTTTTCCAAACTATTTTCAAAGGTAGATTTTACCAAAATATTACTTTGACAAAATCTATTTTATAGCCCTAATTTATCTATTTGTTTTCTTTTTAGATTTTATAAGATATATTGGTCAATAAAAGTAGTCACCAAATTATAATTTGAATTTCTAGTTTATAAATTTGGCTAATAAAAATTTGTAGTTTCCTACTAAAACTTTATTTTGACAAACTTAGGGTTCTGGCTTAAAAACTATTTTTGATTTTTAAGTTTGTATTTATATAAATATTTGGCAATAAAATATATATTTCAGGTATTATAAATATTTTTATAAAATAGTATATATATTATTTACCAAAATACCTTCGATTATCCTTCTGTCCGTGACCAATATCTTTATTCCTATTCTCTCACCAAATTCTGTACTACCTTATGTCCACCCTAACTAATTTGACCCTTCTGGACCCAATGGAATTGTTCGTACCACCATCAGAGATCACATTGCATCGTTGTTACCCGAAGTCGCAGTTCGTGCCACATTGATCATTGCAGTACACCAGGCGTCCCACCAGGCAAGATACCTTGCCATTAGCTGTTTATTTTACTTTAGCTTATATTCATGCATTTATTCATTAATTATTTTTTTGTAAAATAAACTGTGCTACACCGTCATGATTAGATAGATTTTTACGGTGTAGTTATATTTTTTGTACTTATTATTATTATGTAATTTAAACTTAGATTTAAGGGGCCACCATTTGTGTGTTGCATTCATAGGCCTTGACACAGTTTTACCACGGAGTTGTGAGTCGCATGTAGAACTCGGACATGCGTGACTGGCTGGCCACCGGTACGTATAAGCCGTACGATAGGAATAACCACTAATAGAGGTTGCATGCTTAGTTTGACTTAGCGATTAATAGAGGTTTTGTGTTGTGAATACAACATATTAGGCATTGGGAGGGAAGAACAGTTCCTTGATGTATGGGCCATATTTACATACTGCTATTAAACCTGAAGCTCCATTGGAGACGCAGGTTCACCCTATTGTACTGATTCCCTCTGACGTTAATGGAACGTTATGGACATTTTCTTACTGATTCCCTCTGACGTTCGCCGAACGTTAAGGACGGATTGTACTGATTCCCGATGAGAGGGACGATGCCACTGCTATACAGCCCGAGTGCCCATATGTGAAGGATCGTTCTTTATTGCATATTCACTATAGTACGGTCAGGTACCCTATTGCATGCATCCCTTATTTTCTGTTATATATTATAGTTTATATGGCATGATATTATGTATCTTGTTACGTCCCTCTGAGGACCTGGTTATCTTGCCAGGTGTGTGCTATTGTCTTTCGCAGGTGTTCTAGCCGTGGCCATGATCATCTCTATTTCTTCGAGGATGATTGCACTTTGATCGTCTTCGCTTCGCTCGCCAAACTCTTTCTTTTGTGATGTATTTCTTTTCATAGTTGGTAGTGGATTTGTCTCCGCCCAACTACATGTACCAATGACAATTCATAGTTGATTATATGATATTCTTTATTCTTTTATTTTTTGTGGATAAGATTAGTCATGGTTCTACTGTATGTTACAGCTTACGTATATTTATTATACGGCCGGCATGTCTACGTTCCTAGTCCTACGTATTTTGGAACTGGGGCGTTACATCCGACATGGAGCTCATCACCAACCTCTCCTACCTCAACACCACCGAATCAGATCATTCCCCTCTTCTATCGAGATCAGCAACAACTCCAACCTGATTAATAAACCTTTTAGATTCTTGGACTTCTGGAGACACCATCCACAATTCAAGAACATTGTGACCTCCGCTTAGAATTCGACAAGCAACCCCAACCCTCTTGTTCGAGTGGCCGCGAAACTCAAAGCAACAAGGAGCGACCTATCTTCTTGGAGAAAACTCGCTTTTGGCAACATCTTCCAAGAGATTAAGTCGACGGAGGACGACGTCACTCGAGCTGAGATCCGGTACGCCACTGACAGGTCTTCGAAGGTGCGCGCCGCTCTCAATATCACCCAAGCACTCCTCAAGTCCCGGCTGAAGATCTAGACAGAATTTTGGAAGCAGAAACCAAATTGACCTGGGATTTCGAGGGAGACAGAAATTCTGCTTTCTTTCACGCCTTCGTCAAAGGCCGTAGACAACAACTTAACTTGCACTAAATCTCCGACGACAACGGTAACCTTCTCACAGACCCGCGGTCCATCCACGTGGCTGCCGCCGACTTCTATACCAAATTATTCTCTAAAGGCATCGTTACTAAAGATGAGGCTTTCTTAGCTAAAGTTCCCAATTTGATCAGCGAGCAGGAGAACTTGCACCTCCTAACTCCCCGTCTGCGGAGGAAATCAAGTCAGCAGTTTGGGCACTCGATGAGCACATCACCACCGGGCCTGACGGCTTCTCCGGTATCTTCTTCCGCTCTTGCTGGGATATTATCGAAGCCAACATCCATGAGGCCGACGTCACATTCCTCCAAGGTGCTACCTACCCCAAATCCATCTATCGTGCCAACCTTATCCTAATCCTAAAAATAGATAACCCGGAGACCTTCAGGGACTTCAGGCCGATCAGCTTATGCACCTTCACCAACAAAATCATCTCCAAGATCCTCGCAAACCGCATGTCCCATCTCCTTCCTAAAATACTCTCCAAGGAGCAAAGAGGCTTCATCCTCGGGCGAAACATCACCGACAACATCCTGCTCGCTCAGGAAATGATCACCTATATGAAATTCCCGTCCAGAGGGGGAACGTCGCCATCAAACTCGACATGGAAAAGGCCTATGACCGCCTAAACTGGCAATTCATGATATAGGTGTTTAGAGCTTTCAGGTTTTCTGAAAGTTGGATCGACATCATCTTCAGATCCATAAGCAATTCCTGGTTCTCCACTGTCATCAATGGATAATCTGACGGCTTCTTCAAATCGACCCGCAGAGTGCGCCAGGGGGACCCTCTATCCTCCAATATCTTTATTATCACCGTCGAGGCTCTTAGCAGAAACCTGAACATCATGGCAAATACCCCCAGATTCTTCCACTTTCATACCACCACAGGATGTCCTTTAATCACTCACCTGGCCTACGCCGACGACATCCTCATTTTCTCCTCCGACGACATTGGATAGATGGAAGTAGTCAGCAAGACACTCGATAAATATACCAATTGCTCCGGCCAATGGGTTAACACTAACAAAAGTGTCATCTACACCCACCACAAAGCCGACAGGAACCACTCGGCTATTCTAGCAAATCTGACATCATTATCTATCGCATACCCTCCGTTCTACTACCTGGGGTGCCTGCTGGTTTACGGTAGATCCAACTCGGGTATCTTCGACGGGCTTGTGAACAAAACCAGAAAAAAGATCGAAGGATGGCACAATGCGACCCTCTCTCCGGGTGGAAAGATGATCCTTATAAAGCCCGTCCTATCTTCCATCCCCATCTATACCCTGGCCGTATGCTCTCCACCCAAGAAGGTCCTCGCCTTCCTAGATTCCATATTCACCAGCTTCTTTTAAGGACACCTCGACGACAAGGACAAGCATCACTGGGCCAGCTGGGACTCGATGGCCAAACCTACCGACGCAGGTGGCCTTGGCTTCAGCAAATTAACACACATCATGGACGCCTGTGCCATGAAATTATGGTGGAAGCTCCAATCTAATGACTCCATCTGGACTCGGTTCATGAGAGCTAGTTACTTCCATCACTCTCACCCTACGATGGCCGTTGCTAACAATCGATCCTCAGCATCCTGGCACCGAATCCTCCACAGTCGACACCTCATCGAACCCCTAATTCGCCTGAAGCTTGGCAACGACAACTTGTCGCTGCTCCATGAGCGTTGGCTCAATAATGAGGTCTGTCAAGTTTCCTCGTCCGCACCCTCGAACTGCACGATCCGTGATTTATGGGACGATGCCTTGGGATGGAGGTAGGACAAGACTAGCGATTGGCTAGGCCGGCAAGCGACGGCTTACCTGGCCGCCACTGACATTAAGCTCAATGATACCCCTGACACCTTAAGATAGACCCCCACTACCGGAGGTACTTTCATGTTGGCCTTCGCCAAGATCGTGGTACACGGCATCGGCGTGCCTTCGCCGTTGATATCCCCTTTCTGGAACTCTTACCTCCCCAATAAATGGTCATTTCTGATCTGGAGAGCTCACCGACAGAAGCTCCCCACCAACGACGCCCTCTCTACCATCGGCTTCAATCTTGCCTCCAAATGCCATTGCTGTACTGCGCACCAATCTGAAACTTCTGAGCACATTTTGCTTACCGGGGACCTCGCCACTCAGGTATGGAGCAGCCTCTCCCACAGTTGTGGGAAGGTATATCAGACCGGGGGCTTCAACGATCTCATGGCCTGCTGAGGTGACTATCACGGCCACCAGATCGTCGCCGCCGCTAGTATCTGGGTACTCTGGAAGAATCAGAACAAACATAGGTACGAAGGCCGTAAATACAACCCCAGTCAACTGATCAGGGAAGCTATCAGGCAAATCCTCAAAATTGGGAGGCGCTGCACTCACTCGCTTGCCTAGCTTTGGTTGTCGTGGTGCTAACCGCGGCCCCGGCCCATCTTCGTCGTCAGCTATGACCTCTTTTGCTTCTTATTGCCTTTTCGTGCTTGGTGCTTGGCGCTTCCTTTACCAATATATATTCCTTTACCAATATATATATATATATATATATATATATATATATATATATATATATATATATATATATATATATATATATATATATATATATGTCTTTAGAACAATTAAATAGCATTTTCAAACTATAAATTTTAATTAGTTTTTGAAATACAAAAATAATAGAAAAATAATCTTTAATTGTTTCAAGAAAAGTATTGCTATTTGTGATGTTCAAATAAAATAAATAGTCAGAATAATAAATATTTGCAAATCAAGAAGTGTGCTTACAAATCTACCCACCTTAGAAAATTTTGTTCTCAAAATTTTAATGGACACAATACGACTAAGAATATAATCTTGAAACAAAATTTTAATTGATATGAATAAGAAGACATTTTTTTATAATCAGGAGAGTGATATGGTTCCCGATCAAATTAGTCATGTATGATCGCGGATAAAATCAAAATAATAAACAAAAGAAAAATGCGATTTGGCACGATCAAAATATATTATGATTGAGTCACGATCAAATTTTGTTTAAGGATGATCAAAATCGGTTTAACACGAACAATTGCTTAGGCATGATCAAAATATGACCAAATTTTTATGGTCAAAAGATCCAGTCAAGATAAGATCTAAGCATGCTTAAGGATAGAAACGAAAATATGATTAACTAAAAAAAGTTATTAGGCCCGATTAACCACTAGCTAAAATTATGTAAGCATGATCAACGATCAAAGTTAGACAAAGTCTAACAGGATTTAAAATCACTTAGATACAACTAAAATACAATCACGATCAAGGTTAATCACGTAAGTCATCCAAGCAAGATCAAAATTAAAAGTTGGCACAAGCATGAATATGATCAAAATAGTCTTGATCACAGTGGGATAAAAATCTAATCATTGAGTTGAACTATAGGAACGATTTTGATTATGAATATTGTATAATGGAATCAAAATAGGTTAGGCATAATTGTGGATTGAATCGAAAGCTCATGAAGGATATGATTTTTGGCACGACCAATATTGTAGTCAAAATAGTTTAGGCACGATCAAAGTCATTTAGGAACGATCAGAATTCAAATTTGTTGGCACGATTAACTATTTAGGAAAATTTATTTAGGCACGATTACCGAGTCAAAATCTAGAAAATTATTTAGGCACGATTAATTAGTTTAGTCAGAATCCATGCCTTGCTATTGTACATCTGGCTGCAGTAAACCCTTAGTTTCATGATGCAAATATGATATCGTATCGAATATTCTATTTGCTCTACCAATATTAACATACAACTCATAGGTCAAATAAGGCAACTAGGACATAGTTTTAATAACAATCGATAACTTCTACTTACTCGAAATTACTTCAACTTAGGGATCATGCTACGCCAGTGTGCTGCTGGCTGTAGTGAACCCGCAGTCTCCATAAGTCAATTAAATGGCGACAATGTGCCTCTGTCTTGTCATTGTAAGTCATCGATCATACTTTCAACTATATCCATAAAATTTCAAAGGAGCTTCTAAAATTCTTGAACAAATTGATCATGATAGAGAAGTTAGAAATTCAAACAAATTGATCATAATAGGAAAAGTGTATGTATCTGTCCTTGAAGTGAAAGTATCAGTTTTGAAAAACAAACGATTGATTAGGAAGAAAATGATAGAAGACAGAAGAAATATAAACTTTAATTTCTATTTCTCTAATATTCAAGATCGAGGGAAAAACATATATATATGTATATATCTTGAATTTCAATCAAACTTAACTTAGAATAAATATATGGATAATTGGATCATGTTAGGCTCAAAAGTCAATAAATGAAATAGAATCTTGACTTTAACAAAATAATTACTTATGGAAATAAATGTGTAATACAACATAGGCAGGAAAGTTAATTCAAACAAATTCCAAGGTGATTAGGATATGAGAAGTATAAGTATCTGTCTTTCAAGTATCAATTCTTAAAAAAATAAAATAAGCGACTAGGAAAGATAACGATCGCGGCCAAAATAAGGATAAATTTCTAATCCCTATTGCATGGATATTCAATGATCGAGGAGAAACTTGTATACCTTGAACGAAAGACTTGAGATGGATAATTGAATCAAAAATTATTTTAAAAAGTAATTCCTTATGGCCATAGAGAAATAAATGAGCAATACGAATTTTTATGATATGTTTATGATGATTAGAGGGGAGAAAATAAAATGGAACAATGATCAAGGTTAGGAATAGAATGCTAGGAAGTCCTAATTTATCATGCGAGTAGTCTACCCACCTTGGGTTCTACCTTTCTACACAATAGTGTATCATTCTATAAAAATTATCTAATAGGGTTAGAATACAATAAATCCTTGGCTAAATCACATGGCCTATATAACAACCTTAAATACCCGACAATCAAATTGAATAAGGGACTCCTAGTCCTAGTCATTCTCCTAAATTCAAATTATTCCTAATGTGAATGAGCACTTCCTAGTCGCAGGCTCGTAATAGTATGACTAACTTAAGTACTATCACGAGTTCACACAATTTACGAAAACTGACCTGCATGGGCCACCAAAAAGGAAGACAAAAAAGATGACTCAGACGACGTCTTGGTTATTCCAGTCAAAGGATGCACCATTCGTCCATTATCTTCTCAGATGCTAACTATTACTCTTACTTCTCCTACTAAAAAATTGGAGCAAAGAGAGCTCACCTCTTCTGAGCCTCTTGTTATCGACCTGACAGTGTCTCCAGCCAAGGTCACAAATGCTGTTGTAACTTTTAAGACTGAACATATCAATAAAATAATGTCTCTTTCGCAGTATATTGATGTCAACTATTATGCACATCATTATTTAAAAATTTTGGACAATTTTGAACCTCTTACCTTAGGAGTAATTCAATATTTTTAAGATGAGATAGTTTACGAACCGGTGCAAAATTCATTCTTTATAGTTCCTTCTCGGAAAATACAATCCTCTTTAGCAGAGAACGTAACCAAAGAACTATACTCGACAGTGACTCTGAAAATAACGATCGTGGAAGAATACAACTGCGTCGTTATAGTCAGCAATCCAAAAACATCATTCAAAAAATGGGTTACAATTTCGAGTCTGGACTAAACGAAGGCAAAGGTAGACGTACACCTATTCGACTACCTGCTCCGAAAGGAAGGTCATCACAATAATATAACAAAATCAGACATGGGTTAGGCAACATTACGCCGAACACAACCCCTGATAGATCTGAATCAGATGAAGAGATACAATCTTACTCTTCCGATTCTGCTTCATGTGACTCAGACACCAGCATAGGGGAGGTTCATCAACTGACTCTATCGGTCAATATGGTTACAACTGAATTCCTAGAAGGCGATAACAATGATGACTTTATTAAAACATATGAGGATGAGGCTTGGGCACAATTGATGGATACTTAGTGGGAACTTCGCTTCGAACAACACGAACCACCTACTAAGGACGAGCTAATCCAGATCGACGTCGGAGACGAAGCTTCGCCAAGGCCAATCTTTATCAACAAAAGCCTCTCTGAAGCAGACAAATAAGACTTGATCCAGCTCATTAGAGAATACATTGACATGTTCGCCTGGAGCTATGAAGATATGCCGGGGATAGATCCTCAGATTGCTAGCATAAGTTCAATATTTTGCTAAATGCTAGGCCGATCAAGCAACAACAGCGATGGTTCTGACCTGATATAACGGACGCCATAGAAACAGAAGTCAAAAAGCTCATTATCTATAGCTTTGTTAGGGAGGAACAACATCCCGATTGGGTGGCTAATATCGTCCTAGTTATGAAGAAAATAGGAAAAGTTCGAGTCTGCATTGACTTTAGAGATCTCAATGCAGCTTGTCCCAAGGTCGAGTTTCCTCTTCCAATCACTGATGTCATGATCGATAACACCTGCAAATTCGAATGAATGTCTTTCATGGATGGGTTCTCTGGATATAATTAGATCAGGATGAATCCCAAAGATGAAAAGCATACGTCCTTCTGTACTCCTCTAGGAGTCTATTGCTATATAGCCATGCCATTTGGTTGCAAGAACGCTGGTGCTACCTATCAGCGGGCTATGAGTACTATTTTCTATGAGCATTTGTAGAAAACAATTGAATGCTATGTTGACAATATTTTTAAAGGAAGACCATATCCAAGACTTAAGGACTATTTTTGATCTAATGCGTCAGCATAAACTCAAAATAAATCCCACCAAGTCATTCCTGGGAGTCTCTAGTGGCAATTTCCTCAGATTCTTTATTAACTCTAAGGGTATACATATTGACCTCAAGAAAGTCAAAGCCATTCAAGAGATGCATCCTCCACACAACCTAAAAGAGCTACAAGGATTCCAGGGATGAATTGTGTATATCAAAAGATTTATCTTAAATCTCTCTAGACGCTGCAGACCGTTCACTCAACTGTTGAAGAAAGGTGTGTCTTTCGTTTGGACTGATGAATGTCAGTAGCATTCGAGGACATTAAGAGATACTTAATGAGCCGTCCAGTTCTAGTTCCTTCAATTACAGGAATACCCTTCTTGATATACGTTCGAGCAATGGATCACTCTCTCGGTACCCTCCTAGCTCAATAGAACATTGAAGGGCATGAGCAAGTAATCTACTACCTCAGCCTCACAATGATCGGTGCTGAACATCGATACAATCCGGTACAAAAAGAATCCTTAGCCTTGATGTTTGTCATCCAGAAGACGCGTCATTACATCATGGGCCAGACTATTCATATCATCTCCAAAGTCAATCCTCTGCGGGTTCTGATAAAGAACCTAGTACACTCAACTCCAGACTCGCTACATGGGCGATATTACTAGCACAATACGATATGGTCTATGTCCCGTAGAAGTTTGTCAAAGGTCAAGCCCTAGCTGACTTCGTGGCTGCTCATCTAATTCATGAAACTTTAAAGCTTTACGATAAATTTTTTGATGAAACTCTAGAGTCAAGCATGACTTTAGAAGGAAATAAAGCATCTAGAATCGAACCTAATGATATCATCATCACTGGAATAGGAATTGTCCTCGCGTCCCCAGAAGGGTTAGCTATTCCAAGAGCCAATTCTCTAGACGAGCCATGCTCGAACAATGTTACTGAGTACAACGCTTTGCTTATCAGTCTCCAATTAGCTAAACAGTTGGATATCGACTATCTTGGAGTATACAGAGACTCTAAACTAATTTTCAACCAGGTTAGAGGTACATATGAAGTACGATACCAAGATCTTATACCCTATCAAAAAGCAGCAGTTAAACTGGCTATATCATTCAAAGGTTTCTTTATTGAACATGTACGTCGAGCGTGCAATACGGAAGCCAATGCCTTCGCTAACCTAGCAGCAGTGTTAGCTATCCTTGTGAAAAGACAACAGTTAATCGTCATCGTTAATCGAGAATTATTCTGTTTCGAGAATAATTTGAGTATTGAATTTAGCAATGCAGTCAAAATTGGCACTACTAGCGAGGACGGGAGAACTCCCTTCATCGACTTTACAGTACCTAATATCTTACCAGAAGACCCTAATGAAGCAACATCAATTCATCGTTGGTCACTCCGATTCTATTATAGTCACTCATTCGGGATACTCTACCGTCGATCATTTGATGATATGCTTCTGTGCTGTCTTGCGGGTGACGGAGCAAAACAGATATTACGTAAAGCTCACGATGGTGTCTGCGGTGTACATCAGCCTGGTCCCCAAGCTACATGACCATATCAGACGTATGGAATACTATTGGCCCACCTTGGTGGCGGATGCAATTGAATATACAAGGAAATACTGAGCATGTTACATCCATGCAGATTTTATCCACCAACCGTCCGAATTCTTGCATCCCACTGCAACATCTTGGCCCTTTGAAGCCTGGGGCATGGATGTCATCGGTCCTATTAACCCACCATCATCACGAGGATATCGGTTCATCATAGCTATAACCGATTATTTCTTAAAATCGACAGAAGCTATTCCTTTAACTGAAGTCAAGACAAGTTGTGTCATTAACTTCATCAAGCACCACGTGATTTATCGATTTGGAGTTCATCGGAGAATCATCCATGACAACGGATCTCAGTTCGTGAGTCAAGCATTTACTCGATTCTATAATGACACTCGAATCAACAATATTGCTTCTAAAGCTTATCCTGCAGCCAACAGTTTAGTAGAAGCATTTAACAAGACAATCATCAAGCTTGTCAAGAAGTTCATTTCTGCCAATAAACATAACTAGAGCAAAAAGCTTGGGGAATATCTATGGACGTACTGTACTACTGTACGTACCCTGACTGGGTGTACACCCTTTTTTTGGTGTTTGGATGTGAAACTGTTTTACCGTTAGAGATTCAAATTCCATCCGTAAGGATAGCTATCGCCAATGAGTTGACGGTGGAAAATAATGATCATCTTTGACTTCAAAAGCTTGAAGTGCTCGACGAGAAACGGTTGCTAGCTTAATAGCATATTGAGCTATATCAAGCCGCGCATCTCAAAAGCTTTCAACAGCAAAGTCAAAGTACGAACCTTTCAAAAAAGCGAGCTAGTCCTTACCGTTAGACGTCCGATGACTATGACACATATAAGCAAAGGCAAGTTCGAGCCAAAGTGGAAAGGTCCCTATGTCGTAAGCAAAGTCTTCTCTAATGGGGCTTACCAGCGGACCAGAATGGACGGTCGAATAGCTATGATGCCTATCAACGACAAATTCCTGAAGAAATATCATGTTTGAGCGTATGTATTATATTTTCTGATAAATGTTGTACATACACAAATCTTCAAATTATCTTTTATTCATTCTTTAATGAGAAACCCACAGTTAATAAATCCTCAAAAATCCCTAGTGGAGTCTAACCCAGATTTGTGGTATATCCTTAAAAGATTACCCTATAATGTCCATCATAACTTACCATCTCAACATCAACTTTTAAAACCCAGTCATTTTAAGAGATATCATATTCTTAAGCCCCAGTTGGTTTAAAGATAATTAACAGATATATGAATTCACGTCCACATTACCTCTGAATTCCACCGTCTATATCAATGACTTATCACGTTCACATTACCTCTGATAATGTCGTCATAAAAGTAATATCACATCAAGTTATATTCTGTCACATCCATGACCTCTGAACAGATATAATTAGCAATGTTATTTTCAAGAAATACATCATGTCCAGCACCTCTAAATGTATTTCTCGAATACTATATGTTACCTGTGTCTCAAACAGATACATGAAGTAACAGAATCGTAAAATAATAGCATTTTTATTTCATTTGATCATGATAATATAAACTATTACATTGATCAAGATATGATAAAATAAAATTGTTCACAAAAAGATTATTACATTAATCCTCTAAGAGACTCATTGAGGAGGTGGAGTACTGAGGTCAAAAATTATTTTCTTTAAAGCTTCGGCTAGCTCTACCCTTGTGGCCATCACCCTTGCCCTGGCCAAGTCCCTCATGAACACTGGAAGCAAAGGTTGTATTGATGTAACATGATGCTCCATCTTCGTATTTAGAGCTCAGAAAAGATCATCTCTTTGCTTGTTCAGATTATCCAGATGGCTTGAGGCAAATTGATGTAACTCGAGCACCTCTTCTTGGAGCTTTCTAGCTGCTGATACTGATGCACGAGTCCTGGCCAATTTAGCTTCAAGCTCTTAAATGCGAGCCCGACCCTCAATTACTTCTCTGTCTTTCTTCGCCATCTCGATTTTATAAAGCTCAACGACGAGTGGCCTCAGCAGTACTGGACTCTATCTCTCCAGTTTGTATCGTAAACGCGACAATAGAATGGTCCAGTATGACTCATCGTTCCTCGTACTCACGAGCTATGGCCTCACACTCAGTATCCACTAGTCTTTGTATATTTCCCTTTGTCAGCTCTTGGTAAGGCTAGGCTCTTTGAGCTCCATTAGGATCTACTTTAAGGTATTTTCTCTTTCAGCGGCGCCTAAGTTGCGTATGGTGTCAATTGGATAGAAAGAAATGACCTTACAAAATCGTAAGGATGATTATTCTCTAGAGCCAAATGAACCAAATAGGACAGGGAAGTGAAGGAGGCGTCCGTATAAGTACGGATGATGCCGATCATCACCGCTGATACACTAGTGTCGCTGCCTCAGCAGAAACTCCTTCTTCAACAGAGACATGAGGAATAGCAACCTGCACAACATTAGCACCTGTATATTTTCGTGCAGGCATCCCCTATAAGCTTCTCTCCATGGCATGGGTCCCGATGTTGACACACACAAAAAAGAAAAAGAAAAAGAAACGCCATCTTTTTTTATTGGCACAAGGCACCACAAATCGAGAAAACCTGAGAGATCCTGCGCTGAGGATCCCCGAGTACAAAAAGAATTCTGAGGAATGGGACGATGGAGATCGAACGACAGTTGCTCTTTTACTCCGTTGACACTCCGATTACAAAAGTGGAAGAAATCTAAGAAAATTGCTAACTCTCGGCTCACTGGCAAGAAGTGTAACAATTTGGCTCTTGAAAATGCTCTCCGTTATCTGCTTTGAAGATGTATGAGACCCCTTTTTATAGTCGTTTCTGTGCTGGAATGATGTTATACGCCCACATGAGAAAACATACTGATTTTCATATGGGCACATGGTCCTGCTTTGGGTACATAGAGTGTAGGCGCATGCAGACTGCGTGATCGTGGGTTGATCGTGGGTTTTATGTGGCCACATGCTTCGGTACACGACTGCTCGTGGAGACTGACGTGGCCGTATGCTTCGGTACATGATTGATCGTGGGTTTGATCGAGTTAGGGGCTGTTCTGACTTGGGTGCATAGCCTAAATAGGGCTATGCGCCCCCTGCTGGAGGGGTCCAGAGTGGGCACATGGACGCATAGCTTGCTCTGGTGGCTTGGGCGTATAGCATGCTCTGGTGACTTGGCGGCATAGTATGCTCTGGAGACTTTGGGCGTATAACATGCTCTGGTCACATGGGCGCATATGACTTCTCTGGCTTGGGCGCATATGATTTCTCTGGCTTGGGCGCATGGTTGTCAAGACTGCTAAAATTTTTATGCTTCTACAAGACCCCCTTCAAAGTTTTTGATACTTGAATGAGTTTGAAATACTTTGAAAGAAGCATGGACCGTCTTCTCGTGATGCAGTGGACGTATAGCGTAACTCTCCCTTTGGGCGCATAGAGTTTGGCCAGACTGTCAGGGAGATGGCTGTTGAGATCTTTCTCGAAAATCTGAACTGACAGATTCATCGGAGTAGAATTTGAAGAGGTCCATCCTTTAAGCGTTGTCCATATCAGCAAGTGACAGTCGCATAATGTACAAGAGACTGGGTCTTCATGTAAGCACATAAGTCATAATGGGTGCATAGTATGCAGTAGGCGCATAGGCGCATAGGAGTAGTGGGCGCATAGTATATGGCCCATGCCTATAAATAGGCTTTTGAAGAGAGAGAAAATTTACTACTCTCTTTTTCTTCAGAACTTTCAAAAAGACTTTTCATCCCTTCTCTGCATGAACCATGTCTCCCAAGGCTGCCAAGAGATCTGCGAAGGGCAAGGGGGCTGCACCGAGTGGCTCTCCTCCTACGACAGCATCCTCGGCAGTCCAAGACCCGATCCTGGGTGAGGCTACACCTGAAAACAAAGTCTTGAGCGTTAATTTATGACACTCAGACTTTTCCTCTGCCTGGGCGCATGTGCCTAAGGCAATATATTTATGTAAGCATTTATATGCGCCCACACTGTGGTGTGTTATATGCCCAGATGCTGTTGCATGTTATGCGCCCACATGCTGCTGTATGTTATGCGCCCATATGCTGCTGTGTTTTTTTGCCCACATGCTATTTTGGGAGCATAACCCTTTGGGCCCATAGCCCTTTGGGCGTAAAGGATTCCTCTAGCACTTAGTTATTTCTACAGATTTTGAGTCTGACTTTCTCTTTTATCGTTGCAGTTAACATGTTTGTCCCGGAACTTGTTGGAATCCCTTTCGGCTTTGCTTGTCACGTCCTCGGCACTACTATCATAACCAACATGGTCAGCAAGGTCCAGGCCAAGATCATTCATAACTAGCCTACGGAACGGACGCTCGCCATACTAGAACAGGACAAGACTTTTTTGAAGCAGATGATTAACGATGAGAAGCTCCTGCTCGGAGGGGCACGTTGTTTCAAGAAGCCGTACTTCCTATTTAGTGACAGTGTGGGGTTCGAAGATGGCGAGATGATACGCTTGAGAAACCCACTGTGGTGGTCAGGCTGAACAATCAGAAAATATGGCTACCATCGATGGAGCGTCAGTATCCTTTGTCTGCGTTCACTGTCTTAACCGTGCGATGACAGGTAAAATGGGAGTTAACCCCTGAGCTCCCCGGGGTCATCTCTAGAAGAATACAGTTCGACTCGGGAGATCGGAAGAAGGACACTTTCAAGTGTGTCAGGGGCTCTACATCTTACTCCACGAGGGGGCTACAACCTGGTGCCGTAATGAACGACATCCCAATTGACCTCCTCCCTTATGCTGTCGACACGCTTTGCAATTTGAGGATGTCAGGGGACATGTCGTATCCCGTAGGGAAGATGTGGATGAAAGGCTAGAGGTATCCAGTTTTATTCTGGAGGAACCTCACTGACTGGGTGCTTTCCACGTATGAAGCCACCCTGAAGACTGCTGGCCTTTTTTATGCTATTAGGGCCACCCAATGGCGTAAAGGTCAACTAGCCAATGTTTGTCTCTTTGGCGGAGATGTACAACCTTCACACTTGTACTTTCTTTACTCCGGGCGGGGAGATAAGATTGGCTCTCCACGAAATGAAAGAAGTGTCGAAGCTTCCTTGGGGCACAAAGCCGTATGAAGAGCACATGCCTTGTGATGAGGAGCTCTGAGACCTAGAGAATAAGAACTCTGAGATGATTGATGTATACAAGGAGTTACTCTGCCACCTTCTCATCTGCCATAGGATCAACAAGAAAGAAAAGACCAAGCGGGCCAATCCCTACACAAGAGCTTGGACGGGCTACGTCTTCGTCCAAGGAGAAGGAGAGGATCCAGACTCCTTTTCAATTTTAAAATCTATGACCAAGTCCAAGATAGAAGTCTGGATGGCAGATTATGATATGGCGGATACTGAGGACAGTGATGATCCTAAGGGAAAGTCCCCGATCGGCCACTACTTCCGTCAAGCTGAATATCCGCTGTCGGAGAAAGTCGTGCTGGCAGCTTTCTTGAAGATCTGGCTTCGTGACTGTATAGTTCCTGGTGGTTCAGGGACTATTGAGAGGATGAGTCGAAGCATAATACTTCTGGCTGTGAAGCTGGCGTTCGGATACCGTCTTGACTTGCTTCCCGCGATGGTCTGCGCCACTGAACGGGGTCTACGGGACTTTGTTAGAAATGCAGTGACTCCTGACGGCAGGGCCAACTTCGCCCGGACCGAACTTCCGTATTAGTTTTGATGGGGTGGCTGCTACTGTATTGTCCTACCCTGATGAACGCTAGGTCGGCGGCGGACTCTTTGGCGGGAGATGCCTTTCTTCGCAGATTCCGTGATGCAGATTGGGCCGTCACTGGTGTACCTGCTTGCAGAAGGGCTTTAAACTTCTTGCAGAACTACGAGTTCTTCAGGGCATCTCCTCCGTCCGGCAGCTGTGCAGGAGATACCTTAGTGGACGAGGGAGTTCATGCCACTAGCTTGACTGCTGGGCATTTTACTGGCTCCAGTCTATTAGACAGTCGCATCTGGTGCTCAGAAACAACAACCATGCCTATCTGGAGCCATACTTGCCGAGTCGTTTTGTGCGACAGTTTGGCTACAACTAGCTCCTTTTAGGAAATGCTAGCCCGTAGTTGGAGTCAATAGGCAGCTTAATTGACGAGGCGCGTGCCTAGATATATTACAATGCCAGATGCACGGGAGCAATCTTCACTTTGCCCTCGGATAAGCCCGAAACCCACCTGTGCTATGCTGCCGCCAAGTTTTATGTTCAGATCAATACTTTTCATTCCCGGTATGATCGTGAACAGAGCTTGATATTGGGGACTCGGTTTGGCCCTCCTTCTGCGAAACGTGCCCAAAAGGCGCCAAAGGGCCGTAAGAAGGAGAGCGCTGCTCCAGCCGTAAAGCCAGCCGCAACCACGACCGAGGGCTACCCTTAGGGAGCTGGCAGTGCCTCTAAAGGAGGATACGAAAGATGAGTCTTCTCTTCCCAATCCTCCTCAGAAGAGGAAAGCTTCAACTGTAACGCCCCAGTCCCAAAATACGTAGGACTAGGAACGTAGACATGCCAGCTGTATATATACGAAGTACATGGGCCTCGTATGGATACATAAGCTGTAAAATACACTAAACCACAACTAACTAATCTCATCCACAAAATGTAAGAATAAAAAATATCATATAATCAACTATAATAAGTCTTTGTCCAATATGTTGGGTGGAGACAAATCTACTACCAAAAGTAAGAAAAGATATACATGGAAACTAAAATGATTTGGCGGGAGTAGCAAAGAAAGACCCAAGACATGTCATCTTCGAATGAATAGAGAAGATCACGACCTCAGCTAGAATACCTGCGAATGATAATAGCACACACCTGGAGAGATAACCAGGTCCTCAGAAGGACGTAACAAGATACACAATATCATGCCATATAAACTGAATAAATACTGCTCAATAATAATAAGTAAGATCGGATCATAACATGGTCCAATACCTCATCCTTTGGATTAGGGTACCATCCCCCCAACCAAACAAGGACATGAGATGGCACACTAACCCACGATGAAGTATCTTTCTAAGTCACGAATCCAATATGGTATCCGGACCCCAACAAGGTTCAATACCTTCTCATCGAAGTAGTAAGCCACACCTACAACCAAAAGGACAAGATGTGATGAACTAATTCGTGACAAGTTATTGTTCCAAGCCACGGTCAGATACAAGTACCCAAACCAAGAGTACATATACCTAACGGATAAGGGTGCCTAACCAGTCTAAGTGTATGCAGTTTTTAAGAACATCCTCCAATGCATGGGCCCTGGCTAAAATGAGATCGGCATGGTCCTCCTTTGGGGCACCAGAGGCCCAATCAATAAGAGCATAACGTTTCGTAGAACGTCAGTGGCCGTCAGTAATCATGTGTAATCTCACCCGCGTCTCCGGCGGAGCTCACGGGTTACAAAAGGGAAAGTGCATAGTAGCCCATAGGCTAAGGTATTGTCCTCCCCGCCCAATGCCTACTATGTTGTATCCACAACATAAAACCTCTATTAACCGCTAAGTCAAACTAAGCATGCAACCTCTATTAGCGGTTATTCCTATCGTACGGCTTATACGTACCGGTAGCCAGCCAATCACGCATGTCCGAGTCCAATATGTGACTCATAACTTTATGGTACAAAAAGTATCAAGGCCTATGAATGCAACACACAAAGGTGGTCCCTTAAATCTAGGTTTAATGTGTAAGAAAATAACACATAGCAGGAAATATACTGAACAGTAAGTTCTAACAAGTTATGCCAAGTATCACAGTTTATTTTTCATAAAGAAAATAATGAATAATACATGAAATATGGGCTAAATAAATAAACAGCAAATGGCAAGGTATCTTGCCTGGAGGTAATGTGCAAAATGGCGACGTCGGATAACTCAAATCGTCAGAATAGGGAAGCAATGAAAGCCAACTTTTACGAACGACCTCGGAGGCTGAAATAAACATCACGAACAAATTTGGTATAAAAGAAATACCTAGGAAATGCCTGTCCAAAAGTCCAATTCTAGAACAGGGGCAAAATCAGAATTTCGGATCAAAATAATGTCCGCCGGTGGACCCGTTTTGTACCAAAATGAATGCCAGAACCTACGGTCTCTAAAGTCGTCAAACTACATGTCTACAGGTCCGATTTGAGTAGACGAATCCAACTATATGTCCAAATTTGGATTTCGGCGGGCGGTACACAATTTTGCCCATTGGATCGGGTCGCGAACCCACCGAAAAGGTGTTTCGGTCGACCTTTTCAGAATCAGGCCAAACTTGGCATACAGGACCAGAAAAATGATACGGTCATGATGGCACAAGTTTCGTCTCGATACGATAAATGTGCACGAAGTTATGGGCTAGTTTACAAAATGTCAATACGGGGGTATCCCGACGGATACGCAATGATTTCGTCGTGTACACGCAATGAAATCGAGTTCCATCAGTTTCTACACACGTCGTAACATCCATACGCATCTTTTCGATATGTATAGTGTGTGACCACATCGCCCGATTTGTTGGGGCTGTCACTCCCCGATCCTGGAATACGTATTTTAATACGTAAACCGATAAATTGTATTTTCCTTGTATTTTTACTATATTTATTATGCTGTATCTTCATGCATTTTCCAAAAATATTTAACAAAATATTATTTCGTAATTTATTTTCTGCATTTGGGCCTGCAGTTTTGGCTCATTTGGGTAACCTATTCTTGGTTCACTTTGGTTCATCATGAACCCATGGGTCCAAGATCTATATATAACTCATTCTCTCTCCTCTCATTTACTTCCTCTCATTTATTTCCTCCACCAACCACATATTTCTTCCATCAACCAAGGCAAGTACCAACTTGCTCAAGAGATGGATCCATAATTTGTCAATGATTTCTTACAAAACAATTTGCCAAACATGTTCTTCTCCTCAATCTATACTAGTTTAGAACTTGGAAGTTTCCATTTTGAAGCTTTGATTTTTGTAGATCTAGGTTTACTTTATTTTCAGATTTCTTGGGTTTTGATCTACTTAATCTTGTTATTTCCTGGTTTTGATGGTTCCATGTTGTAGAGGATCTCGTTCTACCCCATTTTGACCTAAGGAAGTTCCGATTTGGGCTCCGGATGAAGATTTTGTGTAGTTTGGAAGCCATGGTTGCTTGGCTCCTCTTCTCGGACAAGTGGAGAAGAAGAGCAGTACTTGACCGCATGAATTCTCATGCGGCAAGTCTCTGGCCGCATGGCCTTTCCAGCCGTATGAGACTCGTTCGAGCTCATCCGCATGGAAAGTCCTTCCTAGCCGCATAAGACTTGCTTGAGTACTTGACCGCATGAATCTTCATGCGGCAAGTAATTGAGCCGCATAGCCTTGTTCAGACTCAGCCGCATGAGCCCTTGTTATCTTGAGTTGCATGGACTTCATGCGGCTAGCCTTCAGCCGCATGAGTTCTTTTGCACTCAGCGCATATGCGTTACTGGTTTTGGGCCGTATAAGGCCCATCCATCATCCGGCCGTATATGTATCGCCCATGCTCAGCCACATAGGACTTCATCTGATCGCAGCCGCATACGCTGACACCCCTTCGTCCGCATGAACCCGTCTTTCCAGCCGCATGCGTCTTGGGGCTCCCTGAGCCGCATGAGCGTGTAGTCCCAGCCGCATGAACCAGTATTGACCCGGCTGCATGGACTCACTCCCCCTGAGCCGCATGGACTTTTGTGCCCTATATTGTTACCTTATTATTATTATTATTATTATATATATATATTATATGCCCATTTTATATCCTTATGCCTTTTGTCCCGAGCATGATATGAGCACTAATGTGACCCCGAAGAACAAAGTGTTCCTTCCTGATACATGTACCTGAATGTCCCAGTTCTTGTTCATGCTCGACAAAAGACTCGTAACTCCACGTGACGTATTTGCAATGATGCATTACACTAAGGAGGGTAGAACATGTTGACAGACTGATTGATATGGATCCTCTTTGGGGTACTCGTACTAAAGTACGACTTTAGGAGGATAATCATGCAGGCCAGCATAAAAATCCAAGATTTCACCTAGGGTTAAATTAGGCAACTAAATATACTAGATGCATGGGGAGGGCAAAATCCTGAGATCGTGTTATACCAGCCGCCTTGAGATACTGTCTTGACGCGCCGGCTGGTCTCCACGGATACTGTGTCATCTGCAACGAGTGGATGACTGTATTCGATTAATTCCTGCTACATATTATACGTTTTAGCAAGGTGGCCTTACGAGGGACCTGTGCTCAATCATACCTGTCTACGCGAACCCCTGGGTGGGCTAGCCTTGCTGGAAAGATACGATCTGAGGATTTCTACATAACATGCGAGGATAACCTCGTCCCACTAGAAACTCGTAGACTTGATTGGCCGTGAAAATGACTTGCTTGTATCCTATTACCTTCCGTGAGTAACTGAGGGAAGCGGACTATCATGGTACATGATCCAACCCATGTTCTTGTTTGATTGTTGGGTTGATTATCGTACTATGATAGGCTGTGGACCGAAGTTATGAACGAAAAACTTATTCTGGTTGTGAAGTGCTACTTCTGTGAATGACTGAGGAACATGGTCTATCATGGTACATGATCCAACCCATGTTCTTGTTTGATTGTTGGGTTGGTTATTGTGCTGCGATAGGCTATCGACCGAAGTCACGATCATGAGATTTTATTGTTTATATCCTTTAACTTATGCGAAAGTTATAGAGTACGACGCGTCCCGACTCCATGCGGCACCTTTTGTCCTTGTTTGGTTGTAAGGGTGCCATATGGGTTCGAGGATGTTGCGCTCCCTATAATAGTTGCATAAGTATTACTATTATCAATCATTCTATTAACTGGGTTTTTAATCTTAACTCTTGTGCCCCTTTGGCGGTACTTGCTATTCGGGGCTGACCACGCGGTTTTGTTTGGCCAGATCCCGTAGCAGAGCCTGAGGACACGATCTTCCTCCCTGACATCCATGGTGCATACTAGGAGCATGGCAGTTCGGGGACTCGAGTGGGTTTCTTCTCCACCACTCCTGCTTATACTTTTGCGGCATTTAGCCACCGGCATCTGTTAGCCGGATTACTTGGTATTTTGTGTCAGTACATAATTGTAATTAAACAGACTACAGCTGTGTATAATTTTGTACTCCTGACTCTCTAAGATAGCTAAATTATAAAGCTAGTCTCTCATGATCATTTCGATAAAGCGTCAGGGACGCCTTACTGCTCTTTAATGTTCATTTAATTGCTGATTTGACTTGATTGATTGAGACATAGAACTCTGTGGGACCATAGGAGACTTGATTGTAGCATGTACCCCTAGTCTCGGCAGCTACGATCGCCGTATGACGTACGTACCTCATATGGAGTAGCTGGCCTAGTCCGTCTCCGTATTTCGGTACTGGGGCGTGACAAGGTTTTAGTGGTGGCCCATGCAGGTCCGATTTTCAGACTTGTGGGGTATTGCGAATTATTAGGAGTCTCAATCACAACTTGTTCCCCTTGAAATTCTGTTTCGAATTCTCTGTCCTTGCCTTGATCTCTAACCTGACTTGCATCCTCGAAATCTTCCTTGTCTGGACTTGATAATCTATATCTTCTTTATAGGGGTGCTTCATTCTCAGTAGCGGGTGAGGCCTATAGGAAAAGAGCAGCAAGAGCATGGCTCGACTGGGCAGCAACAGGGGAGAGAACCTTCTCCAGTGCAGGCATGAGCAGAAATAGAACCAGAGGCAGTGCAGCCGCAGGTTATTAAAACTCCTGCAGCACCAGCAGCGACGGCAGTACCAGACGCCGTAGCACTCCTGGAGATCATCCGGGGGTTTCTTGTCACTAACCAACAGCAACAGACTCGACAGCAGGAGCAGAACAATTTGTTGAACCAAGGGATTCAGTTAGCTCTTAGAGGAGTGCCGGGGTTGACTCGGAAGCATCAGGAAGGTTCCGTCGCTTGAACCCGAGGTATTTTGATGGCACGGAGGATGCCATCACTGCGGATGCATGGATTCAAGACATCGAAGCCATTCTTGTGGCAGCCAAGGTTCCAGATGATGAGAAGGTTGATCAGGTCAACTGGTACTTCAGGATCTTGCCCGCGACTGGTGGGCATCAGAAGAAGTTGGTACAAGATGCCCTGTTCGTTGGACCACCTTCAGTGACAGATTCAAGGCCAAGTTTTCGGCGTAGTAGCTCGATATGAGCTCCAGCAGAAGTTCATCAATCTCAAGCAAGCAGGCAAGACCGTAGATGGGTATGCAGCAGAGTTCTGCAGGTTGTGCCGTTTCACGCCAGCAATGGTAGCAACGGAGCCAGAGAAAGCTATGAGGTTCCAGCAGGGACTTCATTTGGAATTATTGCAGCTTGTGGAAGGACACGACTACCAGACGTTTGACGCTGTCTTGACGGCAGCCCGGAGGTACGAGCTTACCCAGCAGAGGTTGGCATCGAGAGCAGGAGGTCAGAAGAGATCTCATTCCCAGGTTGGAGGAGGAGCAATGCAGCGAACATCGGCACCAGCACCCGGTGTACGTATTCATGATGCAGGAGCGCCGCGAAGGACGGCCGTGTCAACTAATACAGCGCCAGTTCGGCATCAGCAGCCGAGGAACCAGCAACAGCGTCAGGGAGCACCCCAGGGCTGTACATTCTGTGGAAAGGCAGGGCACACGAGGGAGGTGTGTCGGTCAGCGAATGGCTTATGCTTGAGGTGTGGTAGTTCAGACCACTGTATTTTACTTGTCCTATGATACAGTGGCCAGGAGGGCCAGCTCAGCAGTTTCCAGCGTTGCCAGCTCCGGTGGCAACCCCGAGTGGAGGGCCAGTATTAGCAGTAAGGCCCCTAGCCAGCGTCTACCAACGCAGGCTCAGATGTTTCGCCAGGCACAGGAAGCCGAAGGCCCTCAGAGGCAGCAACAGCATGGTCGAGGAAGGTCGCAATAAGGGGCTCCGTGGGGCCAGGCTCTCACATTGACCTTGGGAGAGGCTCTAGCGTCTAGTGACGTGGTGGCAGGTAAAATTCTCGTCTCATTTCCCGCTGTAGCATTATTTGATTCAGGCGCTACTCATTCATTCATCTCTGCACAATATGCTACACGAATTGGATTAGAGTTTGAGGCATTGCCGGAGAGGATGGATATACTCACCGCAATGGGCTCGTAGAAGTTAGCAGAGTGTGCTTTTCATGTCCGGTGGAGGTGTGTGGGCATTTACTGCCCGTCATTGATTGAATTCCCTATGAGGAATTTTGATGTCGTTCTTGGCATGGACTGGTTGAGAGACAGTCATGCGACAATTGATTGTAGAGGAGGTAGGGTCATATTCAGCGTTCCTGGGATGGAGCAGTTCATCTTTACTCGAACCTTGAGAATCAGGCCGGAGGCGTCATCTCAGCAGCAGTATCAGAGCCAGGACAGATTCCGAGAGTGGTCGAAGATTTTCTCGACGTCTTTCCTGATGAGCTCCCAGGGATACCCCCAGTCAGAGATAGAATTTAGCATTGAGTTGAACCCTGGATCGAGGCCTATTGCAGACAGAGTTTACAGAATGTTGCCGTCAGAACAGGATAAGTTGTATCAACATGAAGAAGAGTTGAAGTCTAAGGGATTCATCCGAGACAGCAAATCGCCCTGGGCCGCGCCAGTGATTCTAGTTCCCAAGAAGGATGGGTCGACGAGGATGTGCATCGACTACCGCAAGCTGAATGCAGTAACAGTGAAGAATAAGTACCCACTACCAAGGATTGATGACCTGTTTGACCAGTTGAGCAAGGCCAGCATCTTTTCCAAGATCGATTCGGTCAGGATACTATCAAGTAAGGTCCGGGAGCAAGACATACCGAAGACAGCATTCAGATCTAGATACGGGCATTATGAGTTTTTAGTAATGCCCTTTGGACTAACCAACCCCCCAGTATTCATGGATTTAATGAACCGCATCTTTCTGCCGTATTTGGATAAATTTGTGGTGGTGTTCATAGATGACATTCTTGTCTATTCCAGCAGTGAAGAGGAGCATGAGAAACATCTTAGGACTGTCTTGCAGACATTGAGGGAGCATCAACTTTATGCGAAGCTCGACAAGTGTGAATTCTGGTTAGATCATATTTCGTTCCTGGGGCATGTAATTTCTGGGCGGGAGTGTCAGTGGATCCGAAGAAGATGAGGCCGTAGAGCATTGGCCAGTCCCGAGAACGGTTGCAGAAGTGCGAAGTTTCTTAGGGTTAGCTGGTTACTACAGAAGGTTCGTGGCAGACTTTGCCAAGATCTCTGCGCCCTTAACGTTTGACGCACAAGGACGAGGAGTTTGTTTGGTCAGCTAGCTGTCAGGCATCATTTGAAGAATTAAAGAAGAGATTGCCTCAGCCCCGATCTTGACGCTTCCGGTAGGAGCGGGAGGCTTTACAGTATATTGTGACGCATCTGGGAAGGGTCTTGGATGTGTATTGATGCAGCACGGAAAGTGATAGCATATGCGTCTCGACAGCTTCGAGACCATGAGAAGAATTACCCGACTCACGATTTGGAGTTAGCAGCTGTGGTGTTTTCACTCAAGTTGTGGAGGCATTATTTGTACGGGGATCGGGTAGTGATTATACTGATCATAAGAGTTTGAAATACGTGTTCACGCAGCGAGATTTGAACATGAGGCAAAGAAGATGGTTAGAACTACTGAAGGATTTTGACTTAGATCTTCAGTATCATCCAGGCAAGGCGAATATAGTTGCAGATGCACTGAGTAGGAGAAACAGTGCCTTTATCTGACCTCGCAGAAGCATATTTTAGAAGACCTTCAGAGTATGGAAATCAAAGTATTTTGCCAAGGGATATAGGAAGAATGACCAGTATGCAGATTCAGTCAACCTTAGTAGAGAGGATAAGGGCAGCACAAGCAGAGATCCACAGATTCAGAAGTTGCGGTCGGAGTGTGAATCAGGCCGTAGGAAGGAGTTAGTGATTCATGAAGTGGTACGCTCAGGTTTGGAAACAGACTCTGTGTACCGAGTGGAGACCTTCGGCAAGAAGTTATGTCCGAAGCTCATAGTTCTATTTACTCCATTCATCCAGGAGGAACAAGATGTATCGAGATATCAGGCAGTACTTTTGGTGGAATGGCATGAAAAGAGAATAGCAAGATTTGTATCCAAGTGTCTGGTATGTCAGCAGGTGAAAGCCGAGCAGCAGAGACCAGCAGGGTTGCTTCAGCCGCTTCCTATCCCAGAATGGAAATGGAAGCACATCACGATAGATTTCGTGACCGGTCTACCTAGATCCCCGGCTGGCAAGAATGCAGTCTGGGTAATAGTAGATCGACTCACGAAGGTCGCTCATTTCCTTCCCTTCCGAGTTGGACAGACTACTGAGCAGTTAGCAGAAATGTACATGAAGCAGATAGTAAGGCAGCACGGTATTCCAGTTAGTATAGTATCAGATCGGGATACGCGGTTTACTTCCTATTTTTGGCGGAGCTTACACCAAAGTTTGGGAACCAAGTTAAGATTCAGTACTGCTTATCATCCACAAACTGACGGGCAATCAGAAAGAACCATTCAGACGTTAGAAGATATGCTACGGGCGTGTACCTTAGATTTTGGCGGATCTTGGGAGGATCACCTTCATCTGTGGAGTTCTCCTATAACAAAACTATCAGGCTAGCATTCAGATGGCCCCGTTCGAAGCATTGTACGGAAGGAAGTGCAGGTCCCCTTTGGCATGGGACGACGTCGGAGAACGGAAGTTGTTGGGACCAGAGATGATCACGCAGACTGTGGAGATAGTTAAGTTGGTCAGAGAGCGCCTTCGAGTTGCGCAGGACCGACATCGTCATTGGGCAGATCAGCATCGTAGGCCTCTAGAGTTCAGAGTTGGCGACCAAGTGTTTCTGCGAATTTCGCCAACTCGGGGTATCATAGATTTGGAACCCAAGGAAAGCTTAGTCCAAGATACGTTGGTCCTTTTAAGATTCTCGCTCGGGTAGGCGATGTGGCTTATCGACTTGCCCTTCCACCTTCGTTAACTGGCATATATGATGTGTTTCATGTGTCCCAATTACGTGGGTATGTCCCGGATCCGAGTTATGTCCTCGATCATTCTGAGTTAGTCGTTGGTACCGACCTAACTTACGAGGAACAACCCGTATCTATTTTAGACGGCGAGAGAAGGTACTCAAGAATCGGACGATAAGCCTTGTCCGTGTTTCTTGGAATCATCACTCTCCGGGAGAGTCAACCTGGGAGCGCGAGGACGAGATCAGATCTCGGTATCCGCATTGTTTGACTATTAAGGTATATTTTTGCAACTTATTGACACGATTCCATGCTTATCTGCACCTGCTTGTTTTGTACTTTATGATGTATGATAATAACTGCTATGATAGTTAACTTAATATGATTGAGCCTTGCTTGTCCTGATTTCACTATCCTGTCTTGGCTGGAATTCCGAGGACGAAATTTTTCTAAGAAGGGTAGAGATGTCACTCCCGATCCTGGAATACGTATTTTAATACGTAAACCGGTAAATATATATCCTTGTATTTTACTATTTATTTACTGTATTTCTTCATGCATTTTCCAAAAATATTCGACAAAATATTATTTCGTAATTATTTTCTACATTTGGGCCTGCAGTTTTGGCTCATTTGGGTAACCTATTCTTGGTTCACTTTGGTTCATCATGAACCCATGGGTCCAAGATCTATATATATAACTCATCTCTCTCCTCTCATTTACTTTCTCTCATTTATTTCCTCCACCAACCACATATTTCTTCATCAACCAAGGCAAGTACCAACTTGCTCAAGAGATGGATCCATAATTTTGTCAATGATTTCTTACAAAACTATTTGCCAAAACATGTTCTCTCCTCAATCTATACTAGTTTAGAACTTGGAAGTTTCCATTTTGAAGCTTTAATTTTTGTAGATCTAGGTTTACTTTATTTTCGGATTTCTTGGGTTTTGATCTACTTAATCTTGTTATTTCCTAGTTTTGATGGTTCTATGTTGTAGAGGATCTCGTTCTACCCCATTTTGACCTAAGGAAGTTCCGATTTGGGCTCCGGATGAAGGTTTTGTGTAGTTTGGAAGCCATGGTTGCTTGGCTCCTCTTCTCGGACAAGTGGAGAAAAAGAGCAGTACTTGACCGCATGAATCCTCATACGGCAAGTCTCTGGCTGCATGGCCTTTCCAGCCGCATGAGACTCATTCGAGCTCAGCCGCATGGAAAGTCCTTCCTAGCCGCATAAGACTTGCTTGAGTACTTGACCGCATGAATCTTCATGCGGCAAGTAATTGAGCCGCATAGCCTTGTTCAGACTCAGCCGCATGAGCCCCTGTTATCTTGAGTCGCATGGACTTCATGCGGCTAGCCTTCAGCCGCATGAGTTCTTTTGCACTCAGCCGCATATGCGTTACTGGTTTTGGGCCGCATAAGGCCCATCCATCATCCAGCCGATATGTATCGCCCATGCTCAGCCGCATAGGACTTCATCTGATCGCAGCCGCATACGCTGACACCCCTTCGTTCGCATGAACCCGCCTTTCAGCCGCATGCGCCTTGGGGCTTCCTGAGCCGCATGAGCGTGTAGTCCCAGCCGCATGGACCAGTATTGACCCGGCCGCATGGACTCACTCTCCCCTGAGCCGCATAGACTTTTGTGCCCTATTGTTACACATTATATTATTATATTATTATTATATATATAATATATTATATATATAATATTATATATATATTATATGTCCATTTTATCCTTACGCCTTTTGTCCCGAGCATGATATGAGCACTAATGTGACCCCGGAGAACAAAGTGTTCCTTCCTGATACATGTACCTGAATGTCCCAGTTCTTGTTCATGCTCGACAAAAGACTCGTAACTCCACGTGGCGTATTTGCAATGATGCATTACACTAAGGAGGGTAGAACATGTTGACAGACTGATTGACATGGATCCTCTTTGGGGTACTCGTACTAAAGTACGACTTTAGAAGGATAATCATGCAGGCCACAGCATGAAAATCTAAGATTTCACCTAGGGTTAAATTAGGCAACTAAATATACTAGATGCATGGGGAGGGCAAAATCCGAGATCGTGTTACACCAGCCGCCTTGAGATACTGTCTTGACGCGCCGGCTGGTCTCCACGGATACTGTGTCATCTGCAACGAGTGGATGACTGTATCGATTAATTCCTGCTACATATTATATGTTTTAGCAAGGTGGCCTTACGAGGGACCTGTGCTCAATCATACCTGTCTATGCGAACCCCTGGGTGGGCTAGCCTTGCTGGAAAGATACGATCTGAGGATTTCTACATAACATGATGCGAGGATAACCTCGTCCCACTAGAAACTCGTAGACTTGATTGGCCGTGAAAATGACTTGCTTGTATCCTATTACCTTCCGTGAGTAACTGAGGGAAGCGGACTGTCATGGTACATGATCCAACCCATGTTCTTATTTGATTGTTGGGTTGGTTATCGTACTATGATAGGCTATGGACCGAAGTTATGAACGGAAGACTTTTCTGGTTGTGAAGTGCTACTTCTGAATGACTGAGGAACATGGTCTATCATGGTACATGATCCAACCCATGTTCTTGTTTGATTGTTGGGTTGGTTATTGTGCTGCGATAGGCTATCGACCGAAGTCACGATCAGGAGATTTATTGTTTATATCCTTTAACTTATGCGAAAGTTATAGAGTACGACGCGTCCCGACTCCATGCGGCACCTTTTGTCCTTGTTTGGTTGTAAGGGTGCCATATGGGTTCGAGGATGTTGCGCTACCCTATAATAGTTGCATAAGTATTACTATTATCAATCATTCTATTAACTGGGTTTTTAATCTTAACTCTTGTGCCCCTTTGGCGGTACTTGCTATTCGGGGCTGACCCCGCTGGTTTTGTTTGGCCAGATCCCGTAGCAGAGCCTGAGGATACGATCTTCCTCCCTGACATCCATGGTGCATACTAGGAGCATGGCAGTTCGGGGACTCGAGTGGATTTCTTCTCCACCACTCCTGCTTATACTTTTCGGCGTTTAGCCACCGACATCTGTTAGCCGGATTACTTGGTATTTTGTGTCAGTACATAATTGTAATTAAACAGACTGCAGCTGTGTATAATTTTGTACTCCTGACTCTCTGAGATAGCTAAATTATAAAGCTAGTCTCTCATGATCATTTCGATGAAGCGTCAGGGACGCCTTACTGCTTTATCTTAATGTTCATTTAATTGCTGATTTGACTTGATTGATTGAGACATAGAACTCTGTGGGACCATAGGAGACTTGATTGTAGCATGTACCCCTAGTCTCTCGACAGCCACGATCGTCGTATGACGTTACGTACCTCATATGGAGTAGCTGGCCTAGTCCGTCTCGTATTTCGGTACTCGGGCGTGACGGGGCGCACACCGTATCGGGAATTTTTTTATAATTTCTATAGTTTTCAAAACATATTTTCTTAGTTTCGACAGTGAATAACTTTCTGTAAAATAGGTAAAAAATAAAATTAGCAGAAGGGTTTCGATCCGTATATGTTGTCTAGAAACTGTTCAATTAGATTTCGAAAGCTACCTAATTTAGTTCATAAATCGCCTTCCAATATGGCCTCGAGGCTGCTGTGTTCAGAGCCGCAAACCCGGTTTTTTCTGAGCTTTCGGCAAGGATTTGAGAGGAATTTGGGTCTCTAATCTTGAACTGATTGATGGGTTTGATAGGCGTATATGTGTCTCTATAGGGAATAAATTTTTTGAAAATCGATCGCAAGTTGTAGGAGAATGGGGTCGACGAACATGCGTACTGGAGGTCAAATCTGAACAGAAAGTACTCTGTCCACAGGAGTTCAGAAAGAAGGCTGCCGCATGGGGCGATCAGCGGCGCTGTCACGGGAGCGCAGGGTTGGGGGTTGCGCAAAGAGGGGGAGGAGCTGGGTTAGTTGGTCGCGATATTTTGGTGGGTTTTGGGACAAATTTATATCGGGAAGTTTTTAGAGCAGCGGCCGCTCAGATAATTTCCTGATTTAGGGATTAATTCGATCCTTGATTCGATTAGATTATGGAGAGATTTGAATGATTTAAAGAGTTAAATCGGGTTTCAAAATTCCGTAATCCTTGTTTCTCTACTCAAATATGGGGTCGCGTTAGGCTTTGTTGGATTCGCGAGATATTGAGTTCAATATCTCGCGAATCCTCAGGGGCTTGTTTAGGCTGTGAGATTTTGGTATATATATGGTGATTTAGTATATAGCAGTTTAGGTGCATGAGAGGAAACTTTCAAATAACTAGAATATATGAATACATAGTAAAGTTATGTAACCTTATGTATACCCTTTTATTCCCTTTATACACTGGATATATTTAAAAAATACTTTTAGAGAAAAACTATGGTACAATATATATCCTATATATATATATATATATCTATATTATATATAATTATAGATATATATCTATATATATAATATATATATTATATATTAGTACCAAA
>JANAVB010036088.1:0-44275 GCA_029216955.1 Iris pallida
CCTCCCCGTCGTAGTCTATGATGACGCGGTCTCGATCCCCTTCGGGATTCGATGATTCTATTATGTTGCTCGTGTGTGGATACTTGAGACGATCCTCGGATGGTCATTTCGGTTCCGGACCGAAATTGCATTGCTATGGATTAGGGCCTATATATTTGTGTTGATGCCCTGTTAAATATTGGTTGTAGACTAATTTCGGACTTGGGTTTAGTTCTGTGGCTTCCGAAAATTATTCTGTGAAGACTTGGTCTGACTTTGGCTTATATATATATGTACATATATTATTATGCTAATCTAAAGTGGTTTTTGGGGAATTATTTCTGTTAATTCAAAGTGGCTTTTATATAATGTACATGTATGTATATTATTGTTGGTTCTGTGGCTTTATAAAAATGTTCACATATATGTTTCTATATAAATATGTATATATAAATACGTGTGTGTATATATATGTGTGTGTGTGTGTGTGTGTGTGTGTGTGTGTGTGTGTGTGTGTGTGTGTGGGTGTTTTAAATCATGAAATCTTAGTTTTGTTTAAGTGGGACTCCTTTTATATAAATGTATATGATTTAAAAGGAAAATTTTATGTTTATATATATATATATATATATATATATATATATATATATATATATATATATATATATATATATATATATATATATATATATATATATATATATATCTTATTAGAACTCATAAAGTTAACTTTGTGGCTATAATTGAACCTAAAGTGGACAGTGAGCAACTCACTCGTTATCGGGTTAAGCTAGGGTTCTCTGTGGCCTTCTCCAACCCTAAGGGCAATATATGGGTTATGGCCAGAGCTAATTGCGATATTACATTGGTCGAGTCCTTCGATCAGGCTTTATCTATTCGATTGGTAGATCCTTTGCTACCAGTTGAGACCCTTATCTCTATCGTGCATGGAGATAATAAGAAGGAAGGACGACGGCTTCTATGGGATAGGTTATTGAAGCTGCAAAGCTCGCAGAGATTACCTTGGATAGTGGGTGGAGACTTTAATGCTGTGCTTAGAACGGAGGAAAAACTGGGGGGTCGACGAGCGGATGCGGTGTCCATGCAAGATTTTGCTAATTTTCAGTTAGCAGCGGGTGTTACTGAGTTGCCTTTCACTGGGAGCGCCTACACTTGGGTGAAGTCGGGCAATTCCGATCATCGTGCATCACGTCTGGATCGGGTATTCTTGGACAATAGATGGCACAAGTTGGCTCCTTGCTCTATAGAGGAACATTTGAATCGAACGGAATCGGACCATGCTCCAATTTTAGTTCGTTTATTAGCTCAACAGCAAGGTGGTCATAAGCAATTTTGGTTTCTGGATTTCTGGACAAACCACACGGATTATCAACAGCTGATTCATGGTGCGTGGCACTCAGTGGACCATAGGCATGGCCTTACTAAAGTTGCGCTTCGTTTGGAAGCATGCAGGAAGGTGCTCTCTTCGTGGAGTCGTGCTACCTATGGAGACCTATTTCAAGCAGTTAGGGAAGCGGAGGACAAGGTGTTAGCAGCTGAGCTCGTTTTCGAAGCTGATTGCTCTGAGAACAACAAGATTGCACTTGCCCATGCTGTTGCTTTGCTGAAACAACGTGTTCGAGTTGAGGAGGAGTTCTAGAAACAGAAGTCCAGGTTGAAGTGGGATTTAGAAGGGGATAAGAACTCGGCATACTTTCATGAATGTGTGAATTATGAGAAAAAAACTCTCAGGATCCATTCTATATCTACTCCGAACGATACTTTGTTGATTGATAAGGCTCATATTCAATCTTATGCGGTTGAATATTTTTCGACATTATTTCAGAGAGGAGACATTAAAGAAGATGAAGACTTGCTTTCAGTTATACCCTGTTTGGTCGGAGAACAAGAGAATGACTGTCTTATTGCCCTTCCGACCAAAGACGAGCTTTTTACAATGATTAAATCGTTGGACATGAACAGTGCTTCGGGACCAGATAGGTTCACTCCTAAATTTTTTCTCAGCAGTTGGGAGATCATAGGAGAAGACATCACAGAGGCGGTAGGGATGTTCTTTGAGGGGTTCTCTTTACCTAGAGCCATAAAAAACATTTCATTGGTTTTGATCCCAAAGACGAAACAGCCGAAATACTTTTCGAATTACCGCCCTATCAGTCTGTGCTCGGTGCTGAACAAGATCATTTCGAAGACTCTAGCTCTCCGTTTGGCTCCATTGTTGCCCAAACTCATTTCTCCTGAACAGAGTGGGTTTGTTCGTGGTCGAGAAATAGTTGATAATATTGTTCTTGCACAGGAGATTGTGGCGAAGATGAATAAGAAGCATTAGGGAGGCAATATTGCTATCAAGCTAGATATGATGAAGGCCTATGATCGTTTAGATTGGAGATTTTTGCTGAAAGTGCTGCGAAAGTTTGGGTTTCATAATAAGTGGGTGGATATGATGCTTCGATTACAAAACAATGTCTGGTTTGCTCCCCTAATCAATGGAGAATCGACAGGCTATTTTCAGGCATTTTGAGGTGTTCGACAGGGAGACCCATTGTCCCCTGCTTTGTTCATTCTAGCGGCGGAGGCTCTATCTCGTAGTTTGAAGTTGTTGCCATCGACGGACGGGTTCACTCCGTTCATTTCACCTAGGGGTTGCATGCCTATAACTCACTTATCTTATGCTGATGATGTGTTACTCTTTTCGGCAGGGGACTTAAGGTCTATAACACTGATTCAGGAAACTTTGAGCAGGTACGAGGATGCATCAGGGCAAAAAGTTAATGTAGCTAAGACTTCCCTATATGTCTCGACAAAGACACCACCTGAACGGGTTGCTGAGTTAGCTGATCGCACGGGGTTTTCTGTTAGCTCACCTCCTTTCACATATTTGGGATGTCCTATGGCTGCAGGGCATCAGAACTCAGGTATATATGTATGAAGAACTAATCAACAAGATCCGGGCGAGAGTAGAAGGCTGGCATAACAAGCTCTTGTCGCCTGGGAGGAAGCTGGTATTAATTAAATCGGTGCTTACTTCAATACCGGTGTACACACTAGCTGCCTGTAATCCTCCTCTCTCGATATTGAAATGAATTGAAACTATTTTCAGTAATTTCTTCTGCGGATCGATCCAGGGGGCCCCCAAACGCAGATGGCTGGGGTGGGAGTCCATTGCGAGAATGAAGTCGGAGGGAGGACTTGGCATTAAGAGATTAGAAGACATTATGAAGGCCTTCTCTATCAAGTTATGGTGGAAATTTCGAACTCAAGAGAGCCTCTGGGTGCAATTCTTCATGAGGAAATATTGCTCTCAGCAACACCCGAGTGCGGTACGGATCACATCGAACTCGTCTTATGTTTGGAAAAGACTTCTGGCAGGAAGGAAGATAGCAGATCAGTATATACTTTAGGATGCTGCGGGCCTACATTGGCGTCGATCATCAGGTAGATTTACCCTTGCTTCGGTATGGGATATTTCAAGAACACAGTGGCCTATAGCTCCTTCTTTCATCCATATTTGGGGGACCTGCATTCCGTATAAATGGTCAATTTTGTTATGGCGCGTATTGCATAACAAAATTCCAACTGATGAGCAGATAATGAAGATCGGTTTCAGCATGGCTTCTCAGTGTCATTGCTGCGTGAACAGTTCGGTTGAAACTACATAGCACATTCTAAATTCTAGAGAATTAGCTACGGAAGTTTGGGCTGTTATGCAAGGTGTGTTCCACATACAGGGAGGTGGTCGAACATTGGTTCAGAGGATGAGGAGGTGGTGGCGCGGAGGAAAGCTGCATCAAAAACAGATTGGAGTGGGGGCTATTATATGGGTATTATGGAAAAATCGGAACAAATGGCGATATGAAGGGTATAAGTTCTCATCTCATATGCTCGTGAAGGAGATTCATAGGCAGATTGCTAAAGCTACTGTCAAGTGTTCACATTAGTTTCACTATGATGTTTTGTTTTTTGGATTATCGCCATATATATATTCTATATATGTGGTGACTTATATTGTAACCTGAGTTGGTACTTATCTATTATTCAATAAAATCCTAGTTTTCTGTTATATATATATTTTATATATATATATATATATATATATATATATATATATATATATATATATATTATGGATATTTTCGAAAATTTGGTTATTACAAAAAACATACTCTATATATTTTACGTTTTATTGGGTTATTTATGTTGGCGTTTGGGCTTATCGTATCTACTTTGGCGACGACTGAATTGGTCGAATGAGCCGTTAACGAAAGCAAACACTATTGGGCTTTCCCATACGTGGAGACGTAAGCTATTAGCAACATGTGACTGCGTGGCCAAGTCTGAGACTCTGGTTGTCCCTGCATTCCCACTTTAGTTTACTTTAGATTTGTAGAACTTGTTACTTGGCATGCTATATTTTAGGTGCAGGGCACTCGTGCCTTCGAACTGGACCGTTCCCGACTTAAAAGATCGTTGTAGCATAGTTTAGTATTTTTATTTTATTCTTTTTTATGTAAAATATGTTGTAAGGGCATAAGCCCATTTTTTCCTTTCTTTCTCTGATCCTTGTATTGTGTAGCTTAGGTGTAGCGTAGTTCTTTCTGTGTTTTGTGTGTTTTATGACGATAATATCACCCGTTAGTTTATCTACAAATGAAATTAGAAAATTTTATTTTCTAAAAAGAAAAAAATAGGGTTTTCTCGCATTTAGAATGCTTTAAAAATACAAGTTTTATAATTATATTAACAATCCAATGCTTTTATCATTAAAAGAAAATATAGTTATATATACATTATTAAATACAAGTCTTTTCCCATAAATTGTGTTGCCTACTCTTTCCAAATAAAGTAAGAAAATTGACTTTTTATACAAATTGAAATAACGTAACGGTGTTAGTGTAATTATTAACCAGAAAATTGACTAAGACCAATATTAGAGATTGCAACTAGAACGTCTGAAAATAGTTATTCTGGAACTGAGTCAGACTCTTAATTAATGTAGGTTTCAAGGCCTGAGTCTGATGTCGTATTTTTTGTCTCCATCTACAGTATTGGAAAATCAAGGCAAGTTCATCTGTATTCAAACTTGTGTTTTAGTTAATAATTAAAATCATTGCATCGTAGAAACATTGTATCGACACTTGATCCACGGGATCCTATGCGGACCCAATTGATTGCTTGACTGACTCATTGACTCGGGATTGGAGATTAGTGTTAGCATCTGTGGTCAAAGCTCCCTACTGCCTCACTGTGGATAGAGAAAGCCCAATCCATTTAGGTTGAAGCCGGACCGTGTTCACTAGAACCCATACTACCTTCCTCTCTAGCCGGCCACATGATGTTACACGCTCAAAACACTATTGCTAGTTATATTGCATCATTTTTATTTCCAGATATTTATTGTATCACTGCTTCTTTATTATTATTAGAAAATAAATTATGTTATAAAATTGCTTCTTGCCTCTTTTTAATTATTCATTAAAATACTGAAATGGATATGTATGTTCTTGTTCCTCTCTTGACTGGAGACCAACATTTTTTTGGTGATTACGATGATGAGGAGCTTACTTTTGTACCTACTTTGGACCCGAACCGAATTATGATAAAATAGCTGAACCCAACCAGGAGGCACCTGAGCCGACTACTTAGTAGTCCAGTCAGCATTGTATTTAAAGATGTAAACCTTAGTACAACTTAAGTTTGTTTCAGCATTGTGTTTGAATAATTAAATAATTTTTAATTTCTCGTATTCTAGAATGTTGTGCTTGAGTTACTATTGATTGATACAGCTTACTATCGCCGTCTCACAACGGTGCAGGCTGGGCATGATCCGACCGGACCAAGAATCTTAGGATCGGGTCGTTACATATTTTCAGTGGTGGCCCATGCAGGTCATCAGTTCTACAAAAATTTTGTCTAGTCAACTCAGCCTAGACAAACATGCAATTCTGTACCTTGGCTTAGGTCTAAGTATGACTTTAGGAAAACAGACTCTAGAAACAATTAGAACACATAGAACATTGAAACATCATGACTCGTCACAACATAGGACCGATTTTTTTCAAAATATGTTATCTATGTGTGTAACTTAGTTGGATTGCATTGCTTATGTTGCTTCCTAACCATTCTAAAGAATGGCTAAGGAGATGCAAGCCGTGATTACAATTCTATGGTCTCCGAAGGATTATGTTTTCCCTATCTGCATATTTCTTTAGGGTCTAGGCCCATTTACTATTTTAGAAGTTTTGACTTCTCTTTTAGCCAACCTACCATCAATGAATAATATCCCAAAGCTATTCATTTGTTGGTTTTGTTAAACCAATTCAACTTGACTTCCTTGAACCAACAAGACTAACTTTTTAGCCCAACTTACCTAACAAATTCTCGAACTTTCATTGGTCATAAGGAATTATTTTTCCCAAAATAATTTTGGTAAAGGTCAGTATTCTCTAAGTGTTTTGCCGAGAATATTCTCATTGGCTTCTTCTACTCAACTCAAAGTTGTGATGCTTCTGTCTTATCTTGTGCCTAACTCAATTAGTTAGAATCAAGATCAATTTCGAGTTTAATCTTTGAAAAGGAAAATGTCAGAGAACAGATACTCCTCTTGACTTCAAACCAACCATTTGATTCTTAAGAGCTACTAGAACACATATTTACCCTGATAAATTTCTTTGATTCCTAAAGAACAGATACCTACATCTTTTCCTATCATGATTAGAACTTTAAAACTCGTTTGAATTTTCGGAAGCTCCTTGGAATTCCTATGGATAAAATTGAGAGAGTATCCGTTGACCTATTATGGCGGGGAAGCTGCACAATGCAGTTATTTATCTGAATCATGGAAACTATGAGTTTACTGCAGCCAGCAACGCATTGGCAAGACATGAACCCTAAGTGAAGTGGTTTATAGTATTAATAGGATTTCAGATATTATTAAACTATGTCCTCAGTATCTGACTTCTTGAGTTGTTCCATCAACAAAGGATAAAGTTGATAGAAGATTCGGTGATCTATCATTATTTGAGTCATGGAACCAATGGTTCACTGCAGCCAGATGTATACTGGCGGGTCATGGACTCTAGGCAAAGTGACTTCAGGTATGTATGGTTTTCGGATACTATTGAGACCATATCCATGTTACAAATATATCATGTTTGGTCTCTTATCGCCATTGATAACTTTACCAGAGTTGTCTTGATTCGTTTAAATTTTGGATTATTGGAATCTTAGCAACTAGTTCAAATTTTTAGAAATCATTTCTATAGGATTTATATAGGAATTCTACTTGATTTTTTAGGACTGTTTTTAAACACCTATTGGCCCAATCTCTTTCCTGGTTCAACTTTAGTACGTTGCATATATTTTGTTACATATTTTGGAAGCTATAGATAGTTGTGGATAGCTTTAATATTAAATAGTTGATATACATCTTGTGGATGGCTATATGTATATAGTCGATAGCTATATGCGAAAGAAACATAGATTGTTACCCATCCCATTTCTAGTAAGGGCATCTTTGGGATCAATATTAGTTAGCTAAAGGGTAGAAAATGTAGAAGAATACCTCGAGTAAGTTAGTCTTGAAAGAGTGGTATATCTTAGCTTGTGACAAATTTGGGTTAAACCGTTGGTAGTGCTCACTAGTGCCTAAACCTCATTCAAACAAATAAAAGTATTTGACGATTTTGAATTTTATGATTAAAGGAAGATTATAGGAGACAGAGGAAGACGTAGGTAGAGTTAACGAGAAAAGTCTAGGATTTGGTAAGGTTCTCACATAGAGGAAGTAAATTTGGATAATATATAAACATGAAAATATGATGATCAAGTAAAGGAACACTTGACGGGGATCAACTTTTATGATTAGATGACTACTGTACCCAGAAGGGACGGATATAACCATGGAAGGAATATCACAAGCGATGGAATGATAGGTTTTAGAGAAGGAATAAGAAGTGAGGAATTGAGATAAGACCATTGGCATACAACTTTGGAAAGGAGGAAATGGGTTTGCAATTTCTACCAAACATTGGAGACTTATATTAATTATGGTAAGAATGATTAAGATTTTTTGATATTTTTGCTAATGTGTTTGGATGAGAACGATTGTTAGGTGCATAGTTAAAGATTAAAATTTGATTAAGGATTATAATTTGGTCAATTGATTTCAAGAATTGAAAATTCTCGAATATAGATCATAAATCAACCATAAAGAATTTTCTAAGGATTTACTATGACAAGTGAAGATTGTGATTTTGATGTAGTCAGTTTTGGAAGAATGGCCGACAATTAGAAATTGATGTCTATAAAATGATTTGATTGAGAGAACTACTTGAAATTTGAAATACATTTTGCATATGAGTTACATACAATGACTGATGGAAATTTGATTTAGATGATTTATGATTCCAAATAGATTTAGTTTTAATACCTTGGCAGCTGCGTTAGTTTTCTGTAGATACTGGGAATTCAGCTAGTTTACCAAGTTAGAGATTAGTTTTTGTATGGGTATTAATAAGATGTCTATCTTGTAAGTCATTTTTTCTGCATGTCCTATCTTCTGACCGTGGAAATAGTGATACGATATTCTTTCTATCCCCTTTGATCATCACTCAGTCCTCAATAGAAATATCTTATCCGATTACATTCCTATCATAGCTATATTATTCTAATCACCCTCGCTATCCTACTATCATACAACTTGTTGATTTTTTCTGAGTCACAAACCCTTATACCCCATTCCAATTTGATTGGAATTTTTAACCCCTCATCTCAGAAGATTCCATTATTTTATGCCTTCTCAATAAACTGTTGGCGTTCGTTTCTTTCTTGCCTTTTCTGTTTCACGAGATCTCATTTATTTATTTCCCTATTTTATGATTATTTGATTATATTTTTTGTACCTAGATTTTACTCGTGCCTAAAATGATTTTGATCACAACAATATTCCAACTATATCTCAGATCATATCCAGATAATTCTGATCGTGCCTATATTTTACCCGGTGATCATGCCTAGAATTCGATCGTGCCTAATGATTTAAATTCCATTATTTATCAAGGATAAGAGATTTTGATTATACCCCGGCCCTTATCTTTGAAATTTTGAGGACAAAATTTTCTAAGGAGGAAAGGTTGTAAAATCCATCAACTCTCACCATACAACCGACCCCACGTTCCCAACTCTTCCCCAATTCTCTCCTGACCTTTTCCTTTCCCCTTATCTTTCCATCTATTTCTCCCTACTACCACCACCATAGCCTCGTTATTTCCTCCATCACCAACAAAAAAAAAGAGACAAAACCTATCTCCCCCTCACTTCTCTCAAAGCCCACAACAACTCTCTCCCCGTCGGACCGAAATTGTGTTGCTATGGATTAGGGCCTATATATTTGTGTTGATGTCCTGGTAAATATTGGTTGTAGACTAATTTCGAACTTAGGTTTAGTTTTGTGGCTTCCGAAAATTATTCTGTGAAGACTTGGTCTGACTTTGGCTTATATATATGTATATATATTATTATGTTAATTTAGAGTGGTTTTTGGGGAATTAGTTCTGTTAATTCAAAGTGGCTTTTATAATATATATATATATATATATATATATATATATATATATATATATATATATATATATATATATATATATATATATATATATGTATAGTATTGTTGGTTCTGTGGCTTTATAAAAATGTATAGATATATATACGGTCAAAAAGTACTGTAGTATATGTTTCTATATAAATGTGTATATATAAATGCGTGTGTGTGTGTGTGTGTGTGTGTGTGTGTGTGTGTGTGTGTGTGTGTGTGTGTGTGTGTGTGTGTGTGTGTGTGTATAGATATATGTTTTAAATCATGAAATCTTAGTTCTGTTTAAGTGGGACTCGTTTTATATAAATGTATAAATGTATATGATTTAAAAGAAAAAAAATTATGTTAAGCATAATCTAAGTATTTGTGGCTCATATAAAAATATTTATGTATATATATATATATATATATATATATATATATATATATATATATATATATATATATATATTATGGCTATTTTCGAAAATCTGGTTATTACAAAAAATATACTCTATATATTTTACATTTTATTGGGTTATTTATGTTGGCGTTGGGGCTTATCATATCCACTTTGGCGATGACTGAATTGGTCGAATGAGCTATTAGCGAAATGCAAATGCTACTGGGCATTCCCATATGTTGAGGCGTAAGCTATTAGCAACGTGTGACTGTGTGGCCAAGTCTGAGACTTTGGTTGTCCCTGCATTACGACTTTAGTTTACTTTAGATTTATAGAACTTGTTACTTGGCAGGCTATATTTTAGGTGGAGGGTACTCGTGCCTTCGGATTGGACCGTTCCCGGCTTAGAAGATCGTCGCAGCACAGTTTAGGATTTTTATTTTACTCTTTTTTATGTAAAATATGTTGTAAGGGCATAAGCCCTTTTTTTATTTCTCTGAGCCTTGTATTGTGTAGCTTAGGGGTAGCGTAGCTCTTTCTGTGTTTTGTGTGTTTTATGACGATAATATCGCACGTTAGTTTATCTACAAATGAAATTGAAAATATTTATTTTCTAAAAAGAAAATTAAGGTTTTCTCATATTTAGAACGTTTTACAAATACAAGTTTTATAATTATATTAACAATCTCACACTTTTAACATTAAACAAAAATATAGTTTTATATATATTATTAAATACAAGTCTTTTCCCGTAAATTGTGTTGCCTACTCTTTCCAAATAAAGTAAGAAAATTGACTCTTTATACAAATTGGAAATAACGTAACGATTTTAGTGTAATTATTAACCAGAAAATTGACTAGGACTAATATTAGAGATTGCAACTAGGACATCTAGAAACGATTATTCTGGAACTGAGTTGGACTCTTAATTAATGTAGGTTTCAAGGCCTGAGTCTCATGTCATATTTCCTGTCTCCATCTACAGCATTAAAAAATCAAGGCAAGTTCATATGTATTCAAACTTGTGTTTTAGTTAATAATTAAAATCATTACATCGTAGAATCATTGTATCGATACTTGATCCACGGGATCCTATTCGGACCCAACTGATTGCTTGACTGACTCATTAACTCATTGACTCAGAATTGGGGGAGTTGCATTAACACATGTGGTCAAAGTCCCCTACTGCCTCACTGTGGATAGCGAAAGCCCAACCCACTTGGACTGAAGCCAGACCGTGTTCACTAGAACACACACTGCCTCCCTCCCCAGCCAGCCACAGGATATTACACGCTTAAAACACTTTTCCTAGTTATATTGCATCATTTTTTTTATTTCCAAAGATTTATTGCATCACTGCTTCTTTTTTATTATTAGAAAATAAATTATGTTATAAAATTGCTTCTTATCTCTTTTTAATTATTCATTAAAATGCTGGAATGGATATATATGTTCTTGTTTCTCTCTTGACTAGATACCAATAATTTTAGGTGATTACAATGATGAGGAGCTTACTTTTGTACCTACTTCGGACCCGAACCGAATTATGAGGAAATAGCTGAACCCAACCAGGAGGCACCTGAGCCGACTACTTAGTTGTCCAGTCAACATTGTATTTAAATTTGTAAACCTTAGTACAACTTAAGTTTGTTTCCGGCATTGTGTTTGAATTATTAAATAAAAGTTTTTTTTTAAATTTCTCGTATTTTAGAATATTGTACTTGAGTTACTACTGATTGATACAGCTTACTGTCGCCGTCTCACAAAGGTGCAGGCTGGGCATGATCCGACCGGACCTAAAATCTTAGGATTAGATCGTGATATGGGCATGGATCAAAATACCCACCTGCGGAGCCCCGCAAAGTCCCATCCCCTGCACTATCGGATCGAGCGCGGGCCCACGCGATGTCGTACGATCCAACTGTCAAGAGGGTACAAGGCTTCGACGAGGCTCTGAAGACGGGGCTCCCGATCCGAACCCTATATATATATATATATATATATATATATATATATATATATATATATATATATATATATAAGCCCGATCCCAACCCTCTATATATATATATATATATATATATATATATATATATATATATATATATATATATAATATTATATTATATATTTTATATATATATATATATATATATATATATATATATATATATATATTATATATATATATACTATAAATATGGTTAAGTACTAGTTTAGTTAGAATATGTTGAGTTAAGGCTATATATGGTATAGTTATATAAATAGTGTGAGTATGACATCGACGTGTCATTTATTTGGTAGATTAATTTATTCTAAGAGTTCGTAACGGTGTGACGGATAATACCAGAGTCGAACCATTGTACGCATCTTTGGAGACTACATGCAAGTATACCTTATGTAATATCCCGCACTGTACGGCGCATTACGATGATTCGTTGAATTGAAGAATTGCGTTGACCCGATGAAGTATCGATGCGAGTTGATACAAGAGTTAAGTTGGCCTGAAAGAAAGCTTTGAGTCGATTCGAATCTACAAATCGAAGTGATGTAAGACATAAGTCCGATTCAAAGAAATATTAACTTTAGTTGATTTCTTGTGCAGGTTACGCCTTTACGCTGAATTATAAGAGGTCAGCATTTTGCCTTATTCGCAACAGTGTCCACAAAACTAAAACATCGCCTTGCAACGGACCGAGGCATGGATACGGTAGGCCGAATCAATCGAGTAGCTCAACGTAATGGCTAAGTCTGATGAGTTGGCCATGTAACGAAGCTATGAAATTGAGCTGCATCGGCTTGGCAAAACGACAGGTGTATCAGCTTAAGGTGGACGGGTTCTTGACCCTTCTCACTAATCCTTTATGTCTAATAAAAATGTACCCCTTGTATGTGATCGTGACTATTGAGTTAGCGAGCGTGGCTCGAACGATTAAAGGTCTTAGTGTGTGTCAAATATTAAGATAGAACATCGAACAATCAACAATTGAGGTGATGCGCATAAAGTGCATAGGTCGCGGTAGAATATTGATGTTAAAACATTGAAAGATAATTATTGAGACATGCTTCAAATGTATGGCTCAAATAACATTGAATGCTAGGCTAAGGAATGATTATAACGTTGAACGTGCCTTTGCGTACGGAAGTTATGCAATGACTAAGTAGGTACGAAATGGACAAGTTGTTATGCAACGCTATGGAACCTGTCGTGACATCAAAAGATATACTTCGTACATCGAAGTATGCAGTTGTGGCATAATTGTCGCAGAACTGCGATTATACGAATAACTTGAAAACCGTCGGGTGAGTAGATGTACGTAATGGGATATCGTACATCAATATGGATGTATTAGGGCAAATAAAAATAGAGATAGGCGAACATGTTTGGTTGTATGAAACTCAGACGCATATTTCATGGCCAATGGACTCGGATGGCCCGTGCACAGGCGCGGCTTCCCTCGAACGATTACAACCGGGGCACCGGAACCGTTCGTTCTAGGAAGGAATTATGTTTGGTAATCATGGTGCACTTCATTAGGACGGGTTACGACCGGCCAATGTTGTGATAAGCTATGATATCAGTAAGTTTATGATCCTTCGAATACTAGACTAGTAATCCGTACTGGAGCGATCGCCTGCATACACGTTGAGATACCAAGTATATTACGGTGCGAAACGCCGTGACCTTCATATAGATAGGACCGATAGATTGAGATTAGAATTGGGTGCAGGCACAGTGCCTACCACCCTCATGATTATGCTTAACATGATGGGTTGGTTGTCTGATTTGTTGTTCATTTGCAGGCTAGGCGACTCAAGACAAGATGTGCACGTACACTATGTTTATCGATATCATATGGCTAACAATGTATGTCACAGAGACACGGATTGGACACATTTTTGTTTCTATTGTTGCTCATAATATGTCTTACCACTTAATCTTGCCATGAAGCTGATCCTAAGGCAATAATAGAAAGATCACCAAATAATCTGCAAGCTTCACTAATTACTTAGTGTTGGTTTATATGAGTGGGTCTTGATCAGTACAACGAAGACGAAAGTACAAATCTTCCACTACTTTGTATGCAGGTTCAAGATATGTTTGGCTCATGGCGGGGCTTGGCTTGGATGCGCCGAGGCATGGAGTCCTTAGCGTTTCAAGATGAGTTACCGTAATAGGTTCGGCATGCATCATGAAGATGTTCGACCGAGAGTCTTTGGATGTGCTATAGAAGACATGATATATGGAACGAGATCCTTTGTGAGCTAAATAGATCATGAGCATTGTAGCCTATTAGCATTTTTAGTTGGGCTATTCAAAGCCCTTGTAATCTTTAGTTCATTTATCAATAAAAGAGATTCTTATTATATACTATGTTTTCTTCCGCTGCAAATGTTATCAATTTGAGATAAACTTATTTGAACCTATTATCTTGCCTTGCACGAGCGTAGCTCCAGGCTCGTGCGGTATCACGCCCCAACGAGGACGATGATTCGGGTAAAATATAGCGAGGATGAGCGATTTTTTGGGTCGGGACGTGACAAGTTGGTATCAGAGAGGTTCTATCCTTTGGACCGTGAACGAATCTCTTTGACCCTCAATTGGTATCAGAGAGGTTCCATACAATAAGTCTAAATACTTGTTTGTGTCAGAGAGGTTCTATCCTTTGGTATCAGAGAGGTTCCATACATAGAGGTTCCATACAATAAGTCTCTTTGACCCTCAATTGGACGTGAACGAATCTCTTTAACCGTGAACGAATCTCTTTGACCCTCAATTGGACGTGACAAGTTGGTATCAGAAAGGTTCTATCCTTTGGTATCAGAGAGGTTCCATACGATAGGTCTAAATACTTGTTTGTGTCTTGCTACATATGTTTGGAATTTTACATGATGCTATTGAATAGTTCTGCGAGATGTTGGTTGCATCAAATGCAACGAGTTGTCCGATGTTGTTGAACCGGTACAATAAGTTGAGATATAGGATGATATGTGTTATATGGCTATGCGAATGGATAGCGAATGTGTTGAACGATTTGAGTGAGGGCTTTGAATATCGAGAATGAATCGTTGCACGAGTTACAACAAAAAAGATTGAGAAATCACGGATGCGATAATTGCGAGTTGAGTTGGTCGCTAAGTCGAATTTGAGTAGACGAATATGTAAGTTGGCCGAGTTGTGTCAGGCTTTGAATTAGGCGAATATATGTTGGCCGAATGTTGAGTTGAGTTTTGAATAAACGATTGTTGCCTATGTGATCGGTACGATCACCGAAGCACGGTTAGATCGAACTTAATAGGTGATAAAAGAAACGCTTAGTATGTTGCGAGAAAATGACTCAAATTCTGAGTGGTATATGCTATACCACATATGCGATCAGTGCATCAGAGTGTCGATGGTGATAGGCCCGAATTCTGAGTGGTATAAGCAATACCAATTAGCGATAGCTATGTCGAACTATTTAACGATTGCGATAAATTGCATCGAGATGATGGTGTCGATTGCGATAAGTTTGTCCGCAATGGACGGAATAGTGTTGAGAGTCGAGTAGAAATTGTTCGATAGAAGTCGATGAACGAATCCTTCGACGAATTAAGTTAGTACGATCAAGCGTGGACTCGCATCTATAAATAATGAGTTGAACTAGAATTCATTGAGTGTAAGCTTAACGATAGGATGGGAATAAGCATTGAAGAATAATTGACTCGATCAAATTGAGTTGAGTTAATGGAAGACTTGGTAGAAACAAGTTGGGTAGATGCGAAGAGTCGTACGAATGAATTTGCATTAGCGCAAAGAATTGATAACACGATTTGAAAGTTCGATAGGGAATACGAGAATGGACATAAGGAATTAGAAATCGTGTCACTTGATGACAATAGTTAGCTGCAACGACACGGATATTGATACGTGCAAGACTTGATTCGTATTCAAGTTTGGATGATAACAGTAATTGCAACGAATTAGAATTTATGCGAAAGAAAGATGTTCAAGTTATGCATGTCGACGATGGTATGAGGCGTATCAAAGATGACATGCAATAATCCGAGTATACTCTGATTGGATGAAGGAAGATTTTGGTTAAACATTTTGTCGGAGGAAAGTGATACGAGTTGAGTTGATGTTGAGATTTGGATAATTTTGCTCGTAATACTGAAATTGGATATCGCGTATCGATACGAATGCACAGAAATACATAAGTACGAATGATGTACAAAGCAGAACAAGTTTATGAAATCAAGATTTTGGTAGGTAACTATACGAGAAGTCGAACGAAGTGATTCGAAGTTTCGCGATAGATGTGATGCAAAACGATGTAAATACTCAAGGAGTCTGAGACTGGATTGATATATTACTTAGATGAAAACGAAAGTGTCTTAATTGTTTCAATGATAACCACAATGTTGATGTTGTGTTGCGCGAGTGCAACTCCAGTCTCGCACATACGTCACGTCGGATTAAGGCGATCATCTGGGAGTACTGGCATGGTGATTCATGCCTAGTAGGGATGATCGAACTTGCGAGATCAAGGCATGGCAATCAGAATCTTGACTTCTGGTTTGATGTGAAGGTGAATTCGAGGATTGTTGCGATGAGCATAGAGTGTATCGGACATAGACCGTGGGTAGATAGACTCAACTCTAGACGAGTAGATATTGTTTGGTTTGTAAAATCGTTGACGATAGTATATGAGTATTGGATGGTAGCGGCGCATGAGTTGGGCGGGTAGGCTAAGGCATTGTGGATTGAAGGATTAAGTCGGATTACAATAAGCTCCATAGGAATTGTCGAAAATTGATTTGGCACCAAGATCGGATATAGCATGGTTCATAGTAATTGTCCCTCGTTAATGATCTTCAACTATCGAGCGTAGCTTCGGGGCAACTGACCCTAAAAGACTTGACCACCAAATCAAAATGAATATTGGAGACAGTAGGATGGCCCTAATGGAGTCGCATAAGCACTTGTGTTGAGGATAAATGATAATGTAGTGCATGTTGAGGAAAAGTCTAGGCGATTGGATATGTGTTGCAAGATTTAATGGAACGGCCTTGGGCTAGATTAATACGATAGACACTGACGATTGATCGAATAAGTATTCGAATGGTTTGCTAGTTGATGATCGGATAGATGTTGATGAACGTACTTAGCATATCGATACGGATAGGCAATTTTGAGAATTGTGTTATGTACAAAAGCAAGAATAGTGGAACGATCCTAGGATTTGTGTCATAGATCTGATTTGGTAACAACTAGGCTACGTGTGTTGAATGCATGATCGAGATTAGCAAGATGAACCAGTAGAGATTTGATTGAAACTTGATTGGTGATTAGTACTCGATCAAGAATCAGAGCGGAACGTATCGTAAGAGATCTTGGGTCGGAAAGATTGTTGCCCTTGAGCATCGTAGACTTAAGTTGACCTCTTGTGTCGGAAGAGATTAAGTACGACGTCTGGATCAGTTACCTAGCGGGGTAGCCCCAGACACGATGCGTGGATAGATCGAGAGAATGTAAATCATATCGAGATAGTTGTGTGTGAGGCATAGTATGAATGGTAGGCAAAGGGGATATGTTGGACTTAGTCGATATCGTTGAGGCAAAACTTTACGAATAGTTGGATAAAACGATTTGAGTTGCACAAGGGATAGAAAAGGACAAACGAGTAGGCACTACGAAGAATTGTTACGATCGGATGCGCAACAACTTGATGCAACATGTGTTAGATGGTCGATGAGAAACTTATGGAATTAAAGTTGTGATTTTGAATCATGTCGTATGCAAAGGTGTTTAGAAAATGATCACCTGTTATGGAATTTTGCATACAAAAAGGATTTGGGAATAGACGCTAAGATTTGACCAAGTCATGTACGGGGTGGTTTGTGTTTGAGGATTTAGTGATACCTGTTAGCTTTGCTCGAATTCTCTACCATTGTGCTTAGCTAAAATGTATATATTAGTGGGATGCCTAAAATATGTGTACGATCCAAACTCGATGGTATACCGAATTCAATTGAAACTGCATGGAGGAATCGAGAAGTGTTAAAGAAGTTGTACGAATGCTAGAGATGGAACCACGATAGTGAATCGATGATGTGAGATCACATGGATCAAAAGTTCGAGCGGTTAAGAGAAATATGGATTAAGAGTTGGATTGGTTCGAGGACGAACCTTATTTTGAGTGGATTATGTAATGCCTCGTACCGCATGACGCATTACGATGAGTCGTTGACTCGAAGAATTGCGTTGAGCCAATAAAGTATCGATACGAATCGATGCAAGAGTTACGTTGGCTCGAAAGAAAGCTTTGAGTCGATTCGAATCTACAAATCGAAGCGATGCAAGGCATAAGTCCGATTCGAAGAAATATTGACTTTAGTTTATTCTGCGTGCAGGTAACGCTTTTATGCTGAATTATAAGAGGTCGACATTTTGCCTTATTCGTAACAATGTTCGCAAAACCAAAACATCGCCTTATGACGGACTAAGGCATGGACACGAAAGGTTGAATCAGTCAAGTAGCTTAACAAAATGGCTAAGTCTGAAGAGTTGTCTATACAACGAAGCTATGAAATCGAGCCACATCGACTCGACAAAATGATAGGTGTATCAGCTTAAGGGGACGGGTTCTTAACCCTTCTCCCCTACTCCTTCATGTCTAATAAAAATGTACCCCTTTGGTTGTATGAAACTCATGCGCATATTGTATGGTCAATGGGGATGGCCCGTGCACGGGTGCGGCTTCCCTCGAATGATAACCGAGGCACCGGAACCGTTCGGCCGTGGAGGGAATTATGTTTGGTAATTGTGGTATACTTCATTAGGACGGGTTGTAACCAACCAATATTGTGATAAGCTATGATATCAGTAAGTTTGTGATCCTTCGGATACTGGACTAGCAATCTGTACTAGAGCGATCGCCTGCTTACACGTTGAGATACCAAGTCCATTATAGCACGGAACGTCGTGACCTTCTTATAGATAGGACCGATAGACTGAGATTAGAATTGGGTGTAGGTGCCGAGCCTACCACCCTCATGATTATGCTTAAGATGATAGGTTGGCTGTGTGATTTGCTGTCCTTTTAGGCTAGGCAATTCGAGACAAAGATGTGCACGTACACTATGTTTATCAATATCATATGGCTAACAATGTCTATCGCAGGGACACGAGATTGGACACATTTATGTCTCTATTATTGCTCATAATATATTTTACTGCTTAATCTTGCCATGAAACTGATCCTAAGGAAATAATAGAAAGATCACCAAATAATATACATACTTCACTAATTACTTAGTGTTGGTTTAGGTAAGTGGGTCTTGATCAGTACAGCGAGGACGAACATACTAATCCCCCACTAGTTTGCATGCAGGTTCAGGATATGTTTGGCTCGTGGTGGAGCTTGGCTCGGATGCATCGAGGCATGGAGTCCTTAGCATTTCGAGACGAGTTACCGCACTGGGCTTGGTATGCAACATGAAGATATTCGGCCAAGAGTCTTTGGATGTGCTATAGAAGATATTATATATGGAACGAGATCCTTTGTGAGCTGAGAGATCTTGAGCGTTGTAGCCTATTGGCATTTTTAGTTGGGCTATTCAAAGCCATTGTAATCTTCAATTCGTTTATCAATAAAAGATTCTTATTATATACTATGTTTCCTTCCGCTGCGAATGTTATTAATTTGAGATAAACTTATGTAAACTTGTTATCTTGTCTTGCACGAGCGTAACTCCAGGCTCGTGTGGCATCACGCCCCAGCGAGAACGATGATTTGGATAAAATCTAGCAAGGATGAGCGATTTTTCTTGTCGGGGCGTGACACCTTACCCGATGTACAGTTTTTTTACATGCATACTTTTTATATTTGTACATGTCTCTATTTTTTATGTATTTGTTGCCTTGCCATATTTTATTTTCATGTTTTACTATATCATATGCCTGTCATTTTCTTTTCATACACTTTCATAGTTGTTCGTGTCAGTGCCATGTTATGTACCATGACTTGTTCCCACTCTCAATCGTTAGCACGCATCATGCTGCGATAGAGACTTTATAAGTAACTTGTTCCCTAGTTCTTTGATATCGTTATTAGTACTTGGCTATTGACCAATCTCGGTCGTTAGTGTGCCATACTGCGATAGAGACTTTATATAGATAGTTAGCACGTCCCATGTTGCTTTCTATATGACCGTTAGCTCGTACCGTATTGTAATTTTATCCGACATTTTCTTGTAGCCACGTCTAGTAGCACTACTCTTATTCGTGTGTCCTCACTTGCATTTTACTTTTGTTATTTCTTTTTCTTTCAGTTGCATGTTTATTTACTGTTACGTTCGGCATGTTATTATGTATCTTGCTGTCCCCTGAGGACCTGATGATCTCTCCAGGTTTTGTAGAGCTGCTAGAATAGAAGGGTAGTTGGTGGTTGTTTCTCCAGAATGTCAGGTATAATTAGTTTATATTGTCACCATATTCTTCTTTATTTTATGTTTTTGTCCTAAATTGACTCATACTGCTATTATAGCCTAGTATTTTACAAGCTTCATCTTTCTTCTAGCTTGATCATGATATGTGTTATTGGAGATCCACTCTAATATTTATCTATTCTAGGACCAGTGTATTATGATCTGATCAACTATTGTGCACTTGGTTCACTATTCATGTTACTATTTTATGGTTTGAGATATAGTTGGACTTGCTAGTTATAATTAAACTAGACCTCTAGACAGCTTATACGTAGGGTTGAAAACGAGCCAAGCTTTTATAAGCTTGAGCTCGGCTTGACTAGAATTAATCGAGCTCGAGCACGAGCTTGATAAGTTTTTTTTTTATAGCTTGATTTTGGCTCGAGTTTGTTTATATTATGCTTGAGCTTGGTTTGAGCTCGAGCTTGGCTTGATAAGCAAGTTTGATTCAAGCTTGATAAACAAGCTCGATAAGCTCAAAATCAAGCTTGTTAAGCTTGATTTCAAGCTCGCCCAGCTTTATTTCAAGCTCGCCCAGCTTTATTTCAAGCTAGTTAGGTTTGAATTCAAGTACCTGTAATAGTAACAATTTATTTATAAAAATCTAATTAAAAAGTTCCTTAATATCAATTATTAAGGACATATAAATATATAATGCACACAACCATATTGTTATACAAACTATATAAAATTAGAATTCAACAAAGAGCAAACGAGCTTCTAAACAAGCTACTAAATGATCTCCTAAACGAGCTCCTAAATGAGCATCTAAATGAGCCAGTTCGCAAGCTCATTGTCACGCCCCAGAACCAGAATACTGGAGAGCGGGGGCGAACATAGCCAGCTACGTATATTGAAATGAAGTCAATCTCGCCATACGGTCACGGCTGTCTAGATATGAGAGTTTACTGCAAGCCAACGATCTCTTAAGGTCAAGCCTATTGTCTCAATCTCAAGCAAGTAATATAAATACAAGATGTTTAACCACCAAATATACAATAAAAGGCGTCCCAAATATTACATATTCAGTTGATCATGAAGCTAGTCATACAAAATGCGAGGACTAGCAAGAGTTTAGTCATACATGATCAACCCTAGGATTTGTTAATCATGTTTACAGCCCGTAGGCAGACAATAAGTAAATGTGCATCGAGCTAATAGGTGCTCGGCTAAACGCCTCAAAAGAATAACTTTACAATAGAGTGAGCGAAATAAAATAGAAAACCCACTCGTAGCCCGGGTTCCTTCTCGTTGCCACCATCGGGCTGGAGGTTCGAAAGATCCTCGGGAGCTGCTCCAAAATCTGGCCACACAAAACCAGCTGGGTCAAACCCTAGAAAGAGCAAGTGCCACAAAGGAGGCCATGAAATAAGAACAAAAGCCAGCATATCAGAACATAAGAAAGAAATGAAAGAAGGTACAAGTAAATAAAGAGTACAACAGGACAATAAACGACTAGTGACGTGGGACCATTCCGGGAGCCAGGTTACAACCCTTAAACCAGACAAGGACCAAGGTTGTAACCATTCGCCTGAACAGCACTCTGTCTCTACCCATTTATTGTTAGAGATAAGTAAAACAAGCATGTACAAGAGTTCCAGGTACAGGGCTAGACAAGACTTAGACAAGGCTGGACTCCATCCATTCATAATGCGGCCAAGCAATTACTACGGCTTACTAGTTAACTAACTAGGGTTATCACAAGCCTTAATTACTAACAAGATGCAAGTGAGAAATTTCCAGTCCCAAGCCCTGCAGACCATCTAGTTATCCTTCCGCGGGTTGAGAGTATGGTTGGGTACATCGCTCCGGAGACGATATACCCTTAGGTGACTTAGAGGGTGCAACACATGACAGTGCGCTGGAAATGTGCTCTACTCGTCGGCAAGCTACAAGTCCAATTAAGAGCGCCCAGATAATGAGATTGCCTGTGACTGGAAATTCTCCATGAACTATAGTTTGATCTAGTCATTAGCCTAATCCATATTCAGTATGAATCCCTGACCGTGGGAACCAGGGAGTCACGTCCTAGACATGATGCAAGACAAGACAAGTGGATTGCACAAGCAAACAAGCAGGAACACCCACGGTGTCAAGTTGATTATACGAGTCAAGTTAGCCGTCGCAACAGCATCAAGATAAATCATGTCAGGGTACTTGCCAGGAGTGCGCCACGACGGTCCACTATCATGTCAGGTTGGTCATGTCAGGAGTGCACCACTACAGGTCACGTGTTATGCTAGTTCCTTGTCATACCATGTCATGTACAATAGTCATTCCAAATATATTAAGTAAAATCAAGTTCATGAAAAAATGCGTAAGGATATAAAATGGGCATAAAATATCTAATAAAATATCAAAATACAGGGCTATAGAAGAGCCAAGCTTAAAGAAATAAAACCAAAACTCCAAGAGCCAATGGATTGCGGAAGGGGTCAGGGGTTGGATTGCGCAGGGTGTCAGCTGCACAGGGTGAACTGGGCAGGGGTGAAGTGCGCAGGAATGGTTGGCGCAGGCTGCGAAGTGCGCAGACTTAGACTGCGCAGGCAATGGATGGCGCAGGATACAGACTGCACAGGCTTAGACTGCGCAGGCAATGGATGGCGCAGGATGCAGGTTGCGCAGGGGTCAAGCGCGCAGGAGCCGATGGCGCAGGGTTGGTTGCGCAATCGGGCAGCGGCCAGGCTGCGCAGTCAGCGACCAACGCTAAAGAGCACGACACGGGAAGGCTGAGCGGTCGGCGGCCAACGCTAAAGAGCGCAGCGCGGGAAGGCTGCGCGGTTCAGTGCTGCGCTAAAGAGCGCAAACTGTAGATCTTCTTCTCCAGGCCGAGAGGAACATCAAGAACATCCAAAAATTCAATCTTTCATATCTTTGTCAAATCAAGGCCAAATCTAGATTTTCAAAGTTCTAACTTGAGTAAAATTGAGTTCTCTTCTACATGGAAGCATCAAAACCCACAAAAATCCAACCAAAATAGATCAAAACCATGTAAATCCAAAAATAGTTAAAACCTAGATCTAGAACGATGGAGACTCCAAATCACAAAATGTCAAGCACTAATGTTGATCACCATGGCCTAATCTAGCTAATGAACAAAAAATATAGTTCTCATGTGGTGGCAAGGTACACTTGCCTATGGGTGGAGTGTTGTGTAGAGGAAGGAAGAAGAAGAAGATGGAGAAATAAATGAGAGAATAAAAAGGAGAAAGAAAGTAGGTAGAGTTTTAATGAGGGTGAGTTGTGTTGTGTTGAGGGTGGAGTGTAGGTTAAAGTGCTCCAATACATGTTAAACCAAACCAAACCAAACCAAACCAAATCAAACCAATTCTCCTCCACAAAATAAACCAAGCCAGGTAAAACCTAATCACGAGAACCAAAATCTGCAAGTCAAGCAAATTACAAGTACATGCCAAAATCCAAGAAAATAAATACAGGTCTGAAATACATGCAAGCTTGACAAAATACGTATTCCAAGATATAGGTGTTACACTCATAAACGAGCCAGCTTGCGAGCTCAAATGAGCCGAGTACTTCTAAGCTTGAGCTTGGCCCGTTTATTAAATGAGCTCGAAAATGAAGCTTGAGCTCAGCTTGTTTACTAAACGAACCGAGGTCAAACGAGCTTTTATCGAGCCGAGCTTCGAGCAACTTGTGAACGGCTTGGCTCATTTGCAGACCTACTTATACGTATTCGAGTAGGGTTGGAGTCCACTTGATACATAGCTGACATGTTTACATATCCTGTTTCCATGTATTTTGGGACTAGATCGTTACATTTTTTTGTTGGCTCATACAGGTCGAGTTAGCTGTTTCGGTTACGTTACTGTACCGAGCGGGCCTGCGAATAGGAATTGGCTCTTAGGATTTTCAATCCATAGCTGTCTTGATAATTCTTTTAGAATTACTCTATCGTTCTTGAAACTTCGTATTTGCACTCAACTATTTCCTTACTTTCTCGTGTCATTTCTTCTCGTCCCTTTCTATTTCGGAGTGATGAATGATCATGCTTATTAGAATTTATCAGTATTTCTTAGGTAGTTATGTAAATTAGTTTGTTTATTAAATTTTGGTTACTTGATAGATATGAAAGAATTGGGGATGCCATAGGTATATAGTGATTGATTCTTGCAATTATTGGGCAAGGGTTATAGAAATTTTATGGCATCATGTATTTGATGGGGTTGTGTGACCAAAGTGGGTGGACATCCTCAAGGCACAATGTGATTCATCGGAGGTGAATTAATGATTGTGATTGAAGAAGTTTTTATGAATTTACAATCTTGAGATAGAGGAGATCGGATTTAATTTAAAGTTTGAGGATGTTCATAAGATATAATCTTGTATTTATGAATTTTTTTAAGGTAGATAGGACTTGTGTTGAAAGTCAAATTAGAAAGAGAATTTATATTTTAAACGTATAGCACTTAGATAGTGTTTGAGAAAGGAAATCGAGTGAAATAAAATTGTGATATTATAGTACATTTGACTTCATGAATTTTCAGAAGAATATCCATGGTTATTAAGTTAATATTAACAATGTTGGCATACTGATTTTGATATATTGACTATAATTAACCTTCGTATTATTTTAGCTCTATTATTCTACAGGAACAAATAAAGTCAGTCAAAGATAGAAGGAAAGATGACTCCAATCTCTATAGAAGAAACAAGTCTTTCGGAGCAAGAAGAAAAGACGATTACAACACTTACAAGGACAAACCCGTATCACACTCAAGAAGACATATGACAAAGCAAAAGAATTCAATATCAAAAGCTCCTCTGTCTCTCTAAGTATCTGTAAATGTCTAGAAAATCATGTACACACTTTAGCATGGATGACAAACTAAAAAGCTATAGATTAAAAATTAGTTTTTATGAAGAAACGGATAATCCGCCGGATCTTTGCAGTAATCCGTCGGATAATCCGATCGTTAACAGCAAGTTTTTGTTGTAACATCTGGGTCATCTGAAAGATTTTTCCAGTAATCCGTTGGATAATTAGAACTTAGACATCAACTATTTTATTGTCTATTTCGGATCATCCGGCAGATCTCTGCAGTAATCCATCGGATAATCCGATCGTAGACGGCAACTATTTTGTTGTCTGGTTTGGATTATCCGTCGGATCTCTGGGATAATCCGTCAGATAATCCGGATGCCTTGCTGGCCTTTATTCGAATTCAAATCCAACGACATCTGTCATAAGCATTAAATGCATCCAACGACTCTATTTCTAGCCATTACTGTTTGGCAGGATAATCTGAAGGATTTCTGCGAAAATTTATTGGATAATCTGCTCGACTGCTGAATGCTCTGTATGACTTTGGATTTGTATAAATAGGCATCCTCTTCTTCATAAATACTTATCCACTTGAGCTTTAAATTCTCCATCTACCAAAGAGCTCTACCATTACTCTACCAAACTTTAAATTGTCATCCATTAAAGTGTTAGAGTATTCAAGAGTTGTAACTTAGATCTTCCAAGTGTTCAAGAAGATTGAAACCCCTTGTCTCTCAAGTTTGAAGTTGACGAGCTTTGGAGGAAAACTTGTGTGTAAGAAATTGACGAGTTATTCGGATCCAAACTCGTATGTAAGAAGTTGACGAGTCCTTCGGATCCAAACGTATTGTAACTATTTACTCAAATAGTAGATTAAAGTCGGAGAGAGTTCAATGACTGAAGTGCCCCTTTGGAGGCTACCAGGATACATCGAGTGTTTGATTTTTTTTTCTTCTCTAAATTGTTTTTTCTTTGCTTATTATTGTTGGTAATTATTCTATTACACTATTCATTCCCTAGGGTTCTTCAATTGGTATCAGAGCCTAGTCTCTTGATTTGGATTTACTTCCTTAGAGTGATCAGTGGCCACTAACCCTAGTCTCAACTCATTTCATAATGAAGGACACTCCACAAATAGACCTCCTTTATTTGATGGAACCAACTATAATTACTGGAAGATTAGGATGAGCATTTACTTAAAATCTCTAGATTTTGATCTAGGGGATTTTGTCATACATGGTATCCCTAAATCTTTCATAGTTATTGAGGAAGTAGTTTCGAAAACTCTTAGAGAGAAACTTTTAAAAAAAGACAAGAATATTTTAGTCGGGATACAAAGGCTATGAACGTACTCTATTGTGCTCTCGATAGCAATGAATTCAATAGAATCTCTACTTACAAAACTTCCAATGAAATATGGAAACTTTTGGAAGTCACACACGAGGGGACATCACAAGTAAAGGAATCAAATATTAGTAGACTCACTCAAGAGTATGAATCCTTCAAAATAAAACATGATGAGTCTATTACTTTATGTTTACTCAATTTTTTGATATCATTAACCCTCTTTCTTCTTTTGGTAAGATTTATCCCACTCAAAAAGATTCAAAAGATTCTATGATGATTAACTAAGGGATGGAATCCCAAAGCTACCGCCATCATCGAAGGGAACGACCTAACGATGATGAACCTTGAGACACTCATGGGAAAGCTAATGACCCATAAGCTTGATATGAAGGACCAAGAGAAAGCCTCCATACAAGAAAAGAGAAAGAAAAGACGAAGGAAAAAAGAAAAATCTCTTGCTCTCAAAGCCATCAAGTTCTTCTCAAAGGATGACTCCGATGATGACAATTCAGATGACGAAAAAAATGCTCTCACCGCCAAATACTTTTGAAAGTTCCTCAAATTCAATAAAGCAAATCATTCAAGAAGGGACACTAACGAAGAACCTGCTTGCTGTAACTGCAAGAAGATCGGATACATCAAGAGGGATTGTCTAATAAAAGAAGAGAATCTGACAAATATGAGGGGCCAAACAATGGAAGCTCATCCTTAAGGAAGTACGCCAACAGTAGCATTTGGTGCAAAAGTGATGCTAGTGACTCGAACAACGACAAAGAATGCAAACACAAGGCAAATATTTGTCTCATGGCAACATAATTAAATCAGGTACTTGATGACTTCTCTAGTACGCTCCTCTTACACTGAATTAGAAAATGTCATTCTTGAATTACACGATGAATACAAGATTATAAGAAATAAGCACATAAAATCTCTCAAAGAGATTGAAATTCTCAAGCAAGAAATAGAAATATTTTCTAATATCATTTTTGATATAAAAGGAAAGTCTCATGTTTCTGACAATAATGAGATTGAGTCTCTTTGACTGAAGCTCCAAGAAGCTCTAGACGTCATATAGAAAAAGGATGTTGAATATCAATCCTTCAAGAAATGATGTGAACTTCTTGCAAAAAGTAAGAAACAAGTTGATAGAGATATGGCCCACACAAATGCACGAATCCATAATCAAAGACACACCAACACATCACAACACTAGCTACAAGATTCACACTCACATGAACACAACTCATAGTCCCTATACCCAACAAATGCACATACAAAGAAAATCCTTTATAAAGAAAAACACAAACACATCACATCATGCTTTATACTATCATCACCATAACACTCATGCTAGAACTTCTCGCTATACTAGAACTCATCATGCACAAAACACTCACTCATCGTCCTCTAGACCTATAACGCCCATGATGTGCAACTATTGTGGATTACTTGGACACACATCTCATTACTGTCAATTGAGAAAGCATGTTGACATGAGAATGCTAAGATTGGTTCCTACAACTAACATTCAAGGACCTAAATACTTTTGGGTACCAAAGTCTTCATCTTCAACTTGTGTTATAGGTGAACCCTCCATCGCATGCTAGAAGCAAGTGGATCCTCGATAGCAGTTGCTCGCGGCACCTGACCGGTGATGCTTCACTTTTTGCAATGATATCGATGAAAAAGGAAGGACACGTATCCTTCGATAATAATTTAAAGGGGTACATAATTGGACATGATAATATCGGCTCCCCTCCTTATCCTTGCATTAAGACTGTTTGCCTTGTTACAAATCTTAAGCACAATCTTCTTAGCATTATCCATCTCATGTATAATAGCTATGGTGTTAACTTCGTTAAACACAAATACTTCATCTATACTAGCACAAATAGTTCTACTGTGTATGAAGGTATTAGAAAAAAAAATAACATTTATGTTCTTTATTTTGTTGAAAGTACTAACAATGACAGGTGTTTAAGATTGATGAAAGTTGCTTTGGCACATGAGACTTGGACACGTCAACATGGACACAATCTCCCGATTTGCCACCAAAAAGCTAGTTAGAGGACTCCCAAGCCTTCCATTCAAGAAAGACATGATATGTGAAGAATGCGAGAAGAGTAAATTAACAAAATCATCTTTCAAATCCATCAACTCGGTGAGCACTACAAGTCCCCTCGAACTTATCCATATGGATCTATTCGGTCCTAGTAGAGTAGCTAGTCTTGATGGAAAATTTTATGCTTTTGTTTTAGTGGATAATTTTTCAAGATTTACTTGGGTTATTTTTCTTTCGAATAAAAGTGATATTTTTCGTGAATTTGTTGTTTTTGTAAACGTTTTTAAAATGAGAAAGGCATTATGATCAACAAAGTTAGAAGTGATTATGGAGGTGAATTTGATAATGTCGATTTTAAAAAAAATTGTGTTAAAAATGGCTTTGGTCATAATTTTACTTGCCCTAGAACTCTACAACAAAATGGTGTTGTGGAAAGAAAGAATAGAATTGTCACGCCCCAGAACCAGAATACTGGAGAGCGGGGGAGTGACTCAGCCAGCTACGTATTACGGGTAGAAGAATACCGTATAATACGATCAATGCTGTCTAACCAGACGAGGGGGTGCATACTACATAAAAGTCTTACTATGGTCATTACACATCTATTGTCTCAATCATTCAAACAAGAAACAAAATATAGAATATGTAAGGTAAAGCAGTAAGGCGTCCCAAACGCTCAGTCAAAATGTTCTTGAGATCTGGCTTTACAAAATACAGCCAGATGATGTAGTAAGTATACACAATTGTTATCAGCTGCAGCCTGACTTAGTTACAATTATGCAAAAGTAAGTACAAGACAATCCGACTAATATATCGGTGCCAAACGGCAAAGTATAAACTAAATAACAAAACGAGCGGGGAGATAAGGAACCCACTCGAGTCCTCCTGCGATCATTCCTCTAGTATTGACCATCTTGGAGGTAGAAGTAAGCTGAGTCCTCGGGAACCGGCTCTAAATCTGGCCATGCAAAACCAGAGAGGTTAGACCTCTAATAGCAAGTACCACAAGGAAGCACGATATGAGGGATTAAAACCAGTAATAAGAGAATATGATAAGTAGATCTCTGCTTGCCACTGGGATTCACATAACATCACGACACTTCGAATCAACCTCCCAACCAAACAAGGACAGAAGTTGGCCCGTCATGTCCTGACATTCTGATCATCTTAGTTAGACAACAGAGTAGATACAATACACAAACAAATCATCTTTGAACGGCCAATTAATTCCTACGGCTTGCTATTGTGAGTCCCAAGTTATCCTGGAATTATGCAATAAAGATTTCTCAGTTCTTACTATGGACAAGCAAGGCTAGTCGATCCAATCAATCAATTGCGCCAATCATGAATTAACGAGTCCCAGCAGGACGCCCGTCATCAATATACAATATACAATAAATAGTATAATCAGATACCGCTCCATGCCCGTGTGGCAGGTTTGCAGTATCTGTGGGGACCAGCCGGCCTGTCGGGCACTACTAGTCCCAAGAGGGCTGCCATGTAAGAACTCGGGAATCCATTCTCTCCATGCAATCATTATTTTTATTTAACTTAATAGTTTCTACGTTGAGTGAAATCCCATGCCGTGGATCATGGTCATTCGGAATGAGTACTTTCGTACGGGATACGATATGCACAACTCTACAACGATGCCCGTGCGGTTAGGTTGTAGGTCTTACATAGCGTAATGCAACAATCCAAACTAACCACGGAACAATCATGCCTTGACCATAAAGTACACATGCTTCTTTTATAGTAAAATAAATAAATAAATAAATTGAAGCCTACATGTGTGCCTGTATGTCAATATTCGGGATCGGCCAATCAATTATAGCAGTTCATACTTAATATGAACGTGTCTCATTCATTCATTTCAATAAGACGACTAGCCAGTCTCTTAGTTCCATCTAGGAACGCATGATCAATAATAAATCAAGATAACAACCAATGTTAATTAATGCCAAATTCAGAAAATAAACATTGGGAAATAAATAATGTTTAGGAAATAAAGAATCTCATGCGCTGTGGGAAATGATTGGGGAATAAATCTCATGCACTGTGGGAAATGATTGGAGAATAAATAAATCTCATACACTGTGGGGAATGTTTGGGAAATAAAGAATCTCATGCACTGTAGAAAAGGTTGGGAATAAATAATATCATGCGCCTGAGGGAAATGATTGGGAATAATTAAACTCATGCGCTGTGGGAATGCGGCTGTGAGAAATAAATATCATGCACTGTGGAATAGATTGGAAAATAAATCCATGCGCCTGAGGAATGAGATTGGGAAATAAATGATCTCATGCGCCTGAGGAATGAGATTGGGAAATAAATAATCTCATGCGCCCGAGGAATAAGATTGGAGAATAAATAATCCATGCGCCTGAGGAATGAGAAGAATCCTCGGCGATATAGCAAGGGTCATGTTAAACCAATACAAGCTTCCTCAATATTTTTGGACGAAAGCCGTTAACACGGCATGTTATTTTATAAATAGAGTCTTGATTAGACCTACTTCTAAGAAAACTCCTTATGAACTTTGGTTTGACAAAATTCCCTCTATTGAATATTTTAAAAAAATTAGATGCAAATATTTTATTTTGAACACCAAAGATAACCTAGGCAAATTTGAAGAAGAATCCCATGGAGGTATCTTCCTTGGTTATTCTATGCATAGTAAAGAATTTTGTGTCTTTAACAAAAGATGTCTTGTAGTCGAAGAGTCAATCAATGTCTTTTTGACGAACTTAACACTTTCACATCTAACTTCTCGAATAATGTTGATGACATCTCTTTTGGTTTAAAAAACTTTTCTTGGAAATACATGTGCTCCTTCATCTAGTAATGAAGTTGAGACTACTACACCCGAAGATTCTTCAACTTAGAGACTCATCAAGGGGATCTCCCCAAAAAATAGAGATTTGTCCACCATCATCCCAAGGAACTAATCATTGGTGACCCGTCCTTGCGAGTTAACACTAGATCCTCTACAAGAGATCATTGTGCGAATGTGGCTTTTATTTCTCAATTAAAGCCTAAAAATATTAATACTGCTTTTAATGGTAAATTTTGGATGATTGTAATGCAAGAAGCGCTTAATCAATTCGAGAGAAACAACATTTGGGAACTTGTTCCTAAGCCCCACAACTATCCTATTATTGGGACAAAGTGGGTGTTTCGGAATAAGCTTAATAAGGATGGAATCATCACTCGTAACAAAACTCGATTGGTTGCTCCAGGCTATAACCAAGAGGAAGGCATTGACTACGAAGAAACCTACGCTCCGGTTGCTCATCTTGAATCCATCTGAATGCTTTGTGCCTTTGCTTACTTTAATGATTTTAAACTTTTTAAAATGTGTGTCAAAAGTTTCTTTTGAATGGTGTTATTAAAGAAGAGGTGTATGTCAAGCAACCTCCTAGCGTTGAAGATTTTTAATTTCTTGATCATGTTTTCAAACTATAGAAAACCCTCTATGGCAAGCTCCTCGTACTTGGTATGAGAACCTTATAGCTCCTTTCTCATCTCTTACAACTTCTCCAAGGGCAAAGTTGACACCACACTTTTTATTAAAACTCATAATGATACACTTCTATTAGTTCAAATTTATGTTGATGACATCATTTTTGGTTCCACTAATAAACTATGTATAAAGTTTGCCAAAGTTATGCAGAACAAATTTGAGATGAGCATGATGGGAGAATTATTTTTCTTTCTTGGTCTACAAATGAAGCAAGGACCTCAAGGCACGTTCATCAATCAAGCCAACACCAAGGATCTTCTTAAGCGCTTTGAACTAGACTCATCCAAATCAATAAGAACTCCTATGGTATAATGACCAAGCTTGATTAAGATAAAAATTGTGTCTCGGTTGACATTCGTAAATATCGATGTATAATCGGTAGTCTGCTTTACTTAACTGATAGTTGTCCCGACATCATGTTTAGTGTTTGCTTATATGCACGATACCAAGCAAATCCTAAAGAATTGCTATTATGCCATTTTTTTGGTATCTCAAAGGCACCATTAACAAGGACTGGTATCTAAAATCTTTATCCTTTGAGCTTTTCGGCTACTCGGATACAAATTTTATTGGACGCAAGATTGACCAGAAAATACTAGTGGCACATGCCAATTCCTTGGGAAACCCTTGGTCTCATGGTTTAGTAAGAAACAAATTTTAGTTGCTCTTTCCACCGCTATGGCCAAATATATTGCAGTTGGATGTTGTTGTGCACAAATCCTTTAGAAGACATAAACTTGTAGACTATGGTATCACTTCACACGGCATATCCATCATATGTGACAATACTAGCTCTATTAATCTCACTAAAAAACTATTTGTCACTCATGCACGAAATACATTGAGATTCGACACCATTTTTGCGTGATTATCAACTCAACGGCAACATTCGCCTTAAATTTATAGAACTGACCATCAATTTGTTGATATATTCACCAAACCTCTCATCGAAGATCGGTTCTCCTTTATTTGTCGCGAAATCGGGCTTCTTGAAAAATTATTTTGAAATTCTGTTTTTCAACTATTCGGATTATCTGAAGGATTTCACATAAATCCATCGGATAATTCGAACTCTTCCACAAGTTTTCTTCGGCTATAACGGATTATCTACCGTAATTTTGCAGGAATCTGTTAACTCTCGGCACAGACTTCCAAACGTTGACAGAACTCTCCGAAACGGCTTAACTTTTCACCTACCCTAATTAATTCGTCCCTATCTTCAACCAGATCTTCTGCAGGTATTCTACAAAATCCTTCGAATTTTCGTTCGCATGCTTCAAGCGCAGAAAAACGACTGCTGCCTCTTTACTTCTTCTAAAAACCGTTTTCACATTTAAACTCTTCCCACAACTGGTGCCAACTCTTCCCCTACCCCCTCACACCTATTCATTTCTATTTAATCTTCTTCTTCCTCTTTTATTCCCCCTACCACTTCCAAACATCCTCTCAAACCTCTCTCATCCTTCCATGGCTTCTCACAGCAAGATCTCTCGCCACGATGGCTCATCTTCCGCCACTCTGCCTTCCGCCTCCATTCTTTATTCATCGACGCAAGGCTACAATTCCACCATCTTCAAGTTTACCCGCCATTCCTACGAGTTCTCCTACTACCATAAAGCCCCTATATGCCCAGGGAAGCCTCTTTCCTGGCTGACCTTCCCTTCCTATCATGAATTCTTTGAGTTCTCTGGATTTCGACCTCCTGGAACAACAAGTGGACATCTACCCAAATGTCGTCAAGATGTTCTACTGTCGGCGGCATGAAGATCACTGTCACTGCCTCCTCTCTAGCCAGCATTCTTGGCCTGCAAGAACGAAATCCTACCGCTCTCTTCCGAATGCGCTTGACCACATGACTATTTCCAGATCTTAGCTACGAAGAATTTCCCTTCAACATCTGCAGCCGCCTTACTGTCCAAATATGAAGGACAAGGATCTTAATCCGTTCTTTTAGACTTCCATCGTATCCTTTACCACTCCCTCACTCCGAAACTTGGGAATATGGTTAGTCTAATCGCTGAGGAGATGATTGCCATGTACTACCTCTCCAAGCAACCGTTTTCCTTTGCCAAAACCATCATCTTCACCATGATACTTATCCGAGAATCCACCCATCGCTCTGTTCTCTTCGGCATGTATATTACAATGATCCTCGAAGCTAATGGGGTCAACCTGACTAATTATCCATTGGAGATCGACCTACCCAGCTTGCCAAGTCCAAGACCCATGGCCGTGCCATTCCGACAGCTGTTGCTGAACCTGCTTCTCAGCCTTTTACCATCCTCACTCCCGAGGTTCGTCGCTATATAGATCGCAAGTTTGACTCTCTTTCCGTCTCCATCATGAAGCGTATTCAGGCGGCCACCCGAGGACTTGGCACCCTCATTCACCATGGCTTCATGGATCAAGCCCACTACCTCTAGCATGCTAGTGGAGTGCAACTTTTATGTTAATCCAAATGCTCCCCATCCTGACTACCCGTGCCGCGCATTACCGATCCAATGTCTATACTTCATGTATCCTGGAGGCATAGACCCATATGGTACTTTTATCCCATCCCCGGGTGATGATGAGGATCAGGAGGCTGATGTTGTCCCTCCGGGTGCTCCTGACAGTTGATGAATTTGGATTTTATTGGTGGGGTGTCTCTTTTTGTTTAGTTTTTTTTTGTGTAGTCCTTCATGGAATTTTTAAAAGGTTGTTGTCTTGTGCAGTCCTTCGGGACTAGTATTTTTTAAGAAGTTTATCTTGTGCAGTCCTTCGGGGACTGGTCCAATATAGAACTGCTTTTATGCTAACTATGTTTTAATCAAAGTCACTATTACTATCAAATGCTATGCCTTTTCTATCCTTCTATGTTATTTTGCTCCATCTTGTCTCATGTCTTCATTTTGTATAAATGCCAAAGGGGAAAATTGTATTGATGGGAAGATCATATTACGGGGAGTTATCTTCTAAACCCGTACGTTTTGTCAATTATCAAAATGAAGGAGATTGTTGGCACACTGATTTTTATATATTGAATAATTAACCTCCGTACTGTTTTAGCTCTATTATTCTACAGGAACAAATAAAGTCAGTCAATAATAGAAGAAAGATGACTCCAACCTCTATAAGAAGAAATAAGTCTTTTGGAGCAAGAAAAAACGATTCCAATACTTACAAGGGCAACCCTTATCGCACACAAGAAGACATATGAAAAGCAATAGAATTCAAGATCAAAAGCTCCTCTGTCTCTCTAAGTGTCTGTAAGTGTCTAGGAAATCATGTACACACTTTAGCATGGATGACAAACTAAAAAGCTATAGATTCAAAATTAGTTTTTATGAAGAGACGAATAATCGTCGAATCTTCGCGGTAATCCGTCGGGTAATCCGATCATAAACAGCAAGTATTTGTTGTAACATCCATCATCCGAAGGATTTTTGCAGTAATCCGTCGGATAATCCGAACATAGACAACAAATATTTTATTGTCTATTTCGGATCATCCGGATCTCCGCAGTAATCCATCGGACAATCCAATCGCAGACAGCAACTATTTTGTTGTTTACTTCAGATTATCCACGGATCTCCGGGATAATCCGTCGGATAATCGAATGCCTTGGCTTTTATTCGAATTCAAATCCAAAGGCATATGTCATAAGCATTAAATGCATCCAACGGCTCTATTTCTAGTCGTTTCTCTTTTGCGGATAATCCGAAGGATTATTACCCTATTCACCCCCCTAGGGTTCTTCAAACAATAGAAGAGAATTTGAGGATAAGATTTGACTTAAGAAGAAGAAAAAAATTGTCTTGAATAATTGTAATGCCCAGTCCGAATATACGTAGGACTAGGCATACGAAATATGTCAGCTGCATGTGTACGAAGAATACTCTAATATGTGGAATCCTTGTACACATACATAAGATGTAAATAATAAAACACAGGCCAATTACAGATAAACTTTATCTCATCCACATAAAACAAGAGATAAACAATAGTCCAGATATAATAAAATAAAAGAGTCAAAAGATATATAACCGGGTGGAAACAAATCTACTACCAAACAACTATGAAAAATGGTCTGAGATTACTGGAGTCCGACCTCCTAAATCATAATAAAAGGAAATAGAAGATGTCACTACAAAGTAGCAAGTCATGACTAATAAACTAGACCTCGCAAGTGAGACCTCATCAGCTGAGATAGATGGATCCAGTACAAAGCCTACTACTCGAGAAAGTTCTGGTCGTCTAAACATAGAGAGTTCACCAGGTCCTCAGAGGGGCAACGAGATACAAAAAACAATATGCCATATAAACTGTGTAATAAAATAAAGATGCATGTAATAGGGTGCCTAACCATTCTAACGTGAATATGCAGTAAAGAACAACTTTCAACGCATGGACACTCTAGCTATTGTGGGATTGGTATAGCCCCTCATTGGGCACCAGGGACCTCAAACATGAAATTCCTCTAACTAGCAGATCAGAAAACATGGGTATCAGGACCGTATCTCCAACGGAGCTTCCGATAAAAAGGCTAGTACATACTTGGCCCATACGCTAAGGAACTATTCTTCTCCAATGCCTTTGTCATCTCCATAACATATGAACCTCTTTTCCAAGTCCATTAATCTACAAATTCTATTAGCAATTATTTCCTAATGTCGCACGTCTCATACACGTCAGTGGCCAGTCGACTACGAGTCTGTCCTACATGTGACTCACAGCTCGTGATAAAGCAATGTAAGTCAACTCCCGCAAACATCCTCGATGCTAAATAAACATTATGAACATTTTTGACATAAAATAAATGTCTACAATTGCCTACCCATAAGTCCAATTATGGACACAGGGCAAAATCGTATATTTGGGCTAAATTGGTACCGTTGGATCCCTTTGCACCGAAAAGCGTACCAAAATCTATGATCCCTAAAGTCATCAAACTATATGTCTGCGATCTGGTTTGATGATTCGAACTCAACTATATGTCCAAAATTGATTTCGTGAGTCGACACAAATTCGTCCGTTGGATCAGGTCGCGGCCCCACCAAAAGTGTTTCGGTGACCTTCTCAAATCGGACCAAACTTGGCTCACAGGACCCAAAAAATGACACGAGTGCAGTGGCGCAAGTTTCGTCTCGAGATGACGAACGTACGAAGTTGTGGATTAGTTTGTAAAGAGGCCGATACAGGATATCTCGATCGATACACCTCGATTTCGTTGACACACACATCGAAATCAGTTTCATCGAATCCCACTCGTCCGCAAGTCGATACGCACCTTTTGATGCTTTCGGTTCGCGACCACGATGTCCGGTTTGTCCGGATGCATGCCATCGGGAAATTTTCTAAAATTTCTATTATTTTGAAAACAGTTTTTGTCAATTTTGGCGATCGATTTCTCGATGCATAGTTGATGAAATTCAATTTTTAAAAAGTTTCAAAGCCCTATAGGTTGTCTAGGACTGTCTTCAGGTATAGGTTGTCTAAGACTGTCTTTAGGTAGAGTTTTAAAATTCTAGTATTTGGTTCCAAATTTCCTTCCAAATCAGGGGTTGGGCTTAATTATTGTTCTGTTTTCAAACAGATTTTTTGACTACTTATGATGCTTTTCTCAAGAATCGATTGGATTATAACAAATTTCCATTGAAGGGGGTCGAAGAGGGTCATATGGCTTTACCTAGGATTTGCTAGATCAAAAATCTATCGAGTAGAATCGAAGAAAATAAAGGGTGAACTAGGGTACCTGGTTGCGTCTAAGAACAGAGTTTTCTCTGTTCTTGGTCAGTCCGACGGTCGTGGCGGCGCTCCGACGAATGGTGGCTAGGTGCGACGTCGAGGGTGCACAGAGGGACATCGGGGCTACTCTGGAGTTGCTGCACGAGTTTGGGTGAAGTATTTTATAGGGTTTCTAAAGGAGTCGGGTCAATAGGTTCGATATTTATATGAGTTGTTCGACTTTGATTTTTGATCGAATTCCTCTATATTTCGATTAGGATTAGCTTTAGATAGAAGAGAATATGATATAGATTTTGATATGAAAAGATTTGGGGAGTTTTGGTAAGGATTTTAATGAGTTTTGATCTAAGAATTTTTTTAAAACTCATGTGTGGCGCGGCTGGGTCGGTTCAGGGAGATGCTTGACTCACAAGATATTCATTATCTCGCGAGTTTTTGGCTTTTCTTTATTTATATATAAATATAACTATATATGTATATCAATATATACACTTGTATGCACTCAAAAAATTATAAAGTTTCTAAAATTTCTAAAACTCAAATAAATACTTATAAAATATTTTTAGTAAAATATTTGTAAGCAAAACACTTGAAATAATATTTACTTGCTGGTTTGTATATATAAAAATTATATAATTATGTACTAAACTATTTAATAAATATGAAAATACCATATATATTTAATAAAAATATAATAAAAGTAGGGGGTTTACGTCATACCCAACTTATAAATATTTTTTACTCGAAATTAAACTAATGATGGGTGTATGCAATGCAATACGAAGGCAAAGCAAATTTAACATATAAAATCGTACCTTATTTTCGAACAACTGAGGGAAGATCCTCGTGCTCCCAAGTAGACTCTCCTGATGAGTGATGCATTCATGCTACATGAACCAATGGAATAGATTGATTTCATAACACCTTCACTCGTCGATCAAGTATCTCTACTGGCTGCTATTAGTATGACAAGCTCGTTCCCGTGGTAATTTTCGAGTGATCAAGCACATGATTGATGTCTACCAAATATCTTCTCAGCTGGGACAAATGGAATATCATGCAGTCCCTCTAGTGTAAGTCCACTTCCCCATTTTTTTATTTTTGAATACTTTTCTAGTTAGATTAGTTTTTTGGAAATCGTATAAAGGATATTTTTGAAGAAGATTTGTCAAACTATTTTTAAATATGATTTTATAAAGATGTACTTTTAAACTTATAAATTTTCTATTATCAATTATCTTTAAATCTATTGTATATTATTTTAGAAGATATATATTTATTAAAAAATCTTAGGAATATTTGTATTAATCTTATCAATATTTTTTATATTTATTTTGTGAAAACTATTTTAAAGATTATTTAAAATATTAGATATTATTTTAAAGTTATATTGTGTTTAATTATGTATTGGGATTAGGTCAAATCTAATTTAATTCATGGAAGGATTTAATTTATTGAATCTAATCCTTCCTTATTTAGGAAACCTTACATCTCCTATATAAAGGAAAGCATTCCTTTGTTTTTTTCCACAAACCCAATTATCATTATGGTCAATTATGGATTAAGTTTGATCCATATAGTTTGGAGATTGATTTGATTTAATTTAATGGAAAGATTTATTCATTAGATTCTTGACCCATCCAAATTAGAAATTGAGTCAATCTTCATCTATTTAAGGAGTCTTTATTCTTCTTCCCAACCAAAACCTTCAAATCTATCCATTATAATACCAATTGAGCCTATGTCATCTTCTATTTTCTTTTCTAAAATTCCACTCTTTTTCGTCCAAAATAGGCCAAAATTATCATAAATTAGCCTCATTTTTTGAAGCTATAGCAACTTCGCGAAGCTGTTGCGACCAACTCCGGATTCCATTTCACCTCCACTTTTTTACAAACGTGTCGAAGTTAGCTTTCTAAATCTATATTTTATTTTCTGTAATTATTTACGTGAATTTCTAGAGAATTATTTGAGTGTTGGTTGTCCAAAAATTCATACACCATACTGTTTTCAAGATTTTCGAAAATTTTGAACTCCATTTTGTAATACGTTTGAAGTTTTAAAATCTGACACGAAGATCTACAACATATAATTTTTTCAAAAATTTAGAAATTCGTCTAATATTTTATTTTATTTTGAACTCATATTTGACTGATAATTTACGATTTGGTAACGATTAGCCATAACGACGACTTTAGATTTTCTCTATATCGGACTTATTTAGGAATCATTAGATGTTATGGATCTCGACATTATTATCTCTTCAGACCAATTATGACTATAGATTTTGACCTATTTTGTGGCAACATGATCAAGTCACACAACAACTGCAACTTAACTCAGGCAAGTACACGATTGCTATATATGCTTCTTACATTATAATGCTATCTTTTACTATGTTTCATTGGTATCCAATTGTGACAGGATTGTGACACAGCAGAACTTGATTATATCATTGCTTGTTTATTGACTGTTTAGTGTGTCGAGTGGAGAAATGCCAGTAGATATGTGAACAAACCCCAATGAATGTTTACTGAATGACAGATAATTAAGTCATACACCTCACATATGGGTTAGCGTATCAATACTGAATGATAGCCATCTATGATGTGCCAAATTAGTCAGTCGTTCACATGTCAAAAGGTATTTCAAATGCACACAGTGTTAGTCTTTAATGTTCATGATTCAGTTGTCTTGTTCATACTTGTTCATGCTAGTAATTTCTTATAGTTGTTCATCGTTTCCAGTTCATCCAAATTTTTTATTTTTATTTATGTATCACTAATGTCTACCTTATTTTGTATTAAGTTACATAAATGCAATAGGGTTTACTTTGCTCCTTTTCTGACTGGATCGTTGCATGTGACTTGGCATGCTTCCTACGTTTTCTCTATGGACTATACGAGAGATAGAGATCTTGGAGGCTGACCTTAGATTCTAGATGGAGTAGACACTTATTGTATTTATGTATTTAGCAAGTTTTTGTATTATTGGAATTGTAAATAAAATAATTATAGTGAGTGAGTAATTAGATGTGATTTTCTTGTATTTGAGATTGGCATTGAGACCTAGATAGTGTACTACCACCGATACTACGACATAGGCTGGACTTGGTATGTACTCTTTTATCAAAAAGCAGGTACGGGTCGTGATAGATTTTTTTGGTGGCCCATGAGGTCTGTTTTCACAAAAGATTGTGAACTCGAGGTAGTACTTAAGTTAGTCGTACTACTGCGAGCCTGCGACTAGGAAGTGCTCATTCATAATTAGGATTGATTTAATTTTAGAAGAATGGCTAGGATTATGTATACCATAGGGAAGCCTTATTAAATTTGACTATTGGGTATTAAGGTTGCTACATAGGCCATGTTATTTAGGTAGAGATTTATTAAATTTTAAACCCTATTAGATATTTGAGAAATTTTTATAGAAGGATATACTATTGCATTTTAATACGATGGTACATCAATAGGTAGACTATTCTTCTGGTAAATTAGGACTTCCTAGGATTCAATTTCTAATCTTGATCATTTGCGCAATTTTATCTTATGTCTTCTCTAAATATCGTTATATCGTACGGTCCGTATTGCTTATTTATTTTCCATTTGCCATAAGTAATCATTTTTCTAAGAGTCAATATTCTATTTATCTGTTGAGTTTTGAGTCTAACCTTATTTAATTATCCAAGACATATATTTTTTTTCTCGATCCTTGAATATTAGAGAAATATAAATTTGAAATTTTTATTTCTCTTGTGTTCAGTCATTTTTCCTAATCGATCGTTTGGTTTTCAAAATTGATACATAATTGATCGTTTGATTTTCAAAAATCAATACTTCATTCAAGGACAGATACTTACACTTTTCCTATCATGATTAATTTGGAACTTGTTTGAATTTCTAGAAGTTCTTTGAAATTATTATGGATATAGTTGAAATAGTTTTCGATGACTTATAATGGTAAGGCAAATGCGCACTGTCGTCATTTATTTGAATTATCGAGACTGCGGGTTCACTGCAGCCAGCAGCACACTGGCGATGCATGACCCCTAAGTTAAAATAATTTCAAGTAAGCGTAGGCTACCGAATATTATTAAAATTATGTCTTTGTTGTCCTTTTTTGATCTTTGAGTTGTTATGTCAATATGGAATAGAGTTGATAAAGTATTCGATACCACATCATATGTGAGTCATTAAACCAAATATTTATTACAGCCAGATGTAGACTAGTGAGGCTTGGATTCTCGGTGAATCGACTTCGGATATGCTTATGATTTTGAAATACTATAAGACTATATCTTTTATTGGCATATGACTATTACACCCACATTTCAGTTTGACTTTGTATCCTAATTTATTGTACGTTTTCTCGATAAGCCTCGATAAATCTTGTAGTCTCTTTCTTACCTATCCTATTAGTTTCCTCCTAGTAATCATTTAGAATATTTTGATTCCATTTCGCTAGAATCATAGTCATACCTAGATCTTGATTCTATAATTGTGCCTAAATAATTTTGCTTAACTAGTTGATCGTGCCAAAATAATTTCAATTTTGATCATTCTTAAAAGACTTTGATCGTGACTAAACTATTTTGACTATAATCTTGATCGTGCCAAAAACATATTTTTCTTGAACTTTCAATTCAACCTACGATTATGTGGCCTATTTTGATCTTTATTCTCAATCGTTCCTAACCGTATCCTTTGAAATTTCGAGACAAAATTTTTCTAAGGTGGGTAGATTTGTAAGCCCACTTGCCGATTTTTTTGAATAATTCTAGTTAGAATATTTTTTTTGAAATCGTATAAAGGATATTTTTGAAGAAGATTTGTCAAACTATTTTCAAATATGCTTTTATAAAAGACATACGTCTAAACTTATAAATTTTCTATTATCAATTATCTTTAAATCTATTGCTATATTATTTTAGAAGATATTTGTATTTATGAAAATACATTTAGGAATATTTGTATTATTCTCATCAATATTTTCTATATTTGATTTTATGAAAACTATTTTAAAGATTATTTAAAATATTAGATATTATTTTAAAGTAATAATGTTGTGATTAATTATGGATTGAGATTAGTTCAAATCTAAATTAATTCATGGAAGGATTTAATTCATTAAATCTAATCATTCTTTATTTAGGAAATCTTACATCTCCTATGTAAAGGAAAGCCTTCCTTTTTTTCCCCACGACCCAACTATTATTATGATCAATTATGGATTTAGATTTGATCCATATAGTTTTGAGATTGATTTGATTTGAATTTAATGTAAAGATTTATTCATTAGATTCTTGACCCTTCCAAATTAGAAAATTGAGTCAATCTCCATCTTTTTAAGGAGTCCTTATTCTTCTCCTACAATCAAAACCGTTCAAATCTATCCATTATATACCTTTTGAGCCTATGTCATCTTTCGTATTTTCTTTTCCAAAATTCCACTCTTTTCGTTCAAAATAGGCCAAATTTTTCATAAATTCAACCTCGTTGTTTTGAAGCTATAGCAACTTCGCGAAGCCGTTACGACCAACTCCGGACTTCTTTTACATTCATTTTTTTGTTAAAATCGTATCAAGGTTAGCTTTCTAAATCTATATTTTATTTTCTGTAATTATTTGCATGAATTTTTTAAGATTTATTTGAGTTCGATTGTTTGAAAATTGATACATCGTACTGTTTTCGAGATTTCGGGAGATTCTGAACTATGTTTTGCGATCCGTTTGAAGTTTTGGAAAGATGAAATGAAGATCTACAACATATATTTGTCCAAAATTTTAAAATTTGTTTAATATTTTATTTTGTTCGTTGAACTCAGATTTGACCGATAATTTATCGATTTGGTCATGATTAGCCATAACGAAGACTTTGGAGTTTCTTTATATTGGGCTTATCTGAAAATCATATATGTTATGGATCTTGACATCATTATCTCTTCAGACCAATTATGACTATAGTTTTTGATCTATTTTGTGGCAACATGATCAAGTCACACAACAACTGCAACTTAACTCGACGCAAGTACACTATTGCTATATTTGCTTACATTATAATGTTATCTCTTACTGTGTTTTAGTGAGTATCCAGATTGTGACACAATTGTGACACGGTAGGACTTGATTGTATTAATGCTCATTTATTGACTGTTTAGTGAGTCGGAACGAAAAATGCCAGTAGATATGTGAACAAACCCCAATAAATATTACTGAATGATAGCTAAGTCATACAACTCACGTATGGGTTAGCCATATCAAATGAATGATAGCCATCTATCATATGCCGTATTACCAGCCGTTCACATGTCGAAATGCATTTCAAATGCACACTGTCTGTTAGTCTTTAATGTTCATGATTCAGTTGTCTTTTCATACTTGTTCATGC
>JANAVB010036089.1:2500-232347 GCA_029216955.1 Iris pallida
TGGAACAAGTACACAAACCGACGACAAAACGAAAACATAATAGAATTAACAAGACATGAAAATAGCATATGGAATATGAAAGCTAGTAAGAAAACTGATGACATAGCACGGTAGAGAAGTAAGCAAGGAAAAACTAATAAAAAACATCTATCTAGGTGGTGTGAAATATCCGTTTCGACATGTGGACGGCTAGGGGGTAAATCAGGCACACTGCACACGTCGTGCGCAGCGGCTAGCATTCACGAGAGACAATGGAATAGTTCTGGGTAGTCCACATGTTTACTAAGATATTTCCCCTCCCGACTACTCCGTGTGACGAGCGTGTCAACAAGCAGAAAGATATATGTATAGACAAGAAATAAGAAAACTAATATGAATCGAAAGCAATCAGAAAGTGCACTTGCCTGAGGTCCTTAGTTGGAGAAACCAATAATACTATACCACTCAAAGAGCCACAATCAGTCAACACATGCAGAAGTCTCCGGATACTGAAATAAATAGTACCAACATTCTCAGAATAGTCAAATTAGCTAGGATTGCCTGTCCTTAAGTCCAATTCTGGACATAGGGGCAAAACGATAATTTTGGGCAAAAACGATGTCCGCCGTTGGACCCACTTTGTATCGAAAAGCGTGCCAGGGTCAATGGTCTCTAAAGTCGTCAAACTATATGTATGCGGATCCAGTTTTCTGATACGAACTCAAACGTATGTCCAGAGTTGGATTCCGGCGGGCCGTGCACAAAATCGCCCGTTGAGTGGGACCGTGGGGCCCTCAAAACTGCGTACGATTCACCTGTCTCAGAATTGGACCAAACTTGGCATACAGGACCAGAAAAACGATACGGTCCTGTTGGCACAAGTTTCGTCTCGATCCGATGAGCGTGCACAAAGTAATTGGAAAATTTGCATAGAGGTCGATACGGTAAATTTCGACGGATACGTATCAAATTTGTCGCGCACACGCGACCAATTTGAATTCCGCCAAAGTCCACACAACCATGAAGCCGTTACGCACCTTTCGATGCTTTCGGTTCGCGACCACGTCGCCCGGAATGGCAGGACGAACGTCGTGTGGATGGATTTCTATGTTTTCAAAAACAGGTTTTTGACGAAGTTTACATGTGTTTATTTCTCTGTATAAAGCAAATTTCTACAAACTTCCTACTGAAATATTCTAGCCCTATAAGTTGTCTAAAAGTGTGTTCAAATAGAATTTCTAAACAGTCACTGGATCGATCAAAATCGATCCTCGAATACGGGTGATTGGACTGTCTTATGCTCTGTTTTGGAACAGATCTCTCATCGACTTTGAGTCGATTTGACGGGCCGTTCTTGCGTATCTATACTAACCAAAGTCGGGATACCACCATCCTTAGCCTCATGAATACCCACGTATGTATTTTAGCAGAGTAGTATTTTGCTAGTCCTCCCCATTCTAAACACTAAACATCCTGTAACACTCCTATAGAAAACCAATATTCATCTTTAAATTTAACACACACCCTATACTATCCGATCTGTGTATGATAGCAGAGAAGAAAAGTTTAGTTCACCTTGTTTGCATAACCTAAGACGTCAGCTAGTTCATATGGCTATGAGAACCTACAAGCTAAACGTTTCTATATAAATAGAGTTTGGCAGCACAAGGGAATGATGAGAAGGAACTCACAGAGGAACAACTAAGTCGACCAGAGAGCTCGTCGTGGTCGGATCCGCTGTGACGGGGTACTATGATGACCATCGTACGGTGGGGACTTCGGACGGAGGCAGAAGTTGTGGCGCCCAGTCCGTGTCCCGCCTGGTCGCGAGGAGGGTATCGAAACGCCCGAAGAGTCTGGCCAGATACGTCGCGCATCGCTGCGGCGGAGCACAACACTTGTCGAGAATCTCGAATATGGTGAGAGGAGGGTGGCGGCTGCTAGGTTTCGGATATGGGGTTTGGGTTTTGAGACTCCCTCTCTGGCTCTCGTGTATAAGTATATATATAGTTGTCGGTTGTAAGCAGACTCTCGATTTTGAGAGTTACAGGCCTTAATCGGTTTGCTAGTTAGCCTGCACTTGGGAATTTGCTCTGGCTGGGAAGTAAGGTCGGCTAAAGGGGGCCCAAATAAAGCTATCAACAACAACATTACTAAAACTTGAATATAAAGAAAGTTCTTAATTATATAATTAAAAATAAAGGCACGCAACTGGTCTTGAACCCATATAAAAGTGTTTTTATTACGAAAATATAAAGAAAGAGTATCAGTTTACAATCAACTCAGTCGAAGTGAAGGTGCCCACAAAATAGAGTTCTTAACCACTTGGCTACCAGTTCTTTGATGTCATAAAACATCTCGTCTTTATTATACTATTTTTCATCAAAGATTTTCACTAAACTTACTTGAAATGATTAAAAGTATGCTCTCTACCGTAATTCTTGGAGTGGCCTGGCCTGGAGTAGTCTGGCCTGCGGGCTGGGCTGGAATTCTTAGGGGTTGGGCCGGGCTGAGCCTAATGGGCTCGGCTGGCGAGTTGATCAATGTTTACTTATTTAATTCATACAAATACATATATACAATACTCATATACTATATTCACTACTCATATATTACATTCAATACTCATATATTACATTCAATACTCATATATTATATATATTTACATATTAAAAAAAAAATTTCTAACTTATATTAATATTGAAATCATAAAATATTTTCCATGCAAATTACTCATGTACATACTTATATAATATTATCCATAAAATCTACTAAAATTCCAATACTATCTATTTTCAGTCGAGGACCTTATCCATATAAATATGAATATATAAATATACATTTATTTGACCAATAGTATAACCAATAATAATAATTCATATAATATCAATAACCTTTATTTAATAAATAACAATTTTTTTATGAACATAAATAATAAACCATTAAAACAAATTACCAATACATATATACATTTTATGTATTTATATATAAATACACACACATATATTTATTCTTTTAATAAAGAATAAGTTAATAATAACTAATGATAATGAATTGTTTATGCTCAACAACCACAATAATAATATTAATATTATACAACCTCAATAAAAATAACAACGAAATTCAATAAGGCATGAAGTAATTATTTATAAAATCAAAAAAAATCACCATTTAAATAAAATAAATAATAATAAAATATTTCAAAATTTTCGGGAAGGGGAGCTACAAACCTACCCACCTTAGAAATAATTTCGTCCTCGAAATTCTAACTCATAAACATGCCAAAAATTCAAACATAAAAATTAAAAAAAATAAAAATAAATCCACTATTACCATAATATCCTCGAATTTTAATTTTCTCAGAACTATTTATATCCTCCTCCTAGCCATTTCGTAACTACGAATCCTCGAGGACTTCTACCCACCTTTGGTCACACTACCCTCTTCAAACACCCGACGTCATAACATTGTAACCCTCCAGCTATTTGTAAAAAGTAACTATCGAGAATATCTATAACATAAGGCCTCTACAACCCTCTCCTATCTATCAGCAACCCAAAATTTAACAGGCAACAAATTTACACAAGTAGCTAAGAAATATTGGTGAATTCTAATAAGTATGACCTTCGTCTATCTGCAATAGAGAGGACAGGAAGATAAGGGGGAACAATCAAGAGAAATTATGAAGTTTAAAGAGCGGTAGAGAATATACAATAATACAGGTATAAAGAGTATTTATGAACTTATAGTCTTATTCGCTAGATTGGGCTACTCTAGTCCAGTCACTTGCTACATCGAAAAACCCTTCGCTCTTAGAGGGCTTGCAATCCATGCAATACAGAAGTCTCGTTCTCAAAATTCTAATTCAAACAAGGTTCCATAACGAAACGAAATTTGAGAAATCAAGATTGTGGTCTTAATGGGTTCTCTATTTGGGCATCAGTCTTTGGTTGGATAAAAATTGGGTTTCAATCTATATGGACTGGACAGGATCCCAATGATAAAACTCTTTCTACTAGATTAGGGTATTCTAGAATAGGTTTCTATCCAAGGTTGAGCTAGTTGCTAGTCGGGTTGGTTAGCTAGGTCCATAAGCCCAAAATGTGCCTTCAGTGACTTTTGTATTTAAGTAGCACATGAGGCCTCAATTGGATGGCACACTAGTGGCATGTGCGTAATGGGCTTCGAGTAAATCCCAACCATATATTGGGTCGAAGGAATGGGGTCGTGGTAATGGCTCTAATGGAGATTGGAAAGTGTATCGGTATTATGGTAAAAGTTATAACTCGTCCTTTTAACCTGAAAGTCGTACCCCAAAATAGAGTACAAGGGGACGGGTTTGAGTGGGACATGATATACCTAGATGAATGTGGACTCGTCTAGATCTTGCATATAAAATTTGTTGGGAGGTAACAACTGGTCTCGTGCTCCGAATATTAATGACACGGCCGGGGACACAAAATGGTCTAAATGGAAAGTGGGAGTCCATGGGGAATACTCTGTATCTATCTATCAATTACGAGCTTTCGTCTTTCCAATCAGTGAAAGAAAAAACAATAAAGAGTTCAAGAAAAATGTTGTCGAATACAATTACGTGATTCAAAGACGAATGTATAATTCAAGAGGAATTGTCAAAGCAGTCGCGGATGAGATCCTAGAGGCACCTAAATCTCAATCCGCGTAGGGTAATTAGATAAAAAAGCGAACCAATTGCATCATGGTTGATCAGACCATGATACAATGATTCTGATTAGACACTATGTTAGCGGGCGTCCCCAATAAACATATGTCTCAAATCAAGCTCGATAAAAGGGCAAGCTTGCAAAAACTAGGTTGTAATTGCAGCGTTGGTCAAGAGAGTCAAAATATAAATATGCGAGATTTTTTTTTGGAAGGAGGAAACAAGTAGTTTCAGTTTTGGAAAAAATCAAAATCTTACATGGTGTCATTGCTTATATAGGCATCTTGCTGTCTTCTATCCATAAGGCCTTGGTTGACTAATGGGTTATGGAGCTCTAAATTCTATATTCTAGGTAAACCTATTAATGTCAGTTAATTACCTTGTCAATAGATCACGAGAACCACATGACGCTAGGTTGGGAGACATGCTACTCAACTTGCAGAACTTTCACTAGTTTGGCTTTGGATTCTAGAACACACCGGGCATCTTTCTATTCTCTATAGTATCCTAAACTTGTAATCACGTCTGAAGTAATTTCACCGAGAATTATGTCTCGCCTGTATAATCTGGCTGTGACAAACCCTTGGTTCCGTGATTCAGGTGTGATAGGCTATCAGGTGCTCTACCTTATGTTGACACTAGGGTATCTAAGACTTAAGAGGTCAACTACGACATAGTTTTAGCAATGCCCCATAGACTATGATTCTTCAGAATGATTCCACTTCCATGGGTTGTGCCTCGCCAGTGCGCTGCTGGCTGCAGTGAACCCACATTCTCCACTCTCAATAATTGACGACAGTACGCTGTTGTCTAAACTTTATGGGTTTAGCTAATATTTCTCTAACTATAACCGTAAAAATTCATGAGCTTCTAGAGATTCAAACATGTTGACTAGAAATAGAGCGTAGGTATTTGTCCTATCAGTCACAACACCTATAACAAAAGAGTTAACATGGAGGAAATAACTAAAGATGAAAGGAATACAAACATTCTAGTATCTATTTTATATGTATTTCTATGGTTGAGAAAAATCTCAAATCAATCTACCTCGAAACTTTGTATATGAATAGCAGAGTCAGAAATTTAAACCAGTTCCTTACAATAAAATAGAATTTTAGAAAAAAAAACAGGCAATTCTAACTTATGATATGATGTTTATATCTAATAAAGGAAAAGGAAAATTGAACAGCTTATCAAGATGAAGACCTAACTAACCAAGCGGATAGTGGATCCACATTGGATCACATTGTCATATCAAAAGTAATAGTGTACCTATAGGGATCTAGCAAGCTATCTAAATTTAATAATTCTAAATTGCATGGCCTATCTAACAACCTTAACTACCCAACGGTCAATTTGAACAAGGGACTCCTAGTCCTAGTTATTCTCCTAAAGTATTTTAATCCTAATTGTGAATGAGCTTTTCTTGGACGCAGGCTCACAATAGTACGACTAATGTATCATCACGAGTTCGCAATCTTTTGCAAAAATTGACCTGCGTGGGCCACCACAAAAAATTGTCACGACCTGCACCTGCTTTACGGATGCGAGACGTGTCCAAGCCAGCCTACGCCGCAGAGTCGACGGTAGAACGCTGTCAAGTCCGCAAGAAATAAATGCTCAAAAATAAATATTTGCTGCACATTCACATTTCTACATTTATTATAATATTTATAATTAAAGAAAATACAAGATTTTATAATTAATAAAATTGAGTACAACTACTATCTATTTCTAGGTTGACTTCAGCATACCCAAGCCTTCCCAATGCTAACAGTGATCGCGGCTAAACCTGAAAAATGTTGGTTTCCAGTCAGGAATGGAACAAGTATACAAACCGACGACAAAACGAAAATATAATAGAATTAACAAGACATGAAAATAGCATATGGAATATGAAAGCTAGTAAGAAAACTGATGACATAGCACGGTAGAGAAGTAAACAAGAAAAAAGTAATAAAAGACATCTATCTAGGTGGTGTGAAATATTCGTTTCGACATGTGGACGGCTAGGGGGTAAATCAGGCACACTGCACGTGTCGTACGTAGCGGCTAGCATTCACGAGAGACAATGGGATAGTTCTGGGTAGTCCACATATTTACTAAGATATTTCCTCTCCCGACTACTCCGTGTGACGAGCGTGTCAACAAGCAGCAAGATATATATATAGACAAGAAATAAGAAAACTACTATGAATCGAAAGCAATCAGAAAGTGCACTTGCCTGAGGTCCTTAGCTGGAGAAACCAATAATACTATACCACTCAAAGAGCCACAATCAGTCAACACATGCAGAAGTCTCCGGATGCTGAAATAAATAGTACCAACGTTCTCAGAATAGTCAAATTAGCTAGGATTGTCTGTCCTTAAGTCCAATTCTGGACACAGGGACAAAACGGTAATTTCGGGCAAAAACGATTTTCGCCGTTGGACCCGCTTTGTACCGAAAAGCGTGCCAGGGTCAATTGTCTCTAAAGTCGTCAAACTACATGTCTGCGGATCCAGTTTTCTGATACGAACCCAACCGTATGTCCAGAGTTGGATTCCGGCGGGCCGTGCACAAAATCGCCCGTTGAGTGGGACCGTGGGGCCCGCAAAACGGCGTACGATTCAACTGTCTTGGAATTGGACCAAACTTGGCGTATAGGACCAGAAAAATGATACGGTCCTGTTGGCACAAGTTCCGTCTCGATCCGATGAGCGTGCACAAAGTAATTGGAAAACTTGCACAGAGGCCGATACGGTGAATTTCGACGGATACGCATCAAATTCGTCGCGCACACGCGACCAATTTGAATTCCGCCAAAGTCCACACGACCACGAAGCCGTTACGCACCTTTCGATGCTTTCGATTCGTGACCACATCGCCCGGAATGGCAGGACGCACGACGTGTGGATGGATTTCTATGTTTTCAAAAATAGGTTTTTGACAAAGTTTACATGTGTTTATTTCTTTGTATAAAGCAAATTTCTACAAACTTCCTACTGGAATTTTCTAGCCCTATAAGTTGTCTAACATTCAAATAGAATTTCTAAACGGTCACTGGATCGATCGAAATCGATCCTCGAATACGGGTGATTGGACTGTCTTATGCTCTGTTTTGGAACAGATCTCTCATCGACTTTGAGTCGATTTGACGGGCCGTTCTTACGTATCTACACTAACACAGAGTCGGGTTACCACCATCCTTAGCCTCATGAATACCCACGTATGTATTTTAGCAGAGTAGTATTTTGCTAGTCCTCCCCATTCTAAATACTAAACATCCTGTAACACTCCTATGGAAAACCAATATTCATCTTTAAATTTAACACACATCCTATACTATCCGATCTGTGTATGATAGCAGAGAAGAAAAGTTTAGTTCACCTTGTTTGCATAACCTAAGACGTCAGCTAGTTCATATGGCTAAGAGAGCCTACAAGCTAAACGTCTCTATATAAATAGAGTTTGGCAGCACAAGGGAATGATGAGAAGGAACTCATAGAGGAACAACTAAGTCGACCAGAGCTCGCCGTAGTCGGATCCGCTGCACCGGGGTACTATGATGACCATCGCACGGTGGGGACTTCGGACGGAGGCAGAAGTTGTGGCGCCCAGTCCACGTCTTGCCTGGTCGCGAGGAGGGTGTCGAAACGCCCGAAGAGTCTGGCCAGATACGTCGCGCATCGCTGCGGCGGAGCACAACACCTGTCGAGAATCTAAAAAATGGTGAGAGGAGGGTGGTGGCTGCTAGGTTTCGGATATGGGGTTTGGGTTTTGAGACTCCCTCTCTGGCTCTCGTGTATAAGTATATATATAGTTGTCGGTTGTAAGCAGACTCTCGGTTTTGAGAGTTACATGCCTTAATCGGTTTGCTAGTTAGCCTGCACTTGGGAATTTGCTCTGGCTGGGAAGTAAGGTCGGCTAAAGGGGGCCCAAATAAAGCTATCAACAACAACATTACTAAAACTTGAATATAAAGAAAGTTCTTAATTATATAATTAAAAATAAAGGCACGCAACTGGTCTTGAACCCATATAAAAGTGTTTTTATTACAAAAATATAAAAAAGAGTATCAGTTTACAATTAACTCAGTCGAAGTGGAGGTGCCCACAAAATAGAGTTCTTAACCACTTGGCTACCAGTTCTTTGATGTCATAAAACATCTCGTCTTTATTATACTATTTTTCATCAAAGATTTTCACTAAACTTACTTGAAATGATTAAAAGTATGCTCTCTACCATAATTCTTGGAGTGGCCTGGCCTGGAGTAGTCTGGCCTGCGGGCTGGGCTGGAATTCTTGGGGGTTCGGCCGGCTGGGCCTAATGGGCTCGGCTGGCGAGTTGATCAATGTTTACTTATTTAATTCATACAAATACATACATACAATACTCATATACTATATTCACTACTCATATATTACATTCAATACTCAAATATTACATTCAATACTCATATATTATATATATTAACATATTTTTTTACTTATATTAATATTGAAATCATAAAATATTTTCCATGCAAATTACTCATGTACGTACTTATATAATATTATCCATAAAATCTACTAAAATTCCAATACTATCTATTTTCAGTCGAGGACCTTATCCATATAAATATGAATATATAAATATACATTTGTTTGACCAATAGTATAACCAATAATAATAATTCATCTAATATCAATAACCTTTATTTAATAAATAACAATTTTTTTATGAACATAAATAATAAACCATTAAAACAAATTACCAATACATATATACATTTTATGTATTTATATATAAATACACACACATATATTTATTCTTTTGATAAAGAATAAGTTAATAATAACTAATGATAATGAATTGTTTATGCTCAACAACCACAATAATAATATTAATATTATACAACCTCAATAAAAATAACAACGAAATTCAATAAGTCAAGAAGTAATTATTTATAAAATCAAAAAATCACCATTTAAATAAAATAAATAATAATAAAATATTTTAAAAATTTTGGGAAGGGGAGCTACACATGCCATGGTGTCCCAGCTCGTCCAATGGTGTTTGTTCTCGCCTTCACTATGCCCCCAAAAGAAGTTGCTAAAGATGCTCTCAATCGAATTAAGAACCGTCTTGGGGGGAGCACGCTGCTAGGGTGTAGATGGGGATGGATGAGAGGACGTGCTTGATGAGGATTATCTTACCGCCCGGGGATAAAGTAGCATTATACCATCCTTCTAGTTTTTTTCTGATACGGTTGATGAGATCTTCGAAAATCTTGGCATTGGATTTCCCGTACACGAGGAGGCATCCAAGATAGTGGAACGGCGGGTGTTTGATGGGAAAGAAGGTTGTGTTGGCGAGGATGTCCGCTTGCTCCCTCTTAATCTTGTGGTGGGCGTAGATGATGCTTTTATCTGAGTTGACCTTCTGACCGGAGCAACTGGCATACCTCTGGAGAGTGTTGTGGACTGCCTCTACTGACCCAACGTCTCCAGAGGAGAAAATGAGGATGTCATCAGCGAAGGCAAGATGAGTAATGATAGGGCAGCTACTGGCTGTATGATAATGGTAGAAGTTGGTAGTGCTAGTCATCTTGTTAAGGTTCATTCTCAGGGCGTCCGCTGTAATGATGAAGATGGTGGATGACAGAGGGTCGCCTTGCCTGACCCTGTGGCTTGATTTGAAGAACTCGTCGGCCTGGCCGTTAATAATGGTGGAAAACCAGGAGTTGCTGATCGATCTCCACACTATGTTGGTCCAGGTTTCAGAGAAACCGAAGGCTCTGAAGACCCGGATCATGAATTGCCAATCCAGTCTGTCTTAAGCTTTTTCTATATCTAATTTGATAGCAATATTGCTCCCTCTCGCCGAAAACTTCATACAGGTGATTAATTCTTGAGCTAACATGATGTTATCCTGGATGTTCCGGCCGCGAACGAACCCGCTCTGCTCCTCGAAAATGATCTTAGAGAGGAGACCAGACATACGAGAGGCTACGATTTTGGATATGATCTTGTTGGTGAAGGTGCAGAGACTGATGGGGCAAAAATTGCAGAATGTCTCCGGATTATCTTTCTTCGAAACGAGGATCAGGTTGGTGCTCGAGATGGAACGTGGGTACCTAGTTTCTTGAAAGAAGGCGACGACCGCTGCGTGGATGTTAGCCTTAATGATGTCCCAGCAAGATCAAAAAAACCTCCAGAAAACCCGTTCGGTCCTGGAGCACTATGCTGGTTGAGAGCCCAGACGGCTTCTTTCACCTCAAGCTCAAACGGTGGGAGCTCGAGATAGATGTTGTCCTTATCTGTAATAAGCTTAGAAATTTCCTCCAGAAAGGTCTAGTCTCTGTGAATCGTCTCCTTGGTGAACAGGTTGGTGTAGTACTCTGTCGTCGCAGCTTGGATGTTCTTATGATCTTTAATGATGTTCCCATTGTTGTCAACGATTTGGTGCAAGGTGAGCTTCTTCCTACGACCGTTGATACAGGCATAAAAGTAGCTCGAGTTTTTATCGCCCTCACTGTCCCATTTGAGTCTGGCTTTTTGCTTCCCAAAATTTGTCTCCACTTTCAAGCAGAATTTGAGGATAGCTTTGGTTAGGTTCAGAGCAGTCCTCGCTTCCGAGGATCTGTCATTCAAGAACCTGATTTTGGCACAATTGACATCATCTTCGGCTTCCCGGATGGCCTGAAAGATGTCGCCATATGCTTGCTTGCTCCAGGCGGTAAGGTCTTTCCTCGTGGCTTTGAGTTTGTTGGCCACCCGTGTGAGGGGTTCAGCGTCGTTCGAGCTGGCCCAAGAGTCGATGACGATGCCTAAGAACTGTGGGTGGTTGCTCCAGAAATCCAGGTAGCAGAAACTCTTTTTGTTCATGCCGGAGTTACTCGAAATACCCACAAGCAGGGGGGCGTGATCGGACTCCGTGGCATTGAGGTGGGATAGCTTGGAAGTCATCTCCATATCGTGCCATTGGGCATTCGTAAGCGCCCTGTCCAGACGAGAATACTGGTGACGGTCTCCTTCCTGCATGTTGCACCAGGTAAAGGTGTTGCCGGTGAATGGAAGGGAGGATAGGTGGGAGTTGAAAATAAAGTTATTGAAGTCTTGCATGGTTGTCAGAGGGGAAGGGCGACCGCCCGTCTTCTCCTTCGTGCAGGTGACAGCATTAAAGTCCCCAATACAAAGCCAAGGGAGATTGGTGTAATGGTGGTGTATGTTCTGGAGGTTGTTCCATAAATGTTTTCGCTCCGAGATGTCGTAGCTGCCATGGATCGCTGATAGAATCGCACGCTTGGGTTGCAGCGGGTGTTCCATCCAACAAGAAAGTACTTGATAGGAGTCATTAATAACTCCGATTCTAATACCCTTAGAGAATAGTAGCCAAATATTGTGCCTGCCAGCAATGGCGTTGGGAAAGCCTAACTGCATCTAAATGGATTTGAGTCCCTATAGGGAATTTTGGGTTCAAGAATGATCAGTACATCAATCTTATGAGTTTTGTTAAGACTGGTGATTCTCTTTATAGTCGGTTTGTTCGCTAGACCGCGGACATTCCAGGAGAGGATGTTCAGCATTAATTGCGGTGGAGGGTGGGTGGTTTATCCGCTTAGCCACAGACCTGGTTCGGTTTGTTGGGGATTCCCGATCTCTGTTCTGATCTGATTTCCTATTTTTGGAGGGTGTCGCTCCCGCTTTTTGGGTGTGGGAGGTAGAGGTAGCTCCGACATCCTCTAGGGAGTGGGTGCTGGAGATAGCTCCGTCGGGGGGTTGATGGGAATATCGTCGGTCGGTTTGATCAGTTCTTTTGCCGAGTCGGAGACCGGTTCCTCGGGGGGGATGAGAATGGAGTCGTCTAGGTCGTCCCACCGATCTCCTATCGAGTGTAGATCTAATCCCGCCGCTAGGACCTGAAGACCTCTCTTTGCTTGATCCAGCGCTAAGATAGCGAAGGTTTCAATGATATCGACTCCATGGGGCTCGAGGAGGCCTTCCAAGGTGTCCGGGCTGTCCTGGATATCCTCCTCTATTGAGGCCGGGAGTAAGTTGTTGACATCCTCTGAGCTCGCCTGGGTAGGCGCCGAAGGGCCTGCAATAGGAGCGATCTCTTGGGAGGAGTCTGCTCCTTCCTCATCTAGGGCGTTGAATTGGTTGGTGAGATTCAGGGTTGGTAGGTAGGAGGGGGTAACTGATCTGGCAGATGGCGGGGACTCTGATCCGTCCACTGAGGTGCCTTTTCCTGACTTGCTTTTGCTGGATTGGAATCTGGTGTGGGAGTTGGGCAGTTGAAGTAGGGGGGACCGGGTGGGCGAGTGGATCTTGCTCTCTGAGGTTAAAGTTTTAGTCCTAGCCGGTTTTCTTCTGAGTTCAGGATGGAGACGGTAGCAATGCTTAGAGAGATGACCCCGCAGATGGTAGTGGGAGCAGAAGATGATGTGATTGTCATAAATGATTTGCTAGGTGTGGGTCTGGTTGCCCAGTTCTAGCACGATGTGGTTGGAGGGCTCAGTCGATAGATCGAGTTCAATACAGATCTTAGCGTAATGGGCTTTGGTTAAGTTGCCAATTTCTGCCGTAGTGGCCACATAGGTCCCAAAGGAATTAGCTATTCGCCTGAGGGCTGCCGGGACGAAGCAAGTAAGAAGAAGGTTGGGAAGGGTCACCCACGCGACAACCGTCACAGAATCTTTCTTGGTAGTAAAGCTCGCAGACCATTTAATAATCTTCATAAGGTGGGAGTCCACCCTGCTGGTACCTTTGGACCACACAGTTCTGTGGTCAATTTAGGAGGAAAGGTAGAGCAATATGTGTTTCGGATCAAGGGGGTGACCATGTATTCAGCAGTAAGCCTCCAACTGGCGATGACTTCCTGGACTCTGGAGAGTTTGGGGCAGCCAGCGGAGAACTTGAGGACGAAGGAGTGGGGGAATGAAGTGGCCAGGGATTGGAGTTCCTGGACGGAGAAGGGGACGGTCGGCGTAGGTCATGGGGACGAATACTCGACTTTGGGGATGAGGATGTCTGGAAGCAGGAGACCCTGTTTTGTTGCCCTGTCAGGCCGAAGATTGTCTGCATAGGTAGGAAGCTGAGGGGCTAACTGAGACTGGATCCCCTGGGGGCCGCCCGGGGGGGCCTGCGCCTTTGGGGGTGAGAAAGATGGGGAAAGTCCGGCCTGGGGTCCCTCTCCCAACTCGAGATGAGGGCAAGTAGGTCGGAAGGGAGGGAGGATCCGGACGGGATAGGAGGGAAAGAGCAAGCGTAGCGGCATTGTCAAGAAGAGCAAGCTTGGCAGAAGTAGGGTGGCCAGATGCGGATAGTGCGACGACGACGTAGCCACCAGCCATCTCCCTAGAAGGGTGGATCCCATAGGTGGCCGAGAAGGGGGAGCCACGCTAGGCATATTGTCACGACCCGATCCCAAATTATTTGGTCTAACTGGATCATGCCCAGCCTGCACCGTTGTGAGACGGCGGCAATAAGCTGTATCCAAGTGCAGGTAATCACAATAACATAATATATTTTGTCACAACATCTAAAATTTCAAAAAATAAAAACTTGTCCAACAAAATATTCAACTGATACAACTGATAAAATAAAATTGTCTTTTGTTTAACATCAAAATAAAAGAAAAACATCATCTAAGAAGTTGACTCGTCAGCCACAGAATCATCGTCCTCCAAATGGGACTCTGGCAGAACGGCTGGATAAAGCACCGGGTCGTAGTAGCTATTATACAATAGCTCAACATCCTCAATGTCACCTAAAAATATTGGTCTCCAGTCAGGAGGTAGCAAAGTACAATTATGAATATCTAATAATTCAACTAATAATTAGAAATTTTCAATTTTAAACTGTTTGAAATACTTGAACAATATTTTCCAGCAATTTTCCACAATTGAAAATAATGTGATTTGAGTATGTAATGCTTATGACCGGCTTAGGTTGTACAATAGTATCCTAGTGATACGATACGGCTTATCCCCGTGTGTAAGAGGGGTAAGCTCGCACAATCAATATGCAATATGAGGGGTATTGGTCATAATACACTACACTACTCCCCCAATCCCACAATCAATAACAATCAATACTCTAGGAGAGAGTTCCATGTAGCAATGTGGTTTAATCTTGCAATATTACAATTATTAACTAAATTGAAAAATAAACACAACCGTACTTGCCTTTGTTTATGACTGGATTTGAAGAGTCGGTTCCTGGAAAGAAAATCAGACTCGTCCTCGAAATCCTACATTGAGAATCCCGACTTAGCATAAATGAGAAAACTATATCTAGGTGTGCTAGTTACAATCTCTATAATTTGATCCTAGTCAAGTTTTATGTTGTTATAAACAAAACATGTTTATCGATGTGATTCCAAGTTATTAATTTAGCGAGGTAAAAGTCAAGTTAACATTTTTATTGGGAAACTCGCATTTTTTAATTGTTTGGCAAAACTTTGTATTTTGTAATATATATATATATATATATATATATATATATATATATATATATATATATATAAATGAGAAAATATGAAATTGTCTAAGTTACAAACTTGAAATCTTATTATTTTATTTAATGTGAGAAAACTCTTATTAATTTTCTATAAAAGATAAATATTCAGTTTACTATTTATGCGTTTACCTACAAAACAACAATCCAGAAAAGAAAAGAAAAAACTAAACTACTTATTACAGGTCCACAGAAAAATAGAAAAGAAAACTTGGACTTATGTCCTTACAAATATATTTTTTTTTACATAAATTAATTTAATTGAAAGGCGAGCTCTGAATACTGCGAGCGGTACAACAGTAGGCCGAAGCCCTGCACCAAAATACTAACAGCAGTAACCCATTCTAAAAATAATAAATTAAAGATAATTATAAAATGTGTCTCAGACTTGGTCATTCAAAAACTCATGTTTTAACTAATGCCTCAACGTCCGGGTTTGCCGATTTTGTTTGCATTTAGTTAGTACCCAAATATTATCCGAAAACCAAACAATATCTGTTAAATGACTATAGTCAAACTCAAGAAATAAATCGAAAGGTTTTTAAATGTATTTTTTAAAAAAATCGGGCAGCATCTCCTTTGTAATCGGGATAACCCAATAATGGGAAGATACAACCAAATTATTCCAAACTTAGGAATAATGCCAATACATAACCAAAATCCATCTCAAAGCCAAAATGAATTAACAGAGCTTAAATCCCAACTCCAAGAATTCAAACTCCATATCTATCGAACTCGAAATCGGAACCAAGCCCGACTATTCCACATCGAAGTTGGAATAATCAGAACCACATCCAAAAAGAAACCAGAATACGAAACCCAACATCACAGCATGAATTCCGAAATATAAAAATTTGAAGAATCCGAAATAAAATTCGGAAACCGAAACTACAGATCCATATATGGAAAATTCGAACTTAACTCGGAAATTTCGAATAACCACATAAATCACAAAGACAAAACAAATCTACAGAATCATTCCGAAAGGGAGTTTGGAAAATTCTGAATCCACGAATCGATCCGATTCCCATAGTGGGACCGGGGACCAAGTCATCATCGACACTAAGAGAGGGACACGAAGATACGAAAATATACCTCGGGTGCTCCTCATGAGCTCTCAGATGAGAAATAGGGAATTTAGAAAACTCTATGCGAAACTCGAAAAACTCCAGAACACGCAGACAGCGGGTTGCGGCCACGAAAATGGCCGATCGGAACCAACAGGATGCTGTAGACGACGCATTGGAAGAGTAGTTGGCGGCGCTTGAGGCAGCCGAACGGACGGTTAGGGGTCGGCCGAGGAAAACTGCGTAAGGGGTCGGCCGGGAGCCGCCGGTCGGGATCGGCCTGGGCCGCGGGCACCACTGCGGTGGAAGGCCGCTGGTCTCGGGCGGAGAGGGCCGCTCGGGAAGTCGGCCGGGAAGCCGGCGGGCCTGGGTTCGCTGGAAGGGCGCGTCCGGTCGACTAAGGCTTTGGGTTTGGGGAAAGAGAGTTTTGGGGAGAGCTGAGTGATGGAGAAGGTATGAGGGTTTAAATAGAGAGAAATTTTGGGGGTTTCAAAACCCGAAGGTCATGGCCGTTCGGGGAGGTGAACGGAGCGGAAGGGGTGGCCGAGCATTCGGAAAGGAAGGGGTATTCCTTTATTGATATTAAAAAGAAAGAGAGAGAGAGAGTTTTAAAGTGTTAATGAGTGTTCGGAAAGGAAGGGTTGGCCGAGCGTTCGGAAAGGAAGGGGTATTCCTTTGCAGAACATCCCACATTTAGTCCATTCACTCACCTATTTAACAGTCCTTGTAAACACCACACTAGCCCATTTTAGACTACAAATCCGTCCTAAACTAAGCCTATTTAGGAGTCCTTAAACCTATACACTAATTCAGTCCTACATATCACCTAAACCTGTCATTGACAGTCACAAATCAATCCCCATATCAGCAGCCCCAACCCAGTCCCATATCAGTCCTTATTTTCCCCATTGGCAGCCCACCAAACCACCATTCAGCCTTTGAAACCAGTCCTTAACCCTGCTGTCTTCACAGTATTGTGATACAGTTCCTTGGTTCAGCCATGAACCCCACATTCCTGCGCAAACATGAGCCCATATTCAATCCCCAACCTAGTCTTGATATGCCCCTGTTTCAGCCCCATGTAACTGTCCATTTACTTGTCCTAAACCTGTCCTTAACTTGCCAAAACAAGTCCCCACTTGCCTGACCACAAATGACCCCATGGTAAGCCATTGCATGCCCATAAAGTAAGCCTAATCAAGCCCAAACCTGTCCTCCATATCAGCCTTGTATATATGTGTGTGGTTGTGGACTATATGTAAGTGTGTGGTTGTAAACCTTGGTGTGTGAGTTCATATATATATATATAAACCTATAGGTTAGCCTATATCTAAGCCTAAGTGTGTGGTGTGAGCTGTTGTATAGGTGGGTATATGTGAGTTCTATAGGAGAACCTATATGAGTCTAGATATATGGATATATATATATATATATATATATATATATATATATATATATATATATATATATATATATATATATATATATATATATCCATAAAAAAAAAAAATAAAAAAAAAAAAAAAAAAAAAAAAAAAAAAATATATATATATATATATATATATATATATATATATATATATATATATATATATATATATATATATATATATATATGAGTTAGTGAGTGTGAGTCTAGATATGGATATGTAGTGAGCCTATATATATAGCTATTAGCCTATAGGTGTGAGCATGAGTGTTAGCCTATGTGAACCTATAGGTAAGAGCCTATTGTGAACCACAGTGAGTGAGTGAGTGTTAGGGAGATATGAGAGTGATATGTGATATTGGTAGGGTAAAGGTAAGGTAAAGGGTAGATAACCAACATGGGGTCTAAGATGATTTAGATGACCTAGATACTAGGTTTTCTTGGTAGGTAATATTAATATAGGATAGAATCTAGCTATCCTAGGAAGCCTAGGCTAGTATTCCTAGGTTAGAGTGGTATTGGACAAGGTATTGGTATTTACCTTGGTAAGGTAATATAGGTAATACATAGAAATAGGGTATTTGAGTTTGGAGTCTAAGATAGAGTTAGAACTTGGTTCCCTTGGTTGGTAATGATCAAATATAGCGCTCATAGGCTAGTTTTGACGACGGTTGACCATTTTGACCAAAAGTCAACAAAAGTCAACCGAGAGTCAAACTTAGCCTTTAAGCGACCAGATTTGACCAAAACCAAACCAGAGTTGACCAGTTGACTGAAAGTCAACAGTTGGTCAACATGTGACTTGTTTGACCCAGGGTTGACCCCGTGTTGACCAGAGTTGACTTTTTGACCAAAAGTCAATTGTAAGTCAACCCTCGACCCAAATTGACCTAGATCGACTTGGATTGATTTCCTATGACCTTGTTTGACCTTGGTTGTCCCAGTATGACCCAGTTTGACTCAGTATGATCTAGTTTAGCTTGGTGTGACTTAGATTTGACCTAGATTCATTTAGAATGCATTGTAATGCATCTTATTACCATTTTGGACTCATAGTGACTTGTACTGTTCTATAGGAGACAGACACCACTCCTCGGACAGTATATTCTCTTCAGACACTCAGGATATCAGGCGAGTACATTCTCTGACCGTTTCATACTTGTATGGATTTACATTCTTGCTCTAGATTACTGTACTTGATGCTGACACGATTGTTATCACGGATTGGTACTATATGGATCTCCTTTTGAGATGTTATCTCCTTGTATTCACTAAATACATATTGTGATGTGCATTTCACTTCCATATTGTATTTATTGAATACCCATATCCTTGTATACTCATTGTGCATATTGTACTCTCATTATCACATGAGCCCCAGGGATAGACCATTGTACACTATTGTATGACATTGTACATCCATTGTATAACATTGTACACTATTGTATGAGATAACGTAACTGGAGTAGATCCTTGTGTATTGATTGGGGAGGGGGAGTAGAATTGGTTATGTACTCAAATCCTATTGTACAACATTGTATAACTATTGTATATATCGATTGTACACCCACGTACAATGGAGTTACCATTGCATTTTCCTAGCTCGTTTACATAACCAGATTGTACTCTAAATCACATGTTTTCTTACAGTCTTACTTATCATATTTAGATATTTCCTGTTATCAAATCTCTACTGTTTTCATATATCTTCTTCTTTCAGCATTTCATGTACTCTACTCTAATGCTTTATATTTCCTAACTCGTTATGAACTGCGTGAGATGTTTGTGCTCGCTCCAGTCCTGACTGGACCTGTTGATAAATTTTACAGATAGCCTGGAGGTACCTGCTAGCCTAGAGGAGACACATTAGAGGTTGTTTAGGTAGTTATTTCATTTTGTCTGGAGTTGTATTTACTTTGTGGATTACTGTATCTGTATTTGAGTTTTGAGATGTATTTCTGGGTTTATGTATCTTAGACACTTAGACTTCTATCTCCTGTATCTCTTTTGATTTTCATGTTTTATCTATCCTTATCATGCTCTACCTTAGATGTGATTGAGTTTGTATCTGCTATGTCACCTCCATTCGGGGAGTATAAACTGTTTAGTCTTATACTGTTAGATGCATTGAGACCTAGGACAGTGTTCTACTACCGACATTGCGGCGTAGGCTGGGCGTTGTTACGTTCTCGTGCCCTAACTCTAGGGCGCGGGTCGTGACAGTAGGGCATAGTGTCCAAAAGGACAAGGACTCGTGAAAAGGAAGGATGTTGGTTAAGATGGCTGGGAGGACATGGGCATGGGCTGCTTCTGATTTGAGAGTCCTAATTTGGTAGGAACTAATTTGGAGACTAATCTCTATCTGGGTCCAGTTCATTTCGAAAAAAAAAGGCAGCTCAATGAGTAGGTCAACCCCACCAAAAATTGTTTTACTTTTAATTTAAGAAAAATGATATATATATATATATATATATATATATATATATATATATATATATATATATATATATATATATATAAATATTAAGGGACTTCAAAATTTATTTCGAAAAAACTGAACTTAGGTTCGAGAAGGGTTCGGGATGGGCCAGGACCAACATTCAATTCCAGGAATAATAATATTTCTAAAAATATAGTTTTTTTTTCCTAAAATGATAATAATTAATTTAGCAACAAATTATACAATTAAATAAAATAAAATTTTACGGGTTTCACCAAACACTAAAATTCCAGAAATAATAATTTTAATCTAATTATAAAAAATAACACTGAATTAATTAATTAAAAATTACGGGTTTCACACATATGCGCCCACATTAGCAAGGGGAGACGGAGAAACTCTGGCGGCAGAAGAGGGGGGTATGTGCCTTCAGGGAGGGAGGCAGCAAGGGCTAGCCCGAGAGGGAGGCCCGATGGAGTAGCGGCCAACGAACCGTATGCGCCCATCAAATACGACGGAAGGGGGCTGTATACGCCCACGAGGAAGGGAACAAGGGTGCCCAAGCCAGGGGCACAGAGGCACCAGGGAGAGTCGGCGAGGGCGCATAAACAACCGAGGCGCCGTATGCGTCCAAGGAGAAGCGGCTGCCGGCAAAGGAAGAAGCTGAGGCAGAGCCGCTGACGCCCGCAGTGGGGCAAGGAGAAGAGGGAGGAGCCACGAGCGATGGAGCTAGATGAGAGGCAGCTGGAAGGAGACCGCATGCGCCTAAACGCAGGGGCACGGAGCATGCGCCCAAAGGCGACGGAAAGGAGGCGGTGTATGCGCCCGCTCCGAAGGTACGAGATATGCGCCTGAGCAGGGGTATGTGCCCGGATGCACGTAGGCGCATCAGAAAGAGCCTCTAGATAGCCAGATGTTGCTGTTAAGAGGGGAGAAGGGATTTTGAAAATTCTAATTTTGAGAAATCTTGCTAACCACGGAACCCAAGGAGTGAAAAGAGGATGGGAGGGAGCTGCCGATTGGGGGAGGGCGCCTAGAAGGTGGAGGAGCTGCCGGCGGGGGGGGGGGGGAGGCGACGGAGACGGGGAGAGGGGATGGCGGAGGAGGATGGAAGAAGATGGGGACTATGGGAACCTAGGAATGGTTGACTCCCGGGGGGCCGACTACTGCAGAGGTCGCGCCCGGCGGTGCTGAGGGGGGCTCGAACGACGCCACGGCGGCCGGGGGTGGGGGGAGGTGGCCTCGAGGACTAGCTGAAGCCGGCCGGGGGAGCTAGGGGTTGGCATAGGTCAAGGACGGCCAGGAGATCCGACGGGAAACTGGGACGGTCCGGGGGGTGGCCCTCCATGTCGATGAGAGCGGAGGAGAGGGGAACGGGCGGACGCGGCCGGCCTAGGCGAGGCCAGGCACGTATGACGAGGAGAGCGAGACATGGGAGCGCACGAGCTGGGGAGCGGGAGACATGCTAATTTTTTGATATACATACACATATATATATATATATATATATATATATATATATATATATATATATATACACACACACATAAAGAGGAAACCCATATATATACATAAATAGTAGGTAATTAGGGTATAAAACCAACGACCACTCTCCGCAAGTCCAGAACCTAATTAACCTATTATAAACTCAAAAATTATAACTAAAATCTCAGGAAATCAAATTATGACAAAAATTAATTCGATATATATATTATATATATATATATATATATATATATATATATATATATATATATATATATATATATATATACACATATATATAGTCGAAACTCAAAAACTCAACTCGAGACCCAAATCGCAAAATACCCAACTAGAACCCGCAAAACTTGGCAAATACGAAGGTGCCTATGAGTGTGACATGCCTGGGTAATCACGGGGTCAAACCTGTGTCCGTATCATGTCAACAGAGTGCGTATCGAAAAATCGGATACGCGAGTTGGAACGTGTACGTGCACGTACATTTTCGTTCGATAGAGCGCCACACGCACAACAAGAAGCCTCGTGCTCGTGCACGTAGCTAGGTAGGGTCCCGGGCTAGGTCTAGGATACACTGACACAACATCACGTCGTGTCTACGCGACACAGGACACGCTGATCCCGTGCGGCCTGTGTGCGCATTATCGTGCGTGCCCGTGGGCACGTGTCGAGCCACGTGGCTCACGATTCTAGCCACACCGTGTCTCGAAATTGAGTCCCTGGGTAGCCCATGTATAGGGTTTCATGCTTGTGCTCCTGAAACGGGTCCTCGTCGCGTCGTGTTCGCGTACGAAGGCCGTGTTAGCGACACTTTTCAGCCGCATGCATAGTGCGGGCTGAACCGTGCGTATTAGATTTCTCTGTGCATGCTTCATGAAACGTCATAAAATTTAGGAGCATGTAGGCAGGGCAGAGTTTGCCCCCATACGTCCACAAAATTTTACACGAAACGGAGCTCTGTGCGTCGAGTTATGATGCAGAGACAGCAGGGCATACACGGGGTTATGTACGGGTCTCGTGCACGCGTGTCCGTGTCCGATTCAGACAATAAAATTGTGTCGGATCAAGATCCATCTTCACAAAAGTTATTACAAATAATATTAGCAAGGAATTCATGAAAATAGATTCGAAAAATAATAATTTTTAGTTCTAAGTGGCATTTCGTCGAACACGTGTTCCATAGGACCAATACGTGTCCGATACGGCTATCAAACGAATCACAAACCTACCAAACTTCATGCATTGTTCTGGGGTACCTATATGGATGCATCTACGAAGAAAAAAACAGAATTAACAAGTGTTTAGAAAGATTTACCTATTGAGTGTCAAAACTCAATGAAACAAGCCTGCAAACACGTCGATTGCCAATTCCCTCCGGTCAAATACCTTCGAACCCTTGCTAGCAAGTCTCCAGCAGGTTCCTCTCATCCCAACGGTCGTAACGCACTTCGTTTGGAAGGATTTGGGTGAGAAACGAGAGAATGGGACTTTTAGAGGAGAAGGGAAAAGTAGGATTTTGAATTTGTGAAGGCAACTAGGTTTTCTACACAATAAGAGGGGGGCAGCTATTGTGGCCAGCCAAGGGGGTATTAGGGTTAGGTTTAGGGTCTGGTCATGGGCCAGCACTCCTCAAGTTGCTAAAAAGACCCATTGACAAAAAGGCTTAAAGGCTAAATAAAAAATAACTAAAAATAAATTAAATGATTCTTAAAATAGACAAAAATTCTAAATTAAAATATAAAAAGCCAATAATAAATCTAATTACATTATTAGGCTTCTAATCAAGCTTGACTAGGGTTATACTACCTTCTACTACCAAAATACCAATCAAGCCACATACTAATCAATTTAATTAATAAAAATATAAAATAAGAAAAATCAAATTAGCACATAATGACTAGAATACCCTTAATTAGAAAAATGAGTGTGACACGCAGTGTCGACGGTAGTATGCTGTCACGACCAAGATGCTCAAAATCACAAAATGTAACATTTATTGCTCATTCACATTACTAATTCAAATTTACAAATTTACAAGTTTTTACAACTTTACATTTGCTAGAAAATACAATGTCTCACAAAATTGAAAAGATAGCTAATTCAACTATCTAGGTTGACCTCAGCATACCCATGCCTTCCCAATGCTAAAAGTGATCGCGGCTAACATGAAAAATGTTGGTTTCCAGTCAGGAATGGAACAAGCATACAAATCGATGGCAATGCGAAAACAAAATAGAATTCACAAGACATAAAAATAACATACGTGAAATAAAATTGGAAAGTAACTGATGTCATGGCATGTCTAGAAAGCAAGTAGGTAACTCTACTACAAGATATCAACTGGAGAAAAACATGTAACTAGGATGTCGTTGCAAGTGGTGAACAAACAAGGAAGAACAAGTAAAAGATAACTATCTATGTGTTTTAAAATATCTTGTTCGACATGTGAACGGCTAAGGGGTAAATTTGGCACCCTGCACGTGTCGTGTGCAGCTACTATTAGTCAAGTGTAGACATTTTGGGGATGTTTCTGGATAGTCCACATGTCTACTATGATATTTCTCCGCCCAGCTAGTACTCATGGAATCAAGTTGCAAGCATGGTAATCATGTAAATAACAGTCAAGAAGTATAAACAAGTCCATGATACTAATCCGTGTAACAACTATCATCAAGCAAGAGAGCATATGTATAAACATGAAATAGAAACTACTATGAATCGAAAGCAATCAGAAAGTGCACTTGCATGGGGTCCTTTGCTGGTGAAACCAATAATACCGTTGGATCCAAGATAGTCCGATTAGCCGAGGGTCAGTATGGAGAAGTTTGGAATCGCAAGAAAAGGAATACAATTAGTCGTGATTAATGATTTAATCAAATAGTAAATTGATTTAGAAAGATAATCCTGTAACCAATAATATATACCCTTTTTAGAAGATTTGTTAGAATTTATATTAGAAAAATATATATAGCTACCAAGAATTTATAGTTATAATAAAATCTAGTAATAATATTAAGTCAAAATGTTTCTTAGAAAATATTTATATTTTATTAGAAACAATTTAGAGATACTATACAAACTATTTGAAAAACATTTACGAAAATATTATAAACTATTTTAGAAAACTACTCGTAGTATCGAAAACTATGTTCTTTTATTATCAACCCTATTTGAAAATATTTATAATACTAGAACTATATTATATTGGTTTTAAAATAAACTTAGATAATTTCTTGAAAATAAGATTAAAACTATTTTAGACTAAACTCTGATCTTGAAATTATATATAGAAAAACTACTTTTATATTTTTGGAAGTATTAGTTATATACATTTGATAACACTAGTAGTAGGAATAGTGGTTACTAATAATAACTAATAATAAATATACATACATTATCCTATAATTAGTATAGTAATACACTGAATGACAATTGTATGAAATACATCTACATATCATTTATGGTCTACTGTGACAGACTAGGCAAAGCCAACTAATCCCACATGTCCCTATCCATTATTTATTAAGCATTTAATAAACCAAGGGAAAGAGACAACAGAAAGAGAGAGAAGACTCAAAAGAAAAGTTGAGAAAGGGGGAGGGAAGAGTAAGAGAGGACTTACAGATGGTTCATTTCTGAGTTGTCGGTGGCGCGCCTGCTGGTATAGAGCTGTGGCGCGACGCGAGAAGGGAGCTCGGTTGGGAAGACGCGGATCGATCGAAAAGCCGGGGTCGAGCGGCGCCAGTCGATCCAGAGGGGCGACGGCCGGAGGACGCAGACACGGTGAGAGGTTTCGACATACGGCGGTGCTCTGTTTTCGATCGAGCACCCGGTGCTGTGGCGTGGCGACTACTTTGATATTGGCACAGAGACGAGCGGCCAGGTGGAGGCGACGCTATGGTGGTCAATACCCCAGCGGATATGTGGCGGCACATCTAAGGAGGCTCGCCAGTGGAAAGGAGATGAAGGGGTCGGATCCGGGCGGCATGGGCACTGTAGCACCACTTAGATTGGGCGCCCTTGGCGGCCTGAGGAAGAGGCAGCAGTGGGGCGGGATTCGGCCAGCGAGACGGTCGAACGACGGAGACGGCGTCGTGTGTTGGCGCGACAGGGTGCACGACGTCTCTCCGGAGAAAGCGAGGGGTTTCGAGTTATAGGGAGCGACCTGGTTCTCGAGCTCAGTGGCGCTCGGCGCAGCGGGTCGCCGACGGTTCGGGTGCGTCAGGAGGTTCGATTTTGGGTTGGCCTTTTGATTTCTTTTCCTTTCTTTCTCTGGTGGTGTCCCAGTTGTTGACGGTGGTAGCCGCGGTTATATGGGTGGCGGTGGGTCTGGCCGTGGGTGTAAGCCCACTTCCCGATTTTTCAAATTTTTTAAATTTTTATTTGATTATGATTTACTTTTATGGTCATTAGGAGTCGTACCCATGCTCATAAGGGAGCTATAATCATATTATGCTCATTTGGTCCTTAGTAAGCATTATTTAGCTATTTTATAGTTTATCATAATTTTTAGATATTTTAGATAATTTGTAAATATCTATTTTGTGAAGATTTATATATTTTATTGAATTTTATGATTTACCATATGGACATTCGGGGTTAATTTTGGGATCCAGTATTTTATTTAGGTTCCAGAACCTGTAAAACTATTTTCTAATTTTTTTGGATTTTTTGGTATTTTCTGGAATTACTTTGATAATTAAATATAGGAGAAACCTATTTTCTAGGACTTCTAAAATTTATTCTGCTAGCCTAAGAGCAAATATTGACCCCAAATATTTTTCTAGGGTTCATTATGCTATTTTATATTTTCTATAATTTTTCCATAATTTTTGAAAATTTTTAAGTATTTATTTATTAAGGTTTATCCAATATTTATTATGAGGCCATTTGGAACTAATATGAGGTAAATTATTTTTATTTATATTCTCGAATGTTAGTTATATTTTCTACAATTTTTTAAAAAAATTTAGAATTTTATTTGAGTTTATTTAGCTCTTAAAATATTTTTAAATTATTTTTCTAAATTAAAAACCCAGTAAATATCCAGTCAGCGCTGGCCAGGCCCATCCGTCTGCCATCGCAGAGCTTTAGGGCGGCCTGCCTGCCAGTCAGCGGGTGTTGACTGTATCCGTCTTTATATATATATATATATATATATATATATATATATATATATATATATATATATATATATATATATATTAAACAATAGCTAAAGCCTTCATTGAAATGGAAAAGCTGGAGGTTGGAACAGGGAGATAGTGTAGCACCCAGTTTTCCAAATGAGGATAATTTTAAAATTTTGTATTTATAATTATTTTAATAATGATATTTAATTTATGATATGATTTTTGGTGATTTTAAATTATTTTAAAATTATTTAAATCAATGACTTGTGGTTTTGACGTTTTGCTAGTAAAACCCTAGAGACTGTTTGACCTAGAGCCTAACCATGTGATTATGATATTTTAATGTCATTTCTGGCCTAAGGATATTTTGCATTTGACCTCTTTGAATTATTTTGATATTTATTTTATTATTTATTATATTGTTTTGGGGTTATTTGAGTCGGGTTCGAATTTCATCTCAATCCGACTTGTAACGGAAACCAGGGGTAACTTAGACTCTAGTTGGACCCATGTATTAGTTAGCCATGGCCCACATTTTAATTAGTTATGTTAGAAAGATTAGTCATAATCCTAATTATTAGGTTAACCATTTAGAGTTTTTTTATTTGATCCTTTTACCCCCAAACCCTAACCAAAATTGTTTTAAACACTTGTAACTAAGGGAGGGGCAAACTTGTAATATTCAATGAAGGGGGGATATAACCATTGTGGCCGGCCCTAATAGGACTCCCATCTCATTTCCTTTCTTTGAGAAGTCTTCTTCCCTAAGTGCTCTCAAGCTCTCCCAAGGAAGAAGCCTTTCTCCTTGGATTTTCTCTCCTTTAGGTAATATTTTCTTCTCTTTTATTTCTCCATTTTGCATTTAGGAAAGTTTTAACCTTAGGAATGACCCCCATTGTTGTGTCCCTATTTTTGTGTCCTCTTGTGTCCATTATGTGTCCTTTAGGGATTTCTATTGTATTATTGTTGTGTCTTGTGTCCATAGAGAAAACCCCCAAACTTGGACACACTTTATATTTAAAATATTGATTAAATGAATTAATTCATATTAAATCTCAGATTTGAATATGTAGAGATGTGTTCTTGAGTACTCTACATTTCATTCATTTATCTCTTATGGATGTGTTCATGTTACATATATAGATTTATATATATATATATATTGTAATGAGAGTGTATCTATATTTATATATGTAATAAATGGTTCATGATGATTGTTTTCCATAAATAAATTTTCTTTATTTATTTTGTATCTGAGAAAATTACAACTGTAGGAATCTAATCTAGAAGACGATTACTTTATCCCTTGGACGATGCGATGAAGAAGACTCGAACTTTGAAGAATTTGGACAGCAACTGGGCAATCTCTCTGTTCTCTCTGAAATTGACTGTAGTGTCTGATGAAGATGAAGAAACTCTCTTTTATAGAGTTCAGGATAACTGTCCTTAAGCATACGCTCAGGTAGTTACTTGACGTGTGCATAACTGCAGGGACACGTGGCAAATTCTGATGGAGACACATTAGCGTGCGGTTGAAAGTAGTGGAGCATGTTCAGGAGAGATTGATGGCATGGATGCCACGTTGGATAACTTCTGAAGAAGTGGATAACTGAGTACAGGACACGTGAGAACGTGTGTTGACTGTAATCCTGGATGTGGTTGCTGTAATACGTTGCCTCGTTGAAGGAGAGTTATACGCTGACTTGGATGATGTAGAAACAAAATAAAGCTGATACGCTTACTTGGTCATCAAGGAGTCGTATGGAGTTCATACGCTCACTTGACTGAACAAGAGTCGTACGCTCACTTGATGAGGAAGGATTCGTATAGACTTCATACGCTCACTGGAGAAGGAAGGAGTCGTATAGACTTCATACGCTCACTGGAGAAGGAAGGAGTCGTATAGACTTCATACGCTCACTGGAGAAGGAAGGAGTCGTATAGACTTCATACGCTCACTGGAGAAGGAAGGAGTCGTATAGACTTCATACGCTCACTGAAGAAATGGCCACGTGGCCATCATCAATCTTCTCTGATACGCCATATCTTCTAATAACTGTCAAAAGATTTTCTCGAGCGTCGTGACTACAGATATGACGGCTGACAGACTGTCAGTAATAATAACTTTTATTAATGATCTGCTGAGCTGTCCTCGTAAAAGACAAAACCAACTCTTCGAAATCCTATACGACGGTTGCTCTTTTCATGACAACTATCTTTGCACGAAAGACGAGACGTCAGATTCATTCTTCATTTAATATATGCTGTGCTGCCACTTTAAGAAGAAATAATAAAATATCCACTAAGCGTATAGCTTTTGATAAGCGTATGGCCTTGAGCGTATGGATTAAAATGACAGCGTGTCATAATTTTCCACATCCTACAAGACCCCCTTCAAAGTTTTCGAACTTTATGATTTTCAAAAGTTCGAAATTACTTTGAATAAAAAGTGGGAATGAGTCTTGACACGCTGGCATTAAGTCTGTTTATGCAAGAATGAACTTATTAAATGTCATGATGACTCTTCATTTTTTGAGACTGATTGAATCTGATTTATGGAGGAATATGAACCGTCAGCAAGCTTTGTTATATAAACTGAGAAAATTCAGTTTTTGACATTCATTTCTTGTAACCATGACTCCAAAGGAAGCGGCTGAAGAAGAAGCACGAAAATTAGGTTTCTGTGCCCATGGTGACCCCACCTTTGGGGGCAAAGAACCGGAGCCCTTCGTCATCGAGTTCAAAGATGAACCCACGCAGTTAGCCAAGAATTTCTTGGGCTACTTCGGTCTGGACGGCTCCTCTTCTTCTGATGGGCGGAGCCTCGCAGAGAAGCGTGAAATGCTCGCTGCTCTGTTGCACCGCATGGGGGTCCAAAGCGTAGAAGAGTTAGGCGTCAAACTTAGCCGCTCTGGAAAATAGAGCGTGACTTTGTTGCACCCCTTTCTTTCCTTCTCTCTCTTTTTTTTGTAAGGCCATCAGTGCCTTAATGAAATGAATATTCAAGAATTCTCTGTTTAGTACAAATTTGTGTTGAAAACTAACGTGCACCAATGAATAACTGTAGATTACGCTGTAGGTTACGCTGTCTTCCAGTTTATAGATTACGCTAAATAGCGTGCATCAATAAATAGCTGTAGGTTATGTTGTCTTCCAATGTTATAAGTTACGCTGGATAGCGTACATCAATGAATAGCATGCACCAATGAATAGCTGTAGGTTACGCTGTCTTCCAATGTTGTGGAAAGCACTCTTTGAATATTTCCAAGGCTGTGCTTGCTTCCAAAGTACACGTGACACTCATTGCATATTTTATAAGCATTATTTGTGGATCTTTTCCAAGAATAGGCTTGCGCTCCATACTTTAAAATAGACAGAAGAGTTTCACAGAACTCATCCCCATCTTCTTTTTCTTCTTCTCTTCTCTAAGAATGAACGTGAGATTTCACTCTCAAATCGGAAAGCAAATGCTTCTAAATGTTTGAATTCTGAGCAATATGTCAGACATCAGTTTGCCAACTCTTAGCGCCAAACTTGAAGGTAAGTCCGGCATAATACACGTACTGTTTTTGCTGTTGAAAATAAGCTTTCTGTCTCTGAGCGTGCTTGACCAACCAGTGCGTTTCATATGACATTTCTGTTGATTTAATTCTTTTCTTCATGCTGTTTTCCGCAGAAACATGGCTAAAGATTTTCTTCAGAACTGGCATTGGTGATGTGGATGCTGTGGAGAATGTCCTTCTGACACCAACATCAGGGAGCTCATACGCCTTTGATGCGTAAATCAGACAACTCAGAACTCTTCGTGGGATAGAAGGGTCTTCCTCAGATGGTAGGAAGAGCCTTTATACACGAGAGTTGGATGGTGGAGTCAACTCTACTACCGAGAAATCGGGTAGTAGAGTTCCTTTCACGGAAGAACTAGGAATTGTATCCCAAGGTTGGATACATTTCTGTTTCCTCTGAAAGGTAGCTCCTAATCCACCAGTTGTATTGGCAGCACCACGACTTCGGGCTGCCACACTCTCTGTGGTTCTCCTCTCGTCTGAGAGAGAAGACCAGAGTTTGATTCCTGCTGATCTGGTCGTAACTGAGATCCAGACAGTCAGGAATTGCAACCAACAACGAACCTGACGGAGAAGGTTCGACGGAGAAGATCCAAAGAAGAAGATAGATCTCTATTAGGTTATTGTTGTGGTGTAGAATGAAAATCCAAGATTTGTAATAGATTTCCATTATGATTTGTAAGAAAGTCTAAGAAAATGTAATAGACTTTTTATGGTGAAATGAGAATGGAAATGATAATTCTTCTATGCTCAATGATTTGTATTTGTGGATGAATTGTGGACATAATAGATAATAAAATCATCTTTTCTGTTTTAGAGTATATGATATTATCAGAGGTATTATGGACGTAATAATATATAGGAACTCAAAAGAAAATAGATTGATTTCTATGCAGAGGTAATAATAAAAAAAAATGACGAATGAATAAGTAGATTCGGAATTGATTCAGAGGTTATGAAAACATGATCACTAACGAATCCCCACTTAATGAATTGATAGAAGATTATGAACGGACGAACCGTTAGATGAATGAACGGATGAACCATCGGATGAACGTAATAAATGAACGAATGAAATGAATCTCGGGAAAGAATACGTCCCTTCGATCTTTGTAACCATATGCCTATAAATAGAGCATATATTTGAGTAGAAGGATCACACATCATCCTCTTTTATCCACAATATCTTCTGAAAAGAATACAAAGAAGGCTGAAGTCGTCTCCGAAGTTACTGAAGGTGCTAAAGAACATCTACCTCCACAGAAGAAGGAAATGGGCGAAAGCTCGTCTACTCCCAAGCCGCCAAAAGATATCCTGGACTTCCTGGTCGAACCAGGAGAAACCGAAGAAGAAGAAGCAATAAGGCTGGCTGCCTGTCAGTTCTTGGTGCGGTCAGGAAAAGATGTATTCAATTCTTTTGCTGATTATGTATGTGGCCCTCGTCCCAAGTATGAGAGGGATGACAGTGATCTTCCATGATGATGTACTCTTTTTCTTGAAGAATTTGTCTCAAAATAAACTCTGTTTAAGAAAACTTTGTTTACGATGTATCCTTCCCACTTTATATCAATTTTGCCTTTATTCACTGATCTTTAGACTCAGAAATCAGAAGGACTAAATATCAAAATATGATATTGAGATAGAAAATTCAGAGGTAATATGGACATGATTTTTTTTTATTCAAGATCTTTATTAAAACCACTGGGGATCTAATAAAACAAAATATCAAATTCTCTGGGAAGATGATACATGGTGGAATATCAGTTTCCTCTGGGGATAACGATATCGAAATAACTTTTGTAAAGAAGAATTTTATATTTGCTGGGGAATGATGAAAATATTATACATAATATTTCTTTAAGAATTTGCCATTGATAGGCATCATCATGACTTTCCCATCCATAGAGGCAAGCTGGTATGCTCCGTTAGAGAAGACTTTGTTTACTACGAATGGGCCTTCCCATTTCGCATCAAATTTGCCTTTGCTCATATGTGTCATGGTCATAGGACGTCTGACAGTAAGGACCAGTTCTCCCTTCTGATATGCTCTGACTTTGACTTTCCGATTAAAAGCTTTTGAGATTCGGGCCTGATACAGCTCGATATTTTGTTGAGCATATAATCGTTTTTCATCTAGAGCTTCCAACTCTTGAAGTCAAAGACGATCATTGTTTTCTGTTGTCAGTTCATTGGAGATTGCAATTCTCAGAGAAGGAATCTGGATCTCAAGGGGAAGAACAGCTTCACACCCATATACTAAAGAGAAAGGTGTACATCCGGTCGCATTGCGAATCGTGGTGCGGTAGGCCCATAAACATTCACCAAGCTTCTCGCTCCAGTTCCGTTTGTTGGAAGAAACGAACTTTTTCAAGAGTTTGATGATTGTTTTATTGAAAGCTTCTGCCAATCCATTAGCTGCTGGATTATACGCTGTAGAAGCTAAATTAGTAATCCGATGATCGTCGCAGAATCGAGTAAATTTCTGACTGACGAACTGCGGTCCGTTATCATGGATAATACGCCGAGGAACACCAAATCGATAGATAACATGATGTTTGACGAAGTTGATAACACTAGAAGTTTTAACTTCAGATAACGGGATTGCTTCAGCCCATTTGGAAAAGTAATCGGTTATTGCTAAAATAAACCGATGTACTCTTGATGATGGTGGGTTGATGGGACCAATGACGTCCATGCCCCAAGCTTCAAAGGGCCATGATGCCACTGTTGGGTGTAAGAACTCTGACGGTCGATGGATAAAGTCTGCATGAATTTGACAGGCTTTACATTTCCGAGCATATTGAATAGCGTCAGCCACCATCGTGGGCCAATAATAACCCATACGTCGGATACGCTCTTGAAGTTTAGGACCTGGTTGATGAGCTCCGCAAACACCATCATGTGCTTCACGAATTATCTGTTGTGTTTCTTCACCAGCAATGCATCGGAGGAGAAGACCGTCGTAAGACCGACGATATAATGTTTTCGTCGTATGATTATAATAGAATCTGAGAGATCGACGTCGAATAGACGCTGCTTCACTCGGATTATCAGGAAGTATATCATACAAAACAAAATCTAGAAATGGGCGTCTCCAGTCTTCAATTATGGCTTCTGTTTCATTAGAAAAGACATATTCCATAGTAGAATCGGAAGAAGACGAGGATATTTTGTCAAACTTTAATCCAGCATCAAGGTTGAAAGAATCTTCGTCTGGTTTATAGGGAAAAGCCAAAGCCAAATTATTCTCAACACAGAATAGTTCTCGGTTATAAACCACTATCACTTGCCGACGTCTGATTGGTATAGCTAATACAGCAGCAAGATTAGCTAAAGCATCAGCTTCTGCATTATAGGCTCGTCGAACATGTTCAATAAAGAAACCTTCAAAAGATGAGGCTATAGAGAGTGCTGCTCGATGATAAGGTATCAAATCCTGATGACGAACTTCATACGTTCCTCTGATCTGATTGACAATAAGCTTGGAGTCTCCAAAAACTTCCAAATATTGAATATCTAGATGTTTAGCAAGTTGAAGACCAATGAGTAATGCATTGTATTCGGCTACATTGTTTGAACATGATTGATTTAGAGAATAAGCCCTCTGAATAGTTAGTCCTTCTGGGGATACAAGAACAATCCCAACTCCAGCGACAATATCGCCGTTAGAACCTATTCTAGATGCTCCATCAAAGAATAGACGCCAGGTAGGAACTTCTTCAGAAATCAGATTTGAATCCAAGACTTCATCAGGAATCTCATCATATAATTTAGAATCTTCTGGAATTGCATGAGCAGCCAAAAAATCAGCAAGAGCCTGTCCTTTAACTGACTTCTGAGGAATATAATGCATATCGTATTGAGCTAACAAGATTCCCCAATTAGCTAGTCTGGAGTTGAGAATACCAGGATTCTTCATCATAATCCTGATGGGATTCACTCTGGAAATGACGTGAATCGTTTGACCGATAATATAATATCGCGTTTTTTGAACAGCAAACATTAATGCTAAGCATTCTTTCTCGAATGGAGAATAACGCGGTTCAGCACCCGGCATTGTGCGACTGAGATAATAAATAGCCTGTTCATGGCCATCTTTATTTTTTTGGGCAAGTAATGCACCAAGAGAATGATCCATGGCTCGAACATATAGAAGGAATGGTACCCCCGAGACGGGTGGTACCAAAACTGGAGGGTTCATGAGATACTGTTTAATATCGTCAAATGCTTTTTGACATTCTTCATTCCAGACGAAAGATACACCTTTCTTCAGAAGTTTGTTGAATGGTCTGCAGCGTCCTGATAAGTTAGAAATGAATCTCCTGATATAAGCAATTCTTCCTTGAAATCCTCGTAGCTCTTTTAAGGTACGTGGAGGACGCATCTCTTGAATGGCTTTGATCTTCTCGGGATCCACGTGTATACCTTTAGCGGTAATGACGAAGCCGAGAAATTTACCACTAGAGACGCCCAGGAAGGACTTAGTAGGGTTCATTTTAAGTTGATGCTGACGCATTAAATCAAAGATAGTCTTCAAATCTTGGATATGATCCTCCTTTCGTCGACTTTTGACTGCAACATCATCAACATAGCATTCGACTATTTTTTGAAGATGTTCGCAAAATATAGTGCTCATTGCTCGCTGATATGTTGCCCCTGCATTCTTGAGACCAAACGGCATCACTGTATAACAGTATGTACCGATCGGCGTTCTGAAGGAAGTGTGTTTTTTATCATCTGGAAATATTTTGATCTGGTTGTATCCCGAATACCCATCCATAAATGACATTCGTTCGAAACCACATGTGTTATCGATCATGACATCAGTAATTGGAAGAGGAAACTCGTCTTTAGGACAAGCCGCATTGAGATCACGAAAATCTATACAGACCCGGATCTTGCCAGTCTTTTTAAGGACAGGAACAATGTTAGCCACCCATTCAGGATGTTGTTCCTCTCGAATAAATCCAGAAGCCATAAGCTTGTTGACTTCAGCTTCAATTGCATCCATGATGTCTGGACGAAATCGTCGCTGTTGTTGTTTGACTGGTTTAGCATTTGGCATGATATTGAGTTTGTGCATTGCAATCTTTGGATCTAGTCCTGGCATATCTTCGTAACTCCAGGCAAAGACATCTATATAATCACGAATAAGTTTGATCATGTCTTGCTTATCTGTTTCTGAAAGACTTTCACTGATGAATATTGGTTTAGGAGAACATTCTTCACCAACATCAATTTAGATCAGTTTATCTTCGGTAGGAGGTTCCCTCTGTTCGAACCTGAATTCCCATTGATTATCTAATCTTTGAGCCCATTGTTCCGATTCGGGTGATATTTCAAAATCATCCTCATCTTCATCATTTTCCTGCGGACCATCAACGGAAACCATATTGATGGATAGAATAGAACGATGGAGATCGCCAATACTCGTGTCAGAATCCCAAGAGAGGGAATCAGAAGACTCAGATCGTTCGTCTTCATCGGATTTTGAATCTTCATGGACTATGTTGATAAAGGAAGTAGGAGTAATGTAACCTAAACCACACTTTGTCCTTCCGTATTTTAATGGAGGAATTCGAACAGGCATTCTTCTTCCTTTTCCATTATTGAGACTGGTTCTAAAGTCATAACCCATATTCTTAATGATATTTTTGGATTGTTGACTGTAGCGACGCAGTTGTAACCTTCCAGTATCGTCGTTTATGTCATCTTCTTCCAAGTTAGGAGGATTATGGGGTCCTTTATAAAAGAAGATTGGATTTTCTCCCTTCTTTCTAGCAGGGACCACGAAGTATGATTTTTGTATGGATTCCAATGATACGTCTGTATGAAGAGTTTGAACAACCCCTATAGTTAGTGACTCTAAGCTATCTAGCAATTGTAAATAACTTTGTACATGATTACAGACATCAATATACTGCAAAGGAGATGCTTCATTAATATTAGATACTGTATTTACAACAGAAGGCTGAGCCTTATCAGACTTAGTCAAGTTAATGACAAAAGGGGGAGAGGAAGAGCGATCAGAAGTTTTGTTTCGATTAAGATCGATAACAAAAGGCTCAAAAGAGGTGAGCTCCCTTGAAGAAGATCGTGGATAAGTAGTACGTCCACTGACTGGAATGACTAGAGTATCTGGTCTAGCCTGAGAAGATGGAGGGGGAGTGGTACATCCACTGACAGGAATTATCAGTGAGCCTTGTGGAGCTTGGGCATGTGATGAAGTAGTACGTCCACTGACAGGAATTATCAGTGAGCCTTGTGGAGCCTGGGCAGGTGATGAAGTAGTACGTCCACTGACAGGAATTATCAGTGAGCCTTCTTCAGATGATTTAACAGACTGCGGAGGAGTGATACGCCCTTTTACAGGAATAACAAAAGTGCCAACTTTTGCTATCTTATCATCATTATCCATAGCTTGCAAGACTTTTGAGTATTCATCTTTGTACATGCGAGCATCATTGAAGTAAACTTCAACTCCTTTGAATGGATAGAGATCTGCAACCTCCTTTTGAACTTCTCCATTATCATCAACATATTTGAAACACTGATGAAGAGTCGAAGGAACGACATTATGTTCATGCAAGAATGGTCTCCCCAACAGAGCATTGTATGAGCAACCATGATTGTCGATGATGTAAAAAGTAACTTTAGTGCGAAGATCGCCTATTTGAAATTTGAGGCGAATCTTGCCCAAAGGCTCACTTTTTCCTTGATTAAATCCCAAGATGGTAGTGATAGTGCTGGAAAGGCTATGTACAGGTATCTTCAGTGCGTCTAGCATAGCTTTTGGCATAATACTGAGAGCAGATCCTGGATCAATCAAGAGACGATCAACCTTTATAGAATCAATATATCCTGTATGATATAAAGGACGGTCATGTCGATTATCCTCTAGCAGCATATCGTCCTGCGTAAAGGTAATGTTTGGAATAAATTCCAATACATTATGGCAATGAGAAACAGATTCTGTTTCCAGCTTCTTGAGAAGAGTTAGGCAGGTTTCTGCTTGCAGCAGTGCTTCACTTAGAGTTTCTCGAGTCTCTTTAGAGAGGCGTAAGAGCTCGAAGATTGATAATTTAGCTGGGGTATTGGCCAGTTGAGCCAATATATCAAAATTATAAGGTTTTTCAAGTCCTGTAGGAAATGACTTCTTCAATGGTTTGTCGAAGCGGACTTGTTGTTTGCCTTTGTCAGCTGCTGTTGGTTTAGAGGGAACTGTTTCAACAGGAACATTTAAAGGCTCTTCAGTAGAGACTGGTGTTGAAGCTGTAACTGGAGGGACGTCAGAAGTTTCTTCAGGAATTTCAGCATAGTCTTTCAGATATATTTTTCCTGACCGAGTTCCAGCATGAACTTCAACTTCAGATTCTGGTTCAGGGTCTATGGAAACCATGTTGCAATTCTTTATCTTGCTCTTGGTTCTTTTATGTTTGATGAGAGCTTCATTCCAGAAACCAAGGCCAACACGAGATTGATTATGTCTCATAGTGATGGCCAAAGGTGCTCGGAGTCCCTTGCCTGAGTTCAAACCAGGAGCAGTAGCTAGAACATAACCCATCTTCGCCATCAATTCACGAGATTGTGAACTGTATAGATGAAAAGCAGGCTTGTAGCTATCTTTAAATTGAGATACAGATTTTATCTCCGTAGGGAGTGAATTTCCTGCTGAGATGAAAGTAGAGGTTAGATAAAAATCGGGTGTGAAACTAGAAGTCACATTGCATGACTTAGTCTTCCCGAGCTTCTTTTTAGATGATGAAGTCTTCCGAGGAGAAGAGGAAGACGTTTCAAACTCCGTCATTAAATCTGGATGAATCCACATGATCTCTCCCTTCTTGGTTGTGACAGGAACAAGTCCGTCATTCTGTGCTGGTGGGATGTTTACAACTTCGAGAGTTGCTTTGGGGATAGGAACAATCCCACTTTCTACCATTAAGGGAGGGAAGTCACTGAACTGCATTGAAATTACATTTGCTGTGACTGTTTTGTCTTTGGGTTTTAATGTCACAGCTCCTGATTTAATCATCTCTTGAATCTTCCCTTTTAATACATAGCAAGACCGGATTGTATGACCCAGCATTCTATGATATGGACAGTATTTTGGATGATCTGTCTTATTGGCTTCATCAGGCTTTTTAATTTCTGGCAATTGAATCTTATTACCTTTGAGCAAGTATTCAAAGATACCCTGAACATCATCATCGTCGAAAGAATATTCTTCCTTCGGCCGAGGAGGTCTCTGTTGTTGATTTGTTGGAGCTGGAGTAGCTTGGGTAGTCTTTACCTCTTGACTACTGCTTTGGAGATTGACTTCAAGAGCTTCTTTCCCTTTGCAATTATTGGGTCGAGGACTATTGCTAGCACTCTGATTTGATTCCTTGGGAGCCATTTGTACCCCCAGACCCTTGAAGGTCTCAGCACTGACCTCGGCAGCCTTGGCACTGACAATGAAAGAAGGCCAATCTTGGAACTGAGTGGACCCTGTCCACATGCTGATAATTGGTAAGAGATTCGACTTACAAGTGTCGATGGTAACAGCATCGGGAGTTCCGAGAGGCATTTTGAGGGCTTCTCTTCTGAATCTTTCAATAAAGTCCTCGGTGGTTTCATTATTTTTCTGTTTAATTCTTATGAGGGCTGACATGGTTATGTCGTTAAGCCCTTCATAGAATCGTTCAAGAAACATTTGCTTGAAACCGGCAAATGAGGTAATGCACCCATCAGGGAGACTTCTATACCATTCATAAGCCGTTCCTTTGAGACATCCAACGAACACCCGAGTAAGGAGGGCGTCACTTGGTTGCAGTTGATCAGTCATTACTTCAAAATGATTAATGAACTGACTTGGGGAGGTTGTCCCATCAAAGAAAGAGATGGTCGAAGGTTTGTATTTTGGTGGATACGATACCTGCTTCCATTCTATCGGGTAAGGTTGCTTGATACCTAACCTTTGCAAACCATCCTTCTGTTTGAATGCCTCAAATTGAGTTCGGAGATTCTTTAACTCTTCAGAAACAATTCCAGAAGATTGGGGAGTTGTAACTTGTTGAGTGTAATTGGAAGGAGGGACTGCAGCATATGTACCACCCCCAGCTCTAGACTGACTTGGAGTGGGTTGTACAGGAACATTAGATTGTACCCCCAGAATAGTAGAGGGTTCCGGGTTTGGAACAACAGGAGTATTTAATATAACTGGAGGAGCTTTCTGTTGGACTTGCTGAGTTTGATGCTGAGCTTGCATAAGAGTGTGCATAGCATTCAATGTATCTGCCATAGCTCGCAACTGTTGTTCTAAGGAAGAAATCCTTTGTTCATGAGCTTCGGTGCTAGTCGAAGGTTCATGATTGCCCTCTGCCATGTAAGTGGTAATCATTCGAGAAATATATGATGAAACAGTCTGTTCTGAATCATCACTGTGTGAATCAGTATCTTTCCCGGGGCTATTTACGGGAGTCAATACTGGAAAGTTAGATTCTCCAAGGAAGTCTTCTGTGATCTCCGGATTACCACTTGGATGCGAAGAAGAAGAGGCTCTGGCCAAGGCTCCGGTCCTGGATCGGGTGTCGAGATAAACACCATCTTCAGAGTCTGATATAGCATCAGACCGTATGCTACCCCCAATATTTCTGGAAGTCATGTTGACAGAAGCATAAAGAGGTTCATCTTCATCCAACATTGGTTCATATTGAATCCGTTCGAAAACAGATTGTCTTTTTGGTGAATAACAACATTGAATTACAACTCGAGGTTGGAAGTTGCAACCATGCTTTTCATGACAAATATGAGCAATATCATAGCCTGACGGAGTGTCAATTCTCCGTTTATTTTGCAAATACTCCCGGAGATCTGTAGAAACAGATTGGGAAGTACTTGAAGATAGTTTCTGTGTAGAAACTTGTCTTTTGTTCTTCTGTCTTCTTGGTTCCTGAGTGTATAAAGACTGATTAATTTGAGCCATATAGTTCTTGGCATATTCTGCATCAGGGTCTAATATACTTGTCTCAGTGGAACCGAGATGATTCTGATTAAGCTTGTTACGAAGATCCGTAGGAGATCTGACTTTGATATCAGTTTTGGATACTTGTAATTTTCCTTTCTCAGATCGAGAAATTTGGAGAGAAGGAAGATGGGTATTATTCCGACTGGGAGTCGGTAATAATCCATCTTTAGAGGAATTAGCCAAAAGGCGTTTTCCTTTGTTTGATCTAGTAAGAGTACTAGTCAAATTAACTCCAGAGGTAAAGACCTTAGGAGTAGAAGAGTTGACTAAAGAGTCTTTCTCCTTGGTTGGCACAAGATGTGCAAGTTGAGGGGGGATCATTTGTATGTTCTGTGGAAGAGAACCCCTAGCCTGATTTTGAGAAAAAGTCAAAGGACTGTATCTGTTAGCATACGCTGACTTCAATTTGGACTTCTGGTCATACGCTGCCTTTTTATTAGCATACGCTGGCTTTGGCTTAGCGTACGCTACCTGATGTTGGCTTTTGTACGCTGCCTTTGCCGTACGCTGCCCTTTGAATACCATACGCTCAGAGTCATCAATGGCTAAAGAGCCGACTGCTGTCGTAAGAGTAGAGGGAGAAGGGACTTTGACATGTCCAGAGATGGTTTTCCTTGTACACGCTGACTTGGATAAAGAACCAACTTTGTCAGCGTGACTAGGAGAAGCCACTGTTGCCGTGTTCAGAGAAGCCGTAGTGTGCTTCATGGAAGTTGAAGACGTGTTCTTGTCAGCATGAGAAGTGACAGAAGCGTCTCGGACTGCTGCAGAAGACTTAGGGACATAGACGGAGCGTCCATTCTTCTTGGCAGCAGGAAGAGCGGAGGAAGCAGTGCGGCTCTCCTTCGCCTTGAACATTTCTTCATAAGCCGATTGGTCGAATTGTACAACCATCGTCTTCTTCGTCAAGCCGATCGACGAAGTATCGCATTGAGTTGTTGCTATCTCGTTGGAGGAGACAGCTTTCCCCAGCAGAGTCGCCAATTTGTTTTCCATAAATAAATTTTCTTTATTTATTTTGTATCTGAGAAAATTACAACTGTAGGAATCTAATCTAGAAGACGATTACTTTATCCCTTGGACGATGCGATGAAGAAGACTCGAACTTTGAAGAACTTGGACAGCAACTGGGCAATCTCTCTGTTCTCTCTGAAATTGACTGTAGTGTCTGATGAAGATAAAGAAACTCTCTTTTATAGAGTTCAGGATAACTGTCCTTAAGCATACGCTCAGGTAGTTACTTGACGTGTGCATAACTGCAGGGACGCGTGGCAAATTCTGATGGAGACACATTAGCGTGCGGTTGAAAGTAGTGGAGCATGTTCAGGAGAGATTGATGGCATGGATGCCACGTTGGATAACTTCTGAAGAAGTGGATAACTGAGTACAGGACACGTGAGAACGTGTGTTGACTGTAATCCTGGATGTGGTTGCTGTAATACGCTGCCTCGTTGAAGGAGAGTTATACGCTGACTTGGATGATGTAGAAACAAAATAAAGCTGATACGCTTACTTGGTCATCAAGGAGTCGTATGGAGTTCATACGCTCACTTGACTGAACAAGAGTCGTACGCTTACTTGATGAGGAAGGATTCGTATAGACTTCATACGCTCACTGGAGAAGGAAGGAGTCGTATAGACTTCATACGCTCACTGGAGAAGGAAGGAGTCGTATAGACTTCATACGCTTACTGGAGAAGGAAGGAGTCGTATAGACTTCATACGCTCACTGAAGAAATGGCCACGTGGCCATCATCAATCTTCTCTGATACGCCATATCTTCCAATAACTGTCAAAAGATTTTCTCGAGCGTCGTGACTACAGATATGACGGCTGACAGACTGTCAGTAATAATAACTTTGCATTAATGATCTGCTGAGCTGTCCTCGTAAAAGACAAAACCAACTCTTCGAAATCCTATACGACGGTTGCTCTTTTTATGACAACTATCTTTGCACGAAAGACGAGACGTCAGATTCATTCTTCATTTAATATATGTTGTGCTGCCACTTTAAGAAGAAATTTAAAATATCTACTAAGCGTATGGCTTTTGATAAGCGTATGGCTTTGAGCGTATGGATTAAAATGACAGCGTGTCATAATTTTCCACATCCTACAATGATTATATAATCAAGTTTGTGAGTGTGGTTCCTCATATTATTATTGCTATTATTGTTGTGGATAATTAGGATATATATTGTGTATTCTTTTGGCTCAAACTATCTAAATTCGTCACGTTTTTAATTTCAGCCCTAACTTAGAAATGTCATAACTTCTAGCTCAAAGCTCGGTTTAATCTCCCATTTTTTGTAAAAGAAGAGTATTGAAGTTAGCTTTCCAAAAACATGTATTAATAGGCCTAATTCATTCTATAACTTTCTGGAGAATTATTTGAGTGTCAGCTGTATGAAAGACAAACGCGTTCTCGGTGGTTTCGCGATTCCGAGAGTTTCCGGAAACGAAAACGCGATCCATTTGAAGTTTCGGAAAGCTAACACATAGATCTATAGCATACTTTAATCCTACATTTAATTCATGCTGAGATGGTACAGTATTGATTATTAGTAGGAGTTACTATTCGGCATATGCATTTTGTGCACCCTTGTGTGTAATATAATGTTCTATTTGATTTTAACCCACGTTAATGTATATACATTATGTAATTAAATAGAGAATGCAAGCATGAGTAAATGGTTAAATAAATGATGTATGAGGTGTAAGTATCCTATCTAATATAAGCATGTATAAGTATGGCTTGTAATGAATATGTAGGTTCCATAGTATGTAATGTATGGTGCATATAGTAGTGCAAGAGAATAAATGAATAATAAATGAATGCAAGCATGAATGTAATGTAATAATAGATGTAATATATACAATATACAAGTTAATGAGATGTAATGTTCTATGTTAACATAAATCCTATATTACCTCATGTACCCCTTACACTATGTTGACACTATCACACTTGACACTTGTTCACTTACACTTTGACACTCTTTGATATATATACACTATGTATGCCCATTTAACCCTCACTTGCCCCTTTGCCATGTTCACATACACACACATAGCCTCTTAAATAAGTATTTATGAATATAGTTAACTTAGCTATGTATGTATATCATATATATGTTAGCATACTGTGTTGTAATATATAAGTTTATATAGCCATTTGAAATGCCATGATTATAGACCTAATGTTGAATACCAATATATGCATGTGTATATATGTGTAGACATATATAGCTTAAAGTAATAGATTACCTAGTGTACATCCAATGTGAATTCTTGCCTATTTGAGTATTAAATAATTGCATGCTATATAGAGTTGGGTGTATGTTGGCTTGTATAGTCTTGTATTGATGTGTGCTTGCTAGGATAGTCTTAGTTAGGCCTAGTAAGACTTGCTGGGTTAGGACATGACCTAGTTTGACTAGTACAGTTGACCAGAGTTGACCAAGGGTTGACTTTGGCCTAGTTTGACCTAGATTCATTTAGAATGCATTATAGTGCTTTATATTACACTTCTGGACATGTTGTGACTTGTGCTATTCTAATTAGGAGCCAGACACCTCTCCTCGGACAGTTTCTTTACCTTGGACATTCAGATATCAGGCGAGTACATTCTCTGATCATTTCATATCTTGTTTAGGATTATATTTCCTGCTTTAGATTACTTTACATGATGCTGACACGTTAGAAACACGGATTAGTACTATATGGATCTTGTTGTACGATGTTATCCCCTTAGCGGATACATCGAGTATTCGTGTTCGTGTACTTTATCGTGAGCATCGTGTACTCCTTGTATTCGTGATATTCGTGTACAAATCGTGTGAAATCGTGTATATTCATGTATTCACATGATCTCGTGTGCGACTATACTTTGTGTGCAATAACATATCATATCTAGATCCTTGTGTATTGATTGGGGCGGGGGAGTAGAAGTGGTTATGTAATCAATCCAGTAGATTACTCGTGTACAACCTCTGTAGATTACTCGTGTACAACATCGTGCCGTTTACATAACCATCTTGTGCTCTGAATCACTAGTCACTGATAGTTCTCTATATATTGTAGCTATTTACTTACAGTCTCTCTCTTTTACATCATGTTATTTCTTCAGATCCTGTATCTTACTCTCTAGCATGTTTATATTTCCTAACCTGTTATGATATTGTTGAGATGTACTGTACTCGCTCCTGTCCTGACTGGACCTGTTGATAAATTTTACAGATAGCTTGGAGATTGCCTGCTAGCCTAGAGGAGACACATTAGAGGTTGTTTAGATAGTTATTTCAATTGTCTGGAGTTGTATTTACTTTATGGATTACTGTATCTGAGTTTTGAGATTTGAGATGTATTTCTGGGTTTGTGTATCTTAGACACTTAGTTTTCTCTCTGTTGTACCTCTTTCGGATTTCATGTTTTATCTATCCTTACCATGCTCTACCTTAGATGTGATTGAGTCTTTATCTGCTATGTCACCCCCATTCGGGGAGTATAAACTGTTTAGCCTTATACTGTTAGATGCATGAGACCTAGGACAGCGTTCTACCGCCGACACTGTGGCATAGGCTGGGCGTTTTTACGTTCTCGTACCCTAACAGTGGGTGCGGGTCGTGACAGATAGCCCAAGTTCCTACAAGAAGAGGTTGGAACCCTTTGCAAAAGTCCTAACTAAAAACCGACATTAACCAGCATTAGAGACAATATATATATATATATATATATATATATATATATATATATATATTTTTATATATATATATAAATATATATATATATATATATATATATATATATATATATATATATATATATATATATATATATATATAAAGAATTTTTTTTGGGAGACTGTAGCTCCGAAATCAAACTCGAAGGAGTTTGAATTTCGAAATTCGAAAGAAGTGGTAGGTGGGACGCGGGGCCCAGGGGGGTAGGCGGTTGCGCTGCCCGAGGGGTGCGCTTACTCCGAGGGGGAACACTGCGCGAGGATGGCGCGGAGCCCGGAGGAGGGATAGGTGGGTGGGGGGTTGCTCAGCCTGAAGCCAAGGGGCCGGCTACGGTGGCCGGAGGGGAGTGACGAGCGCGTAGGCTCCGGCGAAGGAGAGGCACCAGCGAAGGGGGCTAGGAGGGCTGGAGGGCCTCAGGGAGGAGGAGGACGGCCGTCGGGCGGAGAGGAGGAGGAGCGAGGAGACCGCCGGGCGGAGAGGAGGTGCAAGGCAGCCGGGGAAGGGGAGATGGACGGCACGCGCGGGTGGGAAGGGAGAGGAGGGAGGGAGCAGAGAGGCTCGACCTCCGGTAGCGGGGGCACTACTGCCAGGGGCGGAGGAGGGAGGCGGGACCGTCGGAGGGAGGCGGGATCGTCGGAGGGTGCAGGTGCTCGACCTTCGGACGGGCCCGGGCGATCACCGAGGAGGCGCCAGCATGCGGCGTAGGGAACGCCGGTGGGCAAGGAAGTCGTCGTGGGAGGACGGCGGGGAGACAGTGAGCATCGGCGGCAAAGAGGAGGGAGCACCGCACTAAGGAGGAGCCCCCGGGGGGGCGACGCCGCAGGAAGGCCAGCCATCGCTGGCGCGCGCACCGTAGGCGGCTGAGCTGCCACGAGTGCCCAAGAGCTGGAGGGGAGAACCACCGCCGAGGGAAGAGCCTGGGCGGCTGGGATCGCCATGGGGGAGCCGAATCAGGAGGCGGGGAAGCACTCGCTTGGTCGGAGGCGGGGGCGGGAGAGGGGGAGGAGGGTCTTCCAAGGGCGGAGGGAGAGGGCCTCTAGGAGGGAGCGGCCGAGGAAGGCGAGCGCAACGAGGAGTGAACGGAGTTGGGCCACCCCAGAGGAGGAGGCGCGACGGAAACGGTGGTCCGGGGTTGGACCACCGGGGGAGCGGGGAAAGCGCCAGTCGGATCCGAGCGCGCCATCGGCCTAGGGCCCTGGAGAGATGGGTCTGGAGGGATGCCCAGGGGGTTGGTTGGTGGAGCGGACTCCCGACGAGGAGCCCGATGGTGCTTAGGCTTCCGTGGATGCCGACGACGCCGAGGTGGGGGAAGGAGGATGTTGGGAGGGAAAGCGGCCGCTGATGAGGCGTCGGCAAGGTGGAAGGGGCTCCCTACAGGATGAGGGGGAGGGTAGGCCATGCGGATCTCGACCGGCCGACGTAGGGCGGAGGGGAAGTGCCCTGTGGCGCGGCCGACCACCCGACCAGGAGGAGAAGTGGAGGGGTGACGAACAAGGGTGCGCCGGCCGACCCTCGCTGGCCCTTCCTATATATATATACATATATATATATATATATATATATATATATATATATATATATATATATATATATATATCGCGGTGAACAGAAAACCCTAGTTTATTTCTGCCGAATTTTGAGTTTTTGATCTTTGGAGATCCCCGAATTCCTGAGGCATTTGCGGACAACTCCGACCTCTTTTTTGCATGCTATTTTTTTGTTGGATTCATATTGAGTTATACTTTTCGAATATCTAATTTTTTTATCACATCTTAACCTTAATTTCTGTAAAATTTATAGAGGTGTCGATTGTCCGAAACTTGACACATTTTGGTGTTTTAAAGATTCCGAGAGGACCAAAAATCAAAATCATGAACCGTTTGAAGTTTCGAAAAGCCAACACAGAGATCTACGACATATATTTTTCCTAGAAATTAATTCGTTTATCTAGTATTTTAGTTATTCTGTTGAACTCAGAATTGATCGGTGAATCACCGTTTTGCCATAACGGCAATATCTTTTGACCAAAACGTGAATTTATGGCACGGTTGATTCCAGCGCACTTGTGGTGCTGAAATATACCAAGGTGCACTTTCAAAACCTTGAGTTCACGACGTTTGACTAGATAGTCAATGGTACGTCTTGATTTGCATGCCATGGTTTCCAAAATTGGAAACATGACTTTTATGGCCAAACTTGCATGTTTAGATTATATTCAGATTATTATTAGGTTAAATAAGGTTTTTAAGTAATATATTTAATAATTAACTATTATTAGATTAGTTAACCCAGTAGCCACTTATTCCATGAATTTAGAACTAGAACCTTAGAATTGACTTGTAGTTTTCGTATTTGGTTTATAGTACGTTGTATGTTATAGGTTGACAGCTTCTAGATTGTCAATCCCATCATCCTCGACTTGTGACTATAGTTTGTGCAAGGATTCAGGCAAGTATAGTATGGCATTTATGTTTTAGTTCATTATAACGTTTTCTCTGTCGATTCCTTGTTTGATATCCTGTTGAGATATTGCTTGATATTCCATTGAGACATGATTGTGACACCATAGTTATTGTATTCTTCTTAGTGTATCATTAACCGTTATTAATTGTTAGAGAGTCGGGAGGAAAAATACTCAGTAAGTACGTGAACAAATCCAAATATTTTGATTGTGGATAGCTAAGTCATACACCCCACGTATGAGTTAGCCGTACCCTATTATTGTGGATAGCCATCGTATGATGTACCGTATTAGCCCAGCCGTTCATGTATTAAAAGGTATTTCACACACGCATAGTTGTTTTCATTGTTCCTTTATCTAGTTTCTGACTTACTAGTTAATATCTTGCTAGTTTATACCTTGCTAGTACTAGTTCTTTATATACTCTTTGCCATCATAGTTTCTCGTTGTTCTAACTTATTTTGGACTAACAACATTAATTGTAATATGGTTGTACTCTGCTCCTTTTCTGACTGGATCGTTATTATAGGTGAGGTTGACGTGCCTACTCTTGCGCTATGGACCATACGAGGAGGAGATAGAGACTCCAAGGCCAAACTATAGAAGACTAGTTAGTTGTGTGGTAGTTTTCTATAAATGTAAAAGCTTACATTCTTCTTCAAATGTAAAACTTCTATATTTTGTAAAGTTGATTTTGTTGTTGTGAATGAGCAGTTAGTATTTATGAGCACTTTATTTATTGTGGACTAGACAGCGTACTACCGCTGATACTGCAGCATAAGCTAGGCTTGGACACGCACTCGTATCCCGAAAAGCGGATACGGGTTATGACAGTGGGGGAAGGGGGTCAGGGGTGGTGATGATGGTGGTGCGGGCAGTTATATTTGGTCGCTGGGGCGGTACGGGGAATGGCTGGCAGTTGGGTGACATGAAAGAAAGTGTTGGCTATGGACCGCGGCTACGATGGATGGCCGAAGGATCACAAAAAAAGATTGAGGCGGTCGGCCGTGCTGGTGTTGTCGTGATTGGCAGCGGTGCTGCTGGAAATTGAGTTCTTATGTAGATGTAAATGTATCTATAAAGTGGAAGGAGGAAAGACAGACACAGACACGATACACCACACCTTGGTTGATGTTGGTTGGATGTCAGTGCGGCTAGATGGATTTGAGAGCTAGATGGATTTGAGAGGAAATGATTTCGCACAGGGTCGGGGTTATATATTAGAGGCGAGAGAGGAATGGAGATATATATATATATATATATATATATATATATATAAGATATAGAGAAAAGATTTGGCTTCAGATGAATCATATCTGGATTAGAATAAAACTAGTTTAATCTAATCTAAACCAAATAATTGATAATACCAATATTTAGATTAACATTTAGTATAATCAAATAGATTGAATAATATGTATTGAGATCTAGCTCAAATGAAAGGTCAACATGATACTTTTAAAAATGGTATTTAGTATTTTAAATAATCCTTAAAATAAATTTTCATAAAATCAATTCTCAACGTATTGTTGAGAATAATTCAAATATTTGAATATAAAAATAAAACTAGATTAATTAAATCTAACTATAGTATTTGGTAACCTTAGTAATTCGAATTGAGCTTCCAGTAATATCAAATATTATTTAGGCATATTTCATAAATTCAAATCATAAAGTATAAATTAATATTGCTAGAATTTTGTAAACTTAAAATATCTCTGACAAATCGTATTTTTTTTTCTAAGACGTATACAAAATAATTTTATTTTCTAGAAACTGAAATGAAATAAAAGAAAATTTAAAGATTCTGGAAGAGGGTTTACACTAGAAGACATAAGTGTAGGTCGAGTCTTCGAGAATTGTGCGAAGTTGTGAGGATACCGAGGATAGTCGTACTACTGCAGGCCTGCAACCGATTGAAGAACAGGAGTTGAGGATACATCCACAAATAGGATTATAGACTTCTCTAAGACTCTTCAGTATGATTGATTTCATGTTATCTCTTTCTCAACATGATTTGTTTTGTTCTTTCTTACTCGAGATTTGACTAAACCCTTTCATGTTGACTTCTTGAGTAATTCTTCTTGTTCATTTTTGCTAAGTTGTTGGAAAGTGTCTTATTGATTGGTTCAAGAAAACGTTTGAGAAATTATATTTATTCTTCTATTACGAAATCAAAGTTTTTACAGCTAGAGAAATACTGGTGAGGCGGGACTTCAGATAACGGCATCATGGCTACATATATATTTCAAATTCTACTTGAACCATATCCTATGCATGTTGATCTCTTCTCTTATATTTTCATAAAAAGTTAATTCAAAAATATTTCATGGATTTAGCCAAGATAAGCTAAAGAACCTGTATTACCTGGCATGGAAGATGTGCACTACAGTCATCCATCGCACTATGGAACAAAGAAATTATTTACAGCCAGATGCACACTGGCGTGGCAGTAACTTCGTGTGACATAATCATAAAAATATATGGTTCTCGAGTCTTACCTAGACTACGTCCTATGCATCTTGTTTAGCCTTATACCGTTCTTGAAAATAATTTGACAAATCTTCCTATTTTGCTTGACCTTACCGTTGTTTGAAATTGGTATATAGGTTTGTTTGACCCAACCTTAGGTTTCTGTTACCTTCTACTTATTAAATGACTAAAATAGACAAACCTTATAGTTATATTATAGAATATAATTAAGCTAGGTTATTGATGTGATTGTGATGTTGGGTAGCTAGAAATGGGTAAGTTTCTTAGAGATGGATCCTAGTGAGATTATGAGTCGAGTATGTGTGCCTAGATATCGGATGTGTAGAGACTATTAGAAGAAATTGCTAGGAGTGAACTGACGGGTATCATTGAATAGGTTGATAATACTATACCTACGATAGAATGGTATGACTAGTCGTATTAGAATTCTTCTGCAGTAACTACTTTTATCCCTTTTCTCCCTAGCTTATTTTTATTTATTTTGAGGAGCATCTTAGAGTTGTGTTGGGAGTATTGAGGAATGAGAAGTTTCATGCCAAGCCCAATTAGTGTGACTTTTGCTTAAAGAATGTCTCATTTATGAGCCATATCATTTCTGGTGAATGACTTTCAGTTGATCCAGAGAAGATTGAGGCAGTTGTAACATGGCAGTACCTACGTCTGTTTTAGAGGCGAGGTGTTTTCTCGGACTTGTCGGATACTATCGAAGGTTTATAGAGAATTTCTTGAGGATTGTTGAGCCTATGACGTCGTGGACACGTAAGGAGCAAGACTTCACCTTGATAGCAGAGTGTCAGATGGCTTTTGATGAGCTGAAGAAGCGTTTAATGACAGCACCAGTCTTGACTCTACCTTCAGGGTCTGGAGGACTTATAGTATATAATAACGCATTCGACAGTGGATCGAGATGTGTTCTGATATAGCATGGTAAGTAGTTGCTTATACGTCGAGGCAGTTGAGGGCTTATAAGAAAAATTACCCGACGCATGATCTAGAGTTAGTTGCGGTCATATTTGTACTAAAGCTCTAGATGAACTATATGGCGAGATAGTTGAGATATTTATCGACCATAAGAGTTTGAAGTACGTCATTACTCAAAAAGAGTTGAATATGAGGCAAAGACGTTGGTTGGAGGTAATGAAGGACTTTGACATTGAGCTACAGTATCATCTTGGAAAGGCGAATGTAGTAGCAGATGCCTTGAGCGGGAAGCCCGTAACATACTCCTTGACGACACAGCGTCAGTTGCTTGAGGATCTTCAGGAGCTTGGGATCGAAGTCATACTACCGAATTCAGAAGGTTTTTTAGCACAGTTGGAATTTGGGTCTTTACTAGTTGAGAGAATTAAGGCAACTTTGCCTACGAATGCGAGATTCAGAAGAATTCGTGAGAAGACTAAGGCAGGAGAGCAGACAGGGTTGCGTATTCATAAGGACGAAATATTGAGGTACGGAGAGCGCTTATATGTTCCAAGTGGAGAGCTTCGACAGAAACTGATGGAAGAAGCGCATAGTGTTGACCTAATGATTGTATCATGTTTTTGAATATGGTTAATCTGTTAAGTTTAGCATTTTATTATCACTAATCTACATCCTATCACTATAGCTTTTCTACTTATACCTTTGGTGATATGTGTTTATTGTTTTACATATTAGTGATATGAGTTTTCATTATATATATCTTAAATTTAATTGAGTTACCAAAATCAAAACTATGTTTTGATTATGGTTATTCAATTAAGTTTAACATTATGATATCACTAATATTTATGCTATCACTATAGCTCTTATACTTAAATTTAGCATTGTCCTATCGTGCTTTATCTTATCATATTTGCTACATGCATATTGCTTTATTCGTCTAACATGTACATATAGAAAAGTAATAAGCCAGATCAATGTAGACATATGCAATGAAGAAATCATAGTCGACCAAAAATGACGGATCCCCCAAGATTTCTCTGAACCATCCGACGACATCTCCGGAGCTACGCACTCAGGGGTTCCGCTGCCAGGTAGCGGATGGGGGTCGAGGGGGCAACGCACCTCGTAGGGGTTCGGGGGCGAAGCCCCCAAAAGGTATTCAGTTTTCATAAACTGGATATCTTTGGACAGCTGTCGTCAAAGAAGAAGCTAACATCTATCAAGGAAAGAAGCCATGCCATGCCTTCATTATTTCAAGACTCTGAAGAAGCCTGCACCTGCTGCAGTATATCTGGAGTCTGTAATGGGTCTTAGAAATAATTGTAAACACAAAAAATGGATGGCAAAATCGAAAGCTAGGGTAGAAATCAGCCCAGGATTATTTTCGGATAAAAATCGATATACCGACGGTATGCCGGTCTATGCCGACGATAAACCAATTTTTGTTTACAGAAAGTTTCTGTCTACAAAATTAGCATACCGACGGAATACCGATCTATACCGACGGTATACCGATTCAGTAACGTTAAAAATCCAACGGTCGAATTTCGAATATGTAGTGATCCCAACGGCTATATTTCTAGTCGTTGCAATTCCAGACCGGTATTCCAATGGTATACCGGTTCGTATCGACGGTATATCGATCGCTGACTAAAAAGTTGCCTTTGAGCTCTTTTCAATGCTTTGGTTATAAATAGCCTTGAACCCCTTCATTCAAGGCTGATGCTTTGAGCCTAAAAATTTCTAAACCACCAAAGCTTATCCACAAATAACTCAACAACATTTTCATTTGCCATCCACAAATTGTGTTAGAGTTATTGAGTTAAAAAGTGAGATCTTTATCTTGTTGTATAAGGATATCAAAACCTATTGTGAAAGGTTGAAGCTGGAGAGTCTTCGGATCCAAACTCTCGGTTGAAATTGGAGAGTCTTCGAATCCAAACTCTCGGTTGAAGTTGGAGAGTATTCGGATCCAAACTCTCGGTTGAAGTCGGAGAGACCTTCGAACTAAAGCTCTCGTGTAAGAAGTTGGTGAGCCTTCGTATGAAAACTCACGTTGTACTATTTGCGATAATAGTGGACTAAAGCCGGTGAGAGTTCCGGGACTGGAGTGGCCCTTGGGAGGATATCAGGATACATCGGGTGTCGGTATTGTTTTGCTTCTTCTCTTGCACTTATATTTTTAAATTGCCCATTAGCTTGTGCTAAGTACTTGATTAGTTAGCTTGACCCTATTCACCCCCCTCTAGGGTTACTACACATAATTCAATCTACTATATCCATCCCAGGGGTACGAAGATGTCCCGAGATTTTAGGCAGCATTTCTGGTTGCACGGGATGAAGAGAGATTGCACGATTTGTAGCTATATGCTTGATATATCAGCAGGTCAAGGCCGAGCATCAGAGATCATATAAACCCCCTAAATTTCTGCTAATTTTTTTTAAATTAGTAGTTACTTTGTACTTTGTCGCGTGAAAGTTCGCATTCTCGTATTTGAATGTTGCGTACGAATGTGCATTTTTTTCTCTTGTCGAGTGCGAATATGTGCGAGGTACATATTTTTAGAAAGGGTTTTATTATAGATTTTATTTATATAGGAAAACTATATGTTTGAAATAATATGTGATAAGTATTTTTACAGAATGTGTCGCATCGTGGATTGCCAAACTTCATTTTATTTTATTTATTATAAAAATGCTATTTTATTATATTTTACAAATATAATTAGCAATTTAGAAAAATTGGTTTTGGATAAATATTATTTCTGTATGGGAGGGTATAAATATTTGTATTTTTGAAATTATTTATTATCATTATTATAATATTTCAAAAATAATATTTGAAATTTTGTGTGATTAATATCTAATTAATTATGATGATTTAAAGTAGAAAAAGATTTTATTGACTTTATTTTAATAGCTTTTAAATTAAAAATACGATTTATCTAGATCGGCTTTGTATTGGATTGAGTTTGTTTTAAATCGTTTTGAATTAAATAATATCTACATGGGGATTTAAAATCGTCCTAGTCCATATCTATCTAGGAATCCACCTACTATATAAGGAGAGGCTCATTTGCTCTTCTCCAAATTCTACAACCCAATTTCTCCATCACAACCAAAGTTCGTGCATCGTGTCTGTGCCCCTTCCCATCCACTATATTTTTTTATTATATATACATTATTCATTTCTCGTGTCCGACATGCCAGACACAACTTGTCTCCGTGTCGCACAGGACACAATGCCAACCAAATCGACATCACCCTAACCCTAGTTGCCTTGTCTCCTGGCCTTGCTCACCACCACCACCACCAGGTGTTGCAACCACCCCCAATCCAGCCACCATCACCATCACCAAAAACTGACTCCGGCATCACCCTTCGTCCCACTCCAACAGCCAAACCAACCCCGACGCCCAGGTCGACCATGATCAAAACACCACCTACAACCACCGCTTCAAAACCCCCATCCCCACCTCATCGTGCCTCCCGATCCGCCCCGCCACGGCCATCGCCGGCCGGCGCTGCCCAAAAACACAACCTACCAACACCACACATCCCACTGTCACCTTTACCACACCCCCCACAAAAACCCTCCGCCATATACTGCCGATCGTTCTGACCCCGTCCACCAAACCACCCTGCCATAAATCTCTACCACCACCATCGTCAGCATCAGCATCTGATCGAAGCCCCAAAAATCACCAACACCCGAGACGAGGGAAACTGAAAATACTTACCTCTACCTTGGCCTCTGTCGTGTCTGCCACGGTCGGCCTGCCGAACCTATCGCCGTCCAGACCTGGTGCCTACCGACTGATTATGACCATCCGAGCCGTCTGTCGCCGTCTCCTCCATGGCCATGCCGTCCAACATAACGTGGCCTGACCTCTACCGTGCCCTTGTCGCTCTCAACCGACATGGTCACCAGGACCAGCGACAGGAGCCGCGCCGTACTGGAACGGCCGTCGTAATTCGGACGGAGCCGTGCGGTGTCGTCTCCGCAAGTAGAGCTGCCGCGAGGCTCTACCGCCTCCGCCGATGAACCCCTCTCTCCCATGGGACTTCTATCCCGTATCCTCAACTCCAGCGCTACCGCTGGTAGGCGCGCCTCTGGCGAGCCTCGTCGCCCCGCCATGCTGGAGCTCCCCAGGGCCCCTCCGTACGCGAAGCCGTCGGCGAGATCCCTCCGCCGTGATACCGGTCCACCTGTCGCTGTCCCCGTGAGCGTACCACCGTAGGCGAACACCCCGCCTCTTCGTCCGCACACCAGAGAGACTCCCTCCTAGAGATTGAGACCCCACTCCTCGCCAGTGAGATATCCTCCTCACCCTTTCTTTTTGCTTCTTTCTCTCTCTTAAAAGGGAGCACTGCAATTAACTTTATTTGCTGCTGTGTGTTTTTTCTTTTGTTTAGGTTTTAGTTTTGTTTGACTTTTTCCCATCTCATTTTGTGTTATATATTATTTTATACATTATTATACATTATCAATATTATTATTAATACTTTTGTTATGATTATTATTATTGGAATTATTATAATTATTATCATAGAATTATTAGTATTTTTTTATTTACTATGGAAATATCTATGAGTACGGGTATTAAATATGTTGCCATTGTTATTATTATATATATATATATATATATATATATATATATATATATATATATATATAATACACTAAATTTCTAGTCTTTCCAAATACTCAATTTGATTTATCGTAGTGATTTCCATCATTAAAATTTTAGTTGCCCTAAAATGATTTTTTTTCTAATTTTTTTCTAAATATTTTCCCTAACGAGATGGTTTTCTATCAAAACTTTATCAATACCAACTTAGAAATTTGGCCTAAATTGATTTTTGCATATTTTCAAGTATGTATCAAAAACTATTTTAATTAGTAAATATATTTTCCCTTATTATAAATATTTTATAAAATCATGTAATTTATTATCTAATTACCATCGATTATCCCTGCACGTGGCCAAGCCCATATTCCTATTCCCTCTCCACTTTTGTACCTCTTTATGTCGTTCCTCAGCTAATTTGATTATTTTGGACCCGATTGAACAGCCTATGCCATCGTCGGAGACCAACATGTGCAGTTGGTATATCGAAGTCAAATTTGTGCTACCTTGATCATCACACCGGGCGCAACCCCAGGCAAGATACCTTCCATAATTTACTGTTTATAAATTAGTCTGTATTTTATTTATTGCATATCACTGTGTATTTATTTTCAGTTCTTTTAGCTGTACCATTATTACAGTTCCTGATTTACTGCATGCTCAGTGATATTAGCTGTACCTTGTTATTTATCCTTTGATTGCATGTGGACCTAGAGTTCGGAGACTACCATTAGTTTAGCACATCTACATAAACTTTGACACAAAGGTGACACGGGATGTGTGAGTTGTGAGTAGCATATAGCCTCCGGACTTGCGTGTTGGCTGATCACTGATGCGTATGGGAAGTGCGTTAGGTCTAACTGTCAATAGGTACATGTTAGAAGACTTGATGGTTAGTAGTGTTACATGGTCATGGATGCAACTGGATAGGTGCATCGGATGGGGAGAACATTTTCTTGTCGTATGGGCTTTTATTATACATTCCCTTGTAACTCGAAAGCTCCGCTGTAGATACGGGTATGATGACACCCTCAGGTTGGCCACTGTCATTTTTTAACGTCATGCGCTTAGGTCACTGGTGCCCAAGAGGGGACTATACCAGATCCCATTTACAGCTAGGGCTCATGCGACGAAAGGTCTGTTCTTAACTGCATGTTCACTTTAGTATGGTTAGATTACCTTATTAATGTCATGTCACTTTTATTTGTGGCATATTTTATATTCAGTATATTTAGGGCATGTTGTTTATTGTATCTTGTTACGTCCTTCTGAGGACCTGGTGATCTCTCCAGGTGTATCCCTTCTTGATATTTTTGCAGGTGCTTTAGCCAAGGCCATGTTTACTCTCTTCTTCCGAGGTGATTGCACTTGGATCGCCTTCGCATCGCTCGAGAAATTCATTGTTATGTATTTCTTCTCCTTTCTAATTGGTAATGGATTCGTCTCCGCCCAACGATTTCTAAATGACAATTCATAGGTTGATTTATAAATTCTTCCTTCTTTATTTGTGGATAAGAATAGTATCGTGTATTACTGTATTCTACAGCTTATGTATACATACGATGGTTCCATATATTGGAGTATACTTCGTATGTATGCAGCTGGCATGTCAATGTACTTAGTCCTAAGTATTTTGGGACTGGGGCATTACAGATCAGCCGGACTTCTATAGCAACTTTCTATTCCTGAGTGGAAGTGGGAGCATATCACGATGGACTTCGTCACTGGATTTCCGAGGAGCCCTAGCGGGAAGGACGTAGTTGGGTGACTATAGACCGACTCACAAATATGGCACATTTCTTGCTATTCCGTTCTACCGAGGTATTGGCAGATATATACATGAGGCAGATTATGAAGTTACACAGTGTACCTGTCAGCATTGTGTCGCATCGTGATTCTAGATTTACGTCACATTTGTGGAGGAGTATGCAAGAGAGTTAGGAAACTTGATCGAAGTTCAGTACTGTATATCACCTTCGGAACAATGGACAGTAAGAACGTACGACTCAGACACTCGAGGATATGTTGAGATCTTGTATGCTAGATTTTGCAGGATCTTGGGAGGATCACTTGCACTTTGTAGAATTTTTTTAGAATAATATCTACCAGACAAGTATCCAGATAGCGTCTTTTGAGGCATTGTATGAAAGAAAGTGCAGATCGCCAGTTTGTTGGAGTGATATGGGAGAGCGTCAGATTCTTGCTCATGAGTTAGTGACCCAGACCATAGAGAAAGTGAAGCAGATTCAGAAGAATCTTTTGGCAGTTCAGGATAGGCAGAAGCATTGGGCAGATACACATCATCGACCTTTAGAGTTTGTCATGCCCCAGAACTAGGATACTGGCAAGCGGAGGACAGACACAGCCAGCTACGTACATTGAAGTGCAACCCACCTCGCAATATGTTCACGGCTGTCTAGATGCATGAGGGTTTATCTACAAGCCAACAGTCTCTTATGATCAAGAACAAGCCTAGTGTCTCAATCTTAAGCAAACAAATAATTGTACAAGATGTCACATCATCAGACATACAAAGTAAGACGTCCCAAATATTACATTCAGATGATCATGAAGCTAGTCGTACAAAATACGAAGACTAGCAAGGGTTTAAGTCATACATGATCAACCCTAGGATTTGCCAATCATGTTACAGCCCTTAGGTAGATAGAAATAAGTTTCAACACGAGCTAACACTTGCTTAGTGGCTAAACGCCTCAAAAGAATACTTTACAATAGAGTGGGATAGCAAAATAAAAAACCCACTCGTTGCCAGGATTATGTCTGGTGTTCACAATCTGGATGGAAGGTAATTAGATCCTTGGGTGCTACTCCAAAATCTGGCCATACAAAACCAGCTGGGTCAGAACCCAAAAGGGCAAGTGACACAAAGGAGGCTTCACTTAGGAACTAAAACCAGCAGATTAATAAACAGAAGATATAAATAAATGAACATGATTAAGTAACAAGAATACAGGGTTAGAAAGATAGGATGACAAATGATAAGATAACTAATAAACTATTTCGGAAACCAAGTTACAACCCGTAAACCAAACAAGGACCGGGGTTGTAACCCTTCACCTGAACAGAACTTAGTCCTTAACCATTTATCGATAAGAGTAAAGCATAAACAATAATGCACTGAAGCAACCATATACAGGCACTGTCTGGACAAGACTAGACTGGACTCCATCCATCGATCACGGCCAAGCAAAAGTACGGCTTGATACTTTAACTAACTAGGGTTATCACAAGCCTAGTTACTAGCAAGATGCAATGAGATGTTCCCACAGTCACAAGCCCTGCAGCCATCCAGGTTATCCAGGCGAGGTTGCTTTTAAGAGTTACAAGAGTAATCAAGATTATTGATGTACTTAGTACTTATCATTTCAAGAAGTGCCCCACATGACAGTGAGCTGAAAATGTGCCCTACTCGTTGGCATGCTACAAGTCCATAGGTGTAGCCGAGATAACGGACTTGTAACTGAGAAATCTCTCTATATGAACTACTTGATCAATCTAGTCATTAACCTAGTCAGATTCACTATAAATCCCTGACCGTGGTAACTAGGAATCCATGTCCTAGACATGATGCAAGACGGGACATGTAGCTTGTACAGGCACAATCAACCACGAAGTCAAGATAAGAGTTAAACTTAGCAAGACAGGCAGAGCTGTGGCAACAATAATCAAGAGTACACATGTCATGTCAGGTTACTTATTACTTATCAAGATTACTTATCAGGAGTGGGCCTCGACGGGCCACTATCAAGCTTATACATGTCATATCAAGTTTACTTGTTACTTGTCAAGAGTACACCTCGACGGGCCACTATCAAGTTTATATATGTCATATCAAGTTTACTTGTTACTTGTTAAGTGTGCACCTCGGCGGGCAACGTACCAGGATCTTCAAGAAGTGCTCATGTGCAAGTCAAGTTCGTGTTACAGCCAAGTCAGGTCATGCTCAGGTCGGGTCAAAGCTCAGGGTACATGTATATAACAAAACATATAAACAACAAGAACAAGGAAGGTGCATGGAGGCAGGCACATCACAAAGGGCGTCTACACATGGATGGGCGCCTAGGCATGCATGGACGCCAGGGCCAGAATGGAGCTTAAGCATGAATGGACACCAGGGCCAGTACGGCGCCTAAGTAAGCTTAGGCGCCAGGGTCAGAATAGCGCATGGCCGAGTCTAGGCGCATGGTTAGACTGGGCGCATGACCAGGGGGCGCTGGATCATCGTGGGCACCAGGGCCCTGGTGGTACCTGGGCCGAAATGGCCAAAGGGGGTGCATCATAATATGCACCTAAGCACCACTGAGCGCGAGGGTTAAGGCGCATCACAATGGAACCTAAGCACCGTGAGCACAAGGGGCTGGGGGCGCCAGGGCGCGCAAGGCGCCTGGGCCAACTGGGCGCATCACATTGGTGCCTAAGCACCGTGAACGCAATGGGCTGGGGCGCCAGGGCGCACAAGACGCCTGGGCCAACTAGGCGAATCACATTGGCGCCTAAGCACCATAAGCACAAGGGTCAAAGGGACGCCTGATCATGTCGGGGCACCTGGACAAGGGGAGGCGCCAAGGCCAAACTTTGGCGCCTGGACCAACATGGCGCCGGGCACTGTGCTTCTTCTATAAATAGTAAGAATGGTTCATTGGAACCCAAAACTTCAAAGGAGCATAACTTGCTCAAAACAAGTTCGAATTGAGACTTCCAAGGGTCTAAACTGTAAAGAACGAGATTTTCTACAGCCTAGAATAACTAGTTTTTGGAAATACCAAGCTTTATTAGATCAAAACTAAGAAAAAAAACAAATCTCATAACTTAGATCTACACAAATCCATCCAACAAAATCAAATTTGCTACGCTCTAAAGAGGCTTAGAATCTAGTAGAGAAGAGAATTAAACAATAAAAGGGAGATCCTTCATGAAGCAAGATTGTACTTGCCTAAGGGCTCTTGGTGGGTGGGAGGAGTTATGAGGAAGAGGAAAAGGAAGAAGAAGAAGAAGAAGAAATAAATAAATAAATGAAAAGAGTTATGAAGAGAGAAAGGGGTTGACTTATATAGCAACCATTCTCTTCTCAAACCATAATAAACCAATCCAAGCCAAGAGTGCCATGATGAACCAAACCAAAATAAACCATGATAAACCAAATCAAGCTAAGACTAAACCAGGGTTAGGCTAAACAGGACAAATCAAAACATGGGTCATCTGACAAACGTCCGAAATTCGTACACGTACACTGAAAATACGTATAACGGAAAACGGAAGTGACAACTCTACCCACCTTAAAAAAATTTTGTCCTCGAAATTTAATCAAGAGGCTAGAGGTATCGGGGCAAGCTATACTAATCACGGGCAATCTATGGCTACCAGTCAATCAAGCAATCATTCATGCAAGCAAGGAATTAAAAGCATAAGGCATAAGGAAGACATTGTACCTTATGAGTCAAAATAGGTGTGAATATCGTGATCGCATATCATCCTCACGTTTCCAAGTTGACTCACCCAAAGAGTGATGACCCCAAGCAACACGGACTAAACTAATAGTCTTGTTCTTGAGTACCTTCTCCCTTCAGTCCAATATGGATACGGGCCTTTCCTCATATGAAAGGTTGGTACCAACAACCAATTCCAAATGATCAAGGATATGGCTCGAATCTGGGATGTAACATCGTAATTAGGATACATGGAATACGTCATATAACTCATGTAACGATGGCAGAAAAGTAAGACGATAGGACACATCACCTACTCACTCGAGAATATCAAACGACCCTATATACCTAGGACTAAGCTTTCATCGTACGCCAAATCGAATGACGCCACGGGTAGACGAGATCCTAAGGAATACGTGGCCAACGATAGAAAACTCAAAAGGAGGCCGATGAGAATCAGCCTAATGACTCTGACGATCTTGTACAACTCGAAGATGATCTCTGACTTGGCTAACCACCTCGATAGTCTGTATAACCATCTCTGGACCAAGCATCTGCCTCTCGCCTACATCATCACAGGCTAAAGGTGATCTGCACTTCCTGTTATACAGTACCTCAAACGGTGCCATCTAGATACTGGCCTGAAAACTGCTATTGTAGAAGAACTCTACCAAGTGCAGGTGATCTTCCCATGAACCATCAAAGTCAAGTGTACAGGATCGTAACATATCTTCAAGAGTTTGAATTGTGTGCTTCGACTGACCATCTGTCTGTGGATGATAAGCTGAACTAAACTTGAGACGAGTTTCCAAACTCTTTTGAAGACTCTGCCAAAGGTGCAACATAAATCTTGAATCTCTGTCTGATACGATACTGACTGGCACTCCATGTAATCTGATGATCTGCCTGAGGTACATCTTTGCTATCTTATCTGTCGACTGACCAATTCTGAAAGGAAGAAAATGAGCTACCTTGGTGAGTCTTTCAACTATAACTCGAATAGCATCTCTTCCAGCTGGGGACTTAGGTAACCCAGTTACAAAATCCATGGTAATATGCTTCCATTTCCATTATGGGATCGGTAAAAGTTAAAGAAGTCCAGTTGGTCTCTGATGTTCAGCTTTAACTTGTTGGCAAACTAAACAACGAGAGACAAACCGAGCTATCTCCATCTTCATGCCATTCTAACATAAATATTGACGGATATTATGATACATCTTTGTACCACCAGAATGAATTGAATATTGCGAACTGTGAGCTTCTGCCATGATATCTTGCCTGATGTCACCACTGGGTACACAAAGACGCCTTCCATGTCGAAATGTACCGTCTTCATGAATACACAACTCTCCTCTTCTTTTTGCTTCACATGCTCCCCTAAGTCGCTGAAGCTTAAAATCTGTTGACTGAGCTATCTTGATCCTCTCAACTATACTAGACTGAACTTGCATACTGGCCATCATTACCACATTGGTAGGAAGAACTATCTCTATACCTATCTTCTAAAGATCTGCTAATAACTCAGGCTGTGCTGTCAAAAAATAAGCTCCTGCTCTGCTTCACTCCTGCTATAGACTAAGATGTCATCTATAAACACTATCACGAACTGATCCAAATAAGGCATGAATATGCAATTCATGAGATCCATGAATACTGCTGGCACATTGGTCATCCCGAATGGCATAACGATAAACTCCTAATGTTCATATCTAGATCTGAATGCCGTCTGCGGGACATCTTGCTCTCTAACTCTGATCTGATGGTACCCCGACCACAAGTTAATCTTCGAGAATACTGCTGCTCCACTGAGTTGATTAAATAAATCTGTCACGACCCGCACCCAGTGTAAGGACACGATAAGTGGGTACGTCCAGCCTACGTCGCAGTGTCGATGGTAGAACGCTGTCCTAGGTCACAAAATCTAACAATATAACTGTACCTGTACAATGATATATGCTTCCAAATGAGGACAATATAAAGGTACAACTCAATCACAGCATCTAAGGTGGAAGAAAGAGTATAAATGGATAGATAAGATAAAAAGAGTAATCTCCAACAAGAGTCACAAATAAGAGTAATAACTGAGTGTACAATATCACAAATATCCAATAACTAAAAATACATAAAATAAGACAACTAAACAGGGAAACTAGTCTAGACTCTAATTTAGACAATAGGCAAGTCTTCAGCGACAGTAGGATCCTCCTGGGGGTCCAAGTCACCGATGTCATCTAAGCCTGTGCCATAATATATAGGACAGAACTCCTCCTCATCACCTATAATATTTTCAACTGTCCAATCAGGACGGGAACGAGCATAATACATCTCACGCAGTTCATATCTTGACAGAAAATATAAAGCATGTGATAGGTTAAGATACATGAAACACTGTAATAAATAAGCATAAAAAGAAAAAGAGAAACTGATAAACGAAGCTATCTATATATGATAATAGAAAACTGTAAGTGACTATGTGATTTAGAGTACAAGATAGACATGTGAATGGCTTGATTTGCACATGATTACACTAAAGAGTTTGTACGTGATTACACTACTTTAGAATTGTTCACATGACTATTTTTACTCTTCCATGCCCCAATCAATACACAAGGATCTAGACAGGTTATGTTATTGTACATGATAGTTTATACATGAAGCTCATGAGATTATGAGAGTATATGAGAGCACATGAGTATACATGAATAATAAGAGTCCACAAAATATATGATGTTCGTGAAAAACACATGACATGATGTATTCGATGCACCCGAGGGGGATAATATCTCATGTAAAGATCCATATAGTACTAATCCTTGATAATGTCGTGTCAGCATCAAGTAAATTAAACTATGACAAGCATATAATTCCTAACAAGTATGAAACGGTCAGAGAATGTACTCGCCTGATATCCTGACTATCTGATGAGAATATGAGTCCGAACTGGAGTATCTGAATCCTATTTAGAACAACACAGGTCACAACATGTCCAGAAAGGTAATATTGAATATTACAATGCATTCTATATGATTTCTAGGTCATTCTAGGCTAAAGTCAACTTTAAGTCAACTCTAGTCAACTATACTAGTCAAACTAGGTCAACTAAGCTACACCAGGTCTAAACTAGTCTAACAAGTCTAACTAGGCCTAACCAAGCCTATACTAGCAATCCAACACAATCACAACACAATATCAAAATAACCCACACAAGGTATATATATAAATGTTATATGCATATCACCTATAGGCTATTGCCTATAACACAAGAGCATGGTGCATATAGACATTGCATATAGGCTTGCATTCCTTCATTACATTTCCTACACTCATGACATATATACATATTCCTATTATCAATCATTCATATCCTATACATATACTTTTATATAGAGGTTATACATATATGTAATCATGCACACACACATATATATATATAGACATAGAGAGAGAAGGTGTGAATGAAGAGTGTAGGTAATGTGAGGATACATAAGTGTACATGTGTGTGTGAGATATGTGAAGATAAAGAAAATAAAAGTAAAAAGGAAAGAGGGGTCAACTCAAATATGAATCCTAAGACAACCCTCAGTTATCTACATTACATATCTCATGCATTCATTCAATCAATCCAGCTTAAGTCAAAATGAAACTGGAAACACAAATGGATACCCAATCTGGAAATTCAAGAACCTGAGAACACTTATGAAACTAGGACTTTAAGGAATAAAAAATCTGAGATTAACATGAAATGAGACTAGGAATAATATCCCAATCTGAGAAATATTTCAGTAAATAACTCAATATTTAAACTCAGATTTACAAACCCTATCACAGTTATCATAACATAGAGCCAAGCTCAAATATCATTAAAACCCAATTTCTAAAACAAATCAACCTAAATCGAATAATCCTAATAATCCCATATATGTAAACATGATCTCAGACATAACCTCATGTTAAACATTATCAAAATATCATTCAAATCTCAGGAAATTGACAGGATTTAAATGAACCTATGTTCAGTTGAAACCTATGTATCAGTCATTTACAATGCAGAGTATTGATACTTCGAAAATCCAATTCACAACCCAAAATTGCATGTCACTATGAACCCAGCTATGTAACTTATATCTCAGACATGTTAATCATCAACAAATTAACCATGAATTAGTAGTTAAAACCATTTAAAACTCTGAAAACTCAGTTTCAATAAAAACAGGGAATGTAACATTCAACCTCAAATTGATTTTGAAAACCCAAATAAATCAACCATTAAATGTGTACAGATGATTAGGCATATTATATGTGTCATGGGGGTGTGATTCGTGTCCAATAACAGTGGACACGAAGTATCAAATTGCATAGAACACACATAGTGAACTCGTGTATAGACAGCCTCGTGCGGTGGGGACACGGACTCGTGTACACGACAACGACACAAGACACCTCGTGCTCGTGTCTGGGTGTTCTCCAGGGGTAGGGCTACGTGTTCGTGTCCCTACATTGTGTCAAATTCGTGTCGTATCGCGTGTGTGGGTAAGTATCAGAGAGGCCATTTTACGTGTGCGCACACAGTGAAGAATCCGTACGGGCTAGATCCTGTATCCAACACGACACAAGATGGTTCCAAAATCGAGGGGTGGCCTGTCAGTGATGGCCCCTACCTCTGTGCCAAGTGGCACGAGTCCACATGGCGTGGCGTGTCCAGAAACAAGGTCGGGTAGCAGGGTAGTGAACCGTGGCCTCGTGCCCGTGTTTGTGTCCAGATTTAGACACGAAAAGGGACACGAAGTGTGCTCAGTCCAATATAAAATCAAAAGCCACGTATAAGGCTACAAATTCATTCAATTAGATTTTAAAATTTTGAACAAAAACCCCTTTGAGGCATTTTGTCAAACACGTACACAAAAACACTGATACGTGTCCGATACGGACCCCAAACCAATACCAATTCACTCATTCTACAGCTAGGGGACACCTAGATGGATGATCTATGGGAAGAATTCATGGGTTTGAAGGGTTTTGAAGAGATTACCTATTGAGGGTGAATTCCCTATAAAAAGCTTCAAAAGTGAAGATCCTTCTTGCAACTCCAAACTCCGATGCTCTCCAAAACTGAGGTTGCTCACCATCAACAATCCATAAACATAAATCAGAACCCAATGCAAAAGATTAGGGTTTAAAAGGAGAAAAAAATGAAGAAAATAGAAAGAAATACATACCTAGGGTTTTTTGCCAGAAGGAGAAGGAATGGAAAAAGAAGCAAGTCTCATTAAGAGGGATTAAATAGGGTTGTGGAACCTTACTTGGCCGGCCACCTATAGGTGTCACGACCCGATCCCAAGTTAATGGGTCGAACCGGACCATGCCCAGCCTGCACCGTGGTGAGACGGCGGCAGTAAGCTGTTCCATTGCAGGTATTCACAACAACACAAGTACATTTGTCACAACTGTTCTATTCGGAATTTGAAACTTTGTTTAATAAAATATTCAGAAATACAACTGGAAGGGAAATGCTGAAATAAAACTACAAACTCCAAATAAAGAAGAAAATGCAGAAAAGAAAACTATCTAAACATCTGGTTCTGTAGTCCTAGGATCAGCGTCCTCTAGAGACGGCTCCGGTATCGTCGCAGGGTAGAGAACCGGGTCATAATAGCTATTATAGTATAGCTCCTCATCCTCAGTGATACCTAAAATGTTGTCTCCAGTCAGGAGGGAGCAAGAACGAAGTATGCATCTCATATCTTAAACAGTAATTGGAAAGTGCAGGATAAACAGTTTAAAATAACAATTTTCAGCAGTTTAAAACAGTTCAGTGTGTTTTGAATATGCAAACGTTTATGACCGGCTTGGGTTGAGCAGTAGTATCCTAGCGATACGATATGGCTTATCCCCGTGTGTGAGAGGGGTAAGCTAACACAGTCAGTTCAGTAGGGGCTTTGGTCATAAACGTCTACACTATTCCCCCAGTCCCAGATTCAGTAACAGTAACAGTCGGTAGAGTTCCGTGCCAGCAGTGTGGTTTAACATGCAGCTTAACTTTACTAAATAAAATACAAGAATACACAGTTCGAAACTTGCCTTGTATTAGATTGACTGGAAAGACGAGTCGGTACCGAGGAGGAACGTCAGGTATGTCTTCGAGTTCCTACAGTTGAGAACTCGACTTAGATCCGCTGTATAACCAAGCTAAGTGTGCTAGTTGCAATCTCTAGTAGTAAGTCCTAGTCAGGTTTTAAGTTGTATTAAGCTACAGCTATCGGTTACGTCACATGCTACGTGCGTTGATTAAACCGGTTAATTTTGATTATTGGAAAATAATAACAAGAACCAATTATCTTTGGAAAACTTTGTGTTTTTGTAACATATCTATAAAAATATAGTTTCTTACAGTGACAAATCGTGAACTAGTTATCTTACTAATATTTTATCCATTTATTTAATTCTTAATTAATTATAAACGGAAATGATTACGTTCTAACTACGATTTATACGTCCAAACCAACCACCCAAAAAGAATCACATCAACCACCCAGAAAAGAAAGTAAAAACCTACACTATGCAATACAAGGGCACAGCTAACCATCCTAGAGTTATGGGCTTATGCCCTGTACAATTCTTTTACATAAAATAAGAGAGAATTGATTTAGCTACTAAATAAAATGTGCCGTAAATAAATAACTATAATAAATAACTTAAACATTAAATAAAATAATTTAAATTAAAGGTTGGAGTCTCAGACTCGGTCCATCATCAAAATCCAGCTAATACCACAACGTCCGGTCGGACCGGTGCGTTTGCATTTCGCTAGGGCCCACAGACTGGTACGGTCGTCGCCCGAAAAGTCGGTTTTAAATTCATTTTTCGAAAACCAATTTGAAATCAAAATAAATAAAGTTTTGTAAAAATTTGGGCAGCATTTCCTCTATTTCGGGACAACCCAAAACTGGGAAATGCGCCAACCAAAAACCTGCAATTGTTCCAACCAAGAATAACCCAAAAATATATCCACAGAAATAATTTTCCAACCACCAGAACGTTTCCGAAATACCCGGGATATCCAAAATCAAACCAACAACACAAATCTCAGCAGACAATATCACAGAAAATGCTAACGTAGCTAACCGAAACTACCACGTAGCTAACCGGATTTTCGAAGGGGAAAACGTGGACCGATATCATCACAGACTACCAATGAAAAGCAACGGGACAGAGAATTATACCTCGGGTGCTCGGCTAGAGCTCTCAGATGATATAAAAAGAATAGAGAAGATCCAGCAGCGACGTCAACGATGAAAACGTCGGAAAAGTCCAGAATGGGTACGCTGGCCAGAAAAGATCCCGCGAAGGGTAGCGCTGTCGGCGGACAGCAAGGAGAACTCCGCCAAGGGCAGCGCGGAGGCGGACAGAACTGGTCAGCGGGGTTCCGCTGTGGTCGGCCGGAGATCCGCGGATCTGGATAGCGGGGTGCGCCGCGAAGCGCTGGACCCACGGGAGAGGGGCGACGACGGGGTTTCGCCGGGAGGGCGTCGGCGGCCAGAGGGTTGCCGCGAGGAGGGCGAAGGGGCGCGGGGTGGCGCGGCTAGGGTGGCGCGCCGGTCAGGCTCGCCGGAGAAGAAGCCGCACGGGGCGGAAGGGGGCCGTGGATCTGGAGCGGCGGGCGGGGTACGCCGCCGACGGGAGGCCGTGGGGAGCTGCGGTCGAGGTTGCGCGGCGCTGGCTGGCCGCGGAGATCGCGCGCGGGTGGTGCGGGAGAGGTCGCCGGCGAGGAGCCCGGCGGTGGGTGACTAGAGCTTGGAGAGGGTTCTGTGGGAAATAGTTGGGAGGAGAGATGAGTGGAGTTGAGGTTTTCTGTGAGAGTTAGGTGGGGAAAAATGTGTTCTGAGAAGAAGAGATTAGAATGGAGTAGATGAGGAAGAGGGTCTCTCTCTCTCTGCTCGTGAGGAATTGGAATAACTGTGAAGAGAGGTGTGAGAAGGGGGAGAATAAAAAGGGAAGTGGGGTTTAATGCTGTGGGGAGTTATAAGAGGGGGGAAAGTGGAAGAGTTGGGTTGTAACGTTGGGAAACGTATGGTGGAGAATGAGTTGGGGAGGGAAAAAATCACGTACTCCAAATGCTGGTCCTTCGGGGCCAGCACAAAGTAAATTTATTTATTTTATTTTTTTTGAAGATTTAACCAAGTCTAAAAATTAGGTTTTTAATAGAGAAGGAATTGGGCTCGGACCTGGGTCTCGGCTCGAACTCGGGTCTGGGTCCGAAAATCAAAAGCCCTGTTATTAATATTTTCGAAATCGTTTTTCACTCAAAAATATTTAATAAATGTAATATTAATAATAATAATAATTTTTTTGAAATACTAATATTACCAAAACATTATTTAATAATAAATTACAAAATAATGGGTTTCACAATCTTCCCTCCTTAGAAAATTTCGTCCTCGAAATTAAAGACAGGGTAGGAGAATCAAACAGGTACGGGTACTACACCCGTAACTCAGGTCCAACAATAAGAATTTCCAAGACAGTCGTGGATGAGACGGTTTAGGGACAAGTTTTTATTTATTTATGATATCATCCACGCAGAAAAATACAAAAGCGAACCAAAGTATACGAGGTTGATCAGACCATCATGCACCGGTCCTGATTAGACAATATATTAGTGGGTGCACCCAATAAAATATCGTCATGATCAAGCTTGATTAAAGAGCTAGCTTGCAAAACTAGGCTAATTTAGCAGCATCAGTCAAGTTTAGAACGAAAAGATAAGAAATAGGAGTTTACGTGATGGCTCAAATTCTGATCTTCTTCTCACTTCTGACTACACTTGCAACTGGTTTCTCTGGCTCTGAAAGGTTGAGTCCAATCTTCAGCTCTGACTTATTCAAAACGTGACTCGGAATCCGAAATGTAGTGTCTGAGCTGTGACGTAGAAGACGTTGCACACTCTCAAGATTAGCTGGTAGAGCTAACTGGTACGCTACTTCCAACTCGTCTTAAACTTCAAATGACCTAATGTACCTGGCCTCAATTTTCAGCTCCGTCAAAACTGATTGTTCCTCTGGTAGGAGAAAACTTCACCAAAAGCAATTTGGTCTTCCCAAGACCTACCAAAATCCAAGACGCAAAATCTCAATACATCTTCAAGCGTCTGGATTGACCTCTCTGCTTGCTCGTCCCGCGGTACTCCATGAATCCGGTAGATGTGCTTCTCGTACAATGCTGCCCACTTCTTAGTGGATAACCAACTTTGAAGGAAAAAAGTGTGCTGACTTAGTCAGTCTGTCCACTACAATCCAATTGGTGCCCTTCCCTCCTTAGGAACAAGGCAATCCTTACTCAAAGTTCATTGTTATATGCTTCTACTTCTACTCCGAATTGTCCAGCGGCTGCAACAAACTTGTTGTTCTCTTGCTAAATTCCTCATGTTGACAAATTCACATCTAATCCCATACCTGGAATTGTCCTTCTTCATTCCATAGCACCAATCAATGGAGGCATATTTCGATACATCTTATTATCTCCTGAATTTATGGAATACTGCAACTGGTGCATTTCTTTCATCAACTCGCTCCTCCGTTTGTCAGCCGATATGCAAAGTCTCGCACCATTCTTTAGAGTTCCAATGCTGATTAATTTAGAGACCCTCAAGTGTTCCTGCCAACACTTGATCTCTAAGCCTGCAAAGTGCCTCGTTTTAAAACTACGTTCTCTTGATTTTGTCCCTCAGCCTCGAACTTCATCAATACTGAATCAGCATCCAGCTCCGTCCTTCTATCTCCAGATAGTATAACCTCCAGTCCAAACTTCTCGATGTCGGAATGGTACTGCAGGTTGATGTCGAAAACCTTCATCTGCTTCAACCATCTTCTTAGTCTAACATTCAGCCCTTCCTGAGTGAAGACATATTTCAGACTTTTGTAGTCCGTATATATTTCACTCCCTTTCCAAAAAAATCATGCTTCCATAGCTTCAAAGTAAAGATAATTGCAGCAAATTTCAAATTAGGTGTGGGATAATTCTTCTCATGAGTCTGTAGTTGCCTATATGTGTAAGCAATTACTTTCCCATGTTGTTGAAGAACGCAACCCAGTCCTTTTCCAGAGGCATTACTGTAAATTGAGAAACCACTGGTTCCTACGGGTAGCGCAATGATTGGTGTAGTGGTAAGTCTCTTCTTCAGCTCCTCAATGCCGCCTGGCAAACTTTCGTTCAGATGAACTCTTCATTCTTCCAAGTGAGCTTCGTTATCGGCTCAGCAATCTTGGCAAAATCCTTCACGAACTTCTGGTAGTAGCCGGCCAAGTTCAAGAATCTTCCGAATTGAACTTGGGGTATACCATTCTTCAACAACAGCTATCTTCCATCAAAATTTCTTCTCTTGACAACATGGCCAAAAGTCCACCTTGTCAAGAATCCACGTTCAGATAACTTACCATAAAATTTCTTTTTCCTCAAAGTTTCTAAAACTTCCTCAGGTGTTCTTCATGCTCTTCTTCAGTCTTCAAATATATCAGAATGTTATCGATGGAGAAGATAAACTGATTCAAATACTCAGGAAAAATCTCTGTTCATGAGATTCATGAACACAACAGAAGCATTTGTCAGTCTAACGTCCTGACCACAGAAAACTACACATACTTGGTGTTTGATCGCCGTCTTGGAAATGTCCTCTTTCCTGACTTTAATTTGATGGTAGTCAAATCTTAAGTCAAACTTCGAAACACCCTAATTCCACACAACCAGATCAAACAGATCCTCGATCCGGGCAGAAGGTACTTGTTCTTTAGTGTCTGATAATCGATACACATCCGTTGTTCCATCCTTCTTGGGCACAAACAAGATAGGTATTCCCTAAGGTGAAATTCCACCCTGAATAAATCCTAGAGCCTTCATTGATCTGGTCCTTCATCTTCTTGGCCACCTTCGGGTTGACTCTGTAACATCCTTTAGAATTTAGGGAAAGAACCGGGGACTAGGTCAGGGTTGAATCCTATGTCTAGATCTGGGATAATCCGGGGAGACTATCAGGGAAAACATCTACCATAAGGGTGTAACTAAAATTTCTATTCATGGGAAGAATTACAGCAAAACTCTTATGATTGATCTAAGGACATCCTGTTACAACTTCCAAAAAGATGATGCTATACAGCGGTTCTAGGTACTATTCTTTATGGTCCTAGCTCTTGCATGAGCAGTCTCCAACTGCTTCCTCTTCTATGAACCTCGAGTATGCATCATGCCTTATTGTAAGGGGCAGGATCTGCTGGATAGGAAGAGGGTCCCTAGGTTGTGGCCTAACAGGTGTTGCTGGGATATGAGCTCTGGTTTGATGGAAAGATAAGGGCAGTCCTTTACCCGATGTTTAGCAGATCCATATGCCAAACATTGTCCCAAACACTTGCGGCAACTAACGGCCTGATGACCAGGCCTCTTGCAGTAGTTACAAGCCCATAGCTTCTTACGACAAGGCTGCCGGAAAGTAGAGTACTTGATGGGACCCAAATATCTTCTAGATTCAGGGGTATCCTACCTAGGACAAGGTTCTGCTCCAGCTTGGTTGGAGATAACTAAGGCTACATCATTGACGTTCTTCATGTCTTCTCTCGTGATATTCATCTGTTCCTGCTGGACTTCATCTTGAGCTTTCTGGAACTCCAGGATTTCTTGAAATGGGATAACCATTTGGGAGGCGTTTGCTAGTACTGGTGGAGCAACAGGAATGGGTACTTCACCAAGGAAATACAAGTTTGAGAAGAGGTAAGAATCGCCAGTGTAGTGAAAACTTTACTGGATGCATTATGGGGACGGTCAGACAGCCGCGAGGGAATAAACCCTGGACTTGGTTGAGGAGATGGGGTATGATCCGGAGATGACACCTCATCGCCAGCAGGATTGGTCAGCGGTCATTCTCTGGAAGGTTTAGCACGCACACATAAGCAAGGTAGCCTACCGGTCTATAATCAAGCAAAAATATTTATTTATATATGAATCGGACCTATGTCATGACAAATCAATGTTCTAGTGTTCTAATTGTTTCTAGGTATGTTTTCCTAAGTTGTTGTTTGTTGTGGACCTGCATGGGCCACTACTGAAAACATGTTACGACCCGATCCCAAGTTAATGGGTCGAACCGGACCATGCCCAGCCTGCACCGTGGTGAGACGGCGGCAGTAAGCTGTTCCATTGCAGGTATTCACAACAACACAAGTACATTTGTCACAACTGTTCTATTCGGAATTTGAAACTTTGTTTAATAAAATATTCAGAAATACAACTGGAAGGAAAATGCTGAAATAAAACTACAAACTCCAAATAAAGAAGAAAATGCAGAAAAGAAAACTATCTAAACATCTGGTTCTGTAGTCCCAGGATCAGCGTCCTCTAGAGACGGCTCCGGTATCGTCGCAGGGTAGAGAACCGGGTCATGATAGCTATTATAGTATAGCTCCTCATCCTCAGTGATACCTAAAATGTTGTCTCCAGTCAGGAGGGAGCAAGAACGAAGTATGCATCTCATATCTTAAATAGTAATTGGAAAGTACAGGATAAACAGTTTAAAATAACAATTTTCAGCAGTTTAAAACAGTTCAGTGTGTTTTGAATATGCAAACGTTTATGACCGGCTTGGGTTGAGCAGTAGTATCCTAGCGATACGATATGGCTTATCCCCGTGTGTGTGAGGGGTAAGCTAACACAGTCAGTTCAGTAGGGGCTTTGGTCATAAACGTCTACACTATTCCTCCAGTCCCAGATTCAGTAACAGTAACAGTCGGTAGAGTTCCGTGCCAGCAGTGTGGTTTAACATGCAGCTTAACTTTACTAAATAAAATACAGGAATACACAGTTCGAAACTTGCCTTGTATTAGATTGACTGGAAAGACGAGTCGGTACCGAGGAGGAACGTCAGGTATGTCTTCGAGTTCCTACAGTTGAGAACTCGACTTAGATCCGCTGTATAACCAAGCTAAGTGTGCTAGTTGCAATCTCTAGTAGTAAGTCCTAGTCAGGTTTTAAGTTGTATTAAGCTACAGCTATCTGTTACGTCACATGCTACGTGCGTTGATTAAACCGATTAATTTTGATTATTGGAAAATAATAACAAGAACCAATTATCTTTGAAAAACTTTGTGTTTTTGTAACATATCTATAAAAATATAGTTTCTTACAGTGATAAATCGTGAACTAGTTATCTTACTAATATTTTATCCATTTATTTAATTCTTAATTAGTTATAAACGGAAATGATTACGTTCTAACTACGATCTATACGTCCAAACCAACCACCCAAAAAGAATCACATCAACCACCCAGAAAAGAAAGTAAAAACCTATACTACGCAATACAAGGGCACAGCTAACCATCCTAGAGTTATGGGCTTATGCCCTGTACAATTCTTTTACATAAAATAAGAGAGAATTGATTTAGCTACTAAATAAAATGTGCCGTAAATAAATAACTATAATAAATAACTTAAACATTAAATAAAATAATTTAAATTAAAGGTTGGAGTCTCAGACTCGGTCCATCATCAAAATCCAGCTAATACCACAACGCCCGGTCGGACCGGTGCGTTTGCATTTCGCTAGGGCCCACAGACTGGTACGGTCGTCGCCCGAAAAGTCGGTTTTAAATTCATTTTCCGAAAACCAATTTGAAATCAAAATAAATAAAGTTTTGTAAAAATTTGGGCAGCATTTCCTCTATTTCGGGACAACCCAAAACTGGTAAATGCGCCAACCAAAAACCTGCAATTGTTCCAACCAAGAATAACCCAAAAATATATCCACAAAAATAATTTTCCAACCACCAGAACCTTCCCGAAATACCCAGGATATCCGAAATCAAACCAACAACACAAATCTCAGCAGACAATATCACAGAAAATGCTAACGTAGCTAACCGAAACTACCACGTAGCTAACCGGATTTCCGAAGGGGAAAACGGGGACCGATATCATCACAGACTACCAATGAAAAGCAACGGGACAGAGAATTATACCTCGGGTGCTCGGCTAGAGCTCTCAGATGATATAAAAAGAATAGAGAAGATCCAGCAGCGACGTCAACGACGAAAACGTCGGAAAAGTCCAGAATGGGTACGCTGGCCAGAAAAGATCCCGCGAAGGGCAGCGCTGTCGGCGGACAGCAAGGAGAACTCCGCCAAGGGCAGCGCGGAGGCGGACAGAACTGGTCAGCGGGGTTCCGCTGTGGTCGGTCGGAGATCCGCGGATCTGGACAGCGGGGTGCGCCGCGAAGCGCTGGACCCACGGGAGAGGGGCGACGATGGGGTTTCGCTGGGAGGGCGTCGGCGGCCAGAGGGTTGCCGCGAGGAGGGCGAAGGGGCACGGGGTGGCGCAGCTAGGGTGGCACGCCGGTCAGGCTCGCCGGAGAAGAAGCTGCGTGGGGCGGAAGGGGGCCGTGGATCTGGAGCGGCGGGCGGGGTACGCCGCCGACGGGAGGCCGCGGGGAGCTGCGGTAGAGGTTGCGCGACGCTGGCTGGCCGCGGAGATCGCGCGCGGGTGGTGCGGGAGAGGTCGCCGGCGAGGAGCCCGGCGGTGGGTGACTAGAGCTTGGGGAGGGTTCTGTGGGAAATAGTTGGGAGGAGAGATGAGTGGAGTTAAGGTTTTCTGTGAGAGTTAGGTGGGGAAAAATGTGTTCTGAGAAGAAGAGATTAGAATGGAGTAGATGAGGAAGAGGGTCTCTCTCTCTCTCTGCTCGTGAGGAATTGGAATAACTGTGAAGAGAGGTGTAAGAAGGGGAAGAATAAAAAGGGAAGTGGGGTTTAATGCTGTGGGGAGTTATAAGAGGGGGGAAAGTGGAAGAGTTGGGTTGTAACGTTGGGAAACGTATGGTGGAGAATGAGTTAGGGAGGGAAAAAAATCACGTACTCCAAATGCTGGTCCTTCGGGGCCAGCACAAAGTAAATTTATTTTTATTATTTTTTTTTGAAGATTTAACCAAGTCTAAAAATCAGGTTTTTAATAGAGAAGGAATTGGGCTCGGACCTGGGTCTCGGCTCGAACTCGGGTCTGGGTCCGAAAATCAAAAGCCCTGTTATTAATATTTTTGAAATCGTTTTTCACTCAAAAATATTTAATAAATGTAATATTAATAATAATAATAATTTTTTTGAAATACTAATAATACCAAAACATTATTTAATAATAAATTACAAAATAATGGGTTTCACAATAGGATTGGGCTAGGGTTTCATAATAATTGGGCTTGGGCTTCTCTCTATAGGTTAAAATGAAACATTAAATTAATAGGTCTAACTAGCTTCTAATCAAAACTTGATAATTAGCTTCTAACTTGAAACTAACTAGAATAGGATTACTAACACTAACTAATCATGCTAACTAAGTCACTAAGTCATGGTGAAACACTAGACTAGGTTGCACCAAGGCTATACTATCAAAAATCCAAAAATCATAATACAAATACTATAATATATTAAAATAATCAAAAAATTTACAATCACCAAAATACCCTTAAACTAGAAAAATGGATGTGACAAGTCTACCCTCCTTAACAAAATTTCGTCCTCGAAATTAAAGACAAAACTGTATAGATGAGGTTATACGTCAAGACTGAAAAAGATAAGGGTATTGCTCGCGCATATCATCCTCCCTCTTCCAGGTAGACTCACCTGGAGAGTGGTGCCTCCAAGCTACGCGAACCAAGGGTATCGTCTGGTTCCTCAGCACCTTCTTTCGTCGATCCAGAATCTCCACATGCTGTTCTCGATAACTAAGAGTAAGGCCCACCTCGATCTCGGAATGGTCCAGTACATGGCTGGGATCTGCCATATACCGTCTCAACTGCGACATGTGAAATACATTTTGGACTCCCTGTAAAACCCCTAAATTTTTACTATTTTTATTATTAAATTTAGTACTAATTTAAATTTTTGTATTGTACGTCACATAGTCGTATTGTACGTCACGCACGAAATTTTATTTTTCGTAATTGCTCGACGAGTGCGAATATGTGCGAGCGTACATATTTTCGAAAAATATTTTTTCTATTTTTTTATAGTTTCAAAATGGTATACATAATAATTATTTTGTTATTGTTCCAAAATTCCCAAGTTTGTTATTTTATTTATAAGGCCTTTCATTTCTCACAATTATTAATAATAAATAAAAAGAGTAGCAGCAACTTTGTTATTGATATTATAAAAAGAGTAGCAGCAGCTTTGTTATTGATTGATGTTGTGTTTTATTAGTAGATTTATTATTATTATTATTATTATTATTATTATTATTATTATTATTATTATTATTATCATCATCATTATCATTATTATTTTGTTGTTTTTCTTTTTTTTACTTTTGTGTGTTTAACATTTAGTACTTTATTTTCTGCATTTTGTACTCTTGCATTTATTCTATACAGTATTGATATTTTAACCTAGTATAGTATCGATATTTTAACCCAGTATAAAACTATGTATTTTGGACTATAAAGGATTGTTACTTTTTAAGTACATATATTAATAAAATATAGATTTAAACTTGAAAATATTATTTTGACAAAACTTAAGGTCCTAGCCTAAGGCGATTTTTATTTTTTTAAAAGTATTTATCTAAAAATATATCTCTACTAATAAGATGTAGTTTTAAATTACCATATATTTTTTTAGTAGTGATGTAAAATATTTTCTAAATAAAGTATAGTTTTTGACTTAAAACGATTTTACTACTTATCTAATATTTTGGGATAATAAAAATATAGTTTCAAGGATTATAAATAGTTTCCTAAAAATCATAAATATATGATTATTTATCAAAATTTTCTTCGATATCCATCTATCCATGACTAAATATTTTCTCCTATTCCTTTATCAAATCCGAACATCCTCCCATCGACCCTAGCCAATCCGACCGTTTGGGACCCAATAGAACCATCCATGCCGCCAACAGAGGTTTCCTTGTGTAGTTATTACACCAAAGTCGCAGTTCATGCCACAGTGATCATTACAGCACACCAGATGTACTACCAGGCAAGACACCTTGCCATTTGTTGTTGATTTATTTTAGCTCATATTTCATGCATTATTTATTTTCTTTATACAAAATAAACTGTGATACATGGCATAACCTATTAGAACTTACTGTTCATTAATATTTCCTGCTATGTATTATTTTTCTTACACATTAAACCTAGATTTAAGGGACCACCTTGTGTGTTGCATTTATTGGCCTTGACACGTTGTACCACGAAGTTGTGTGTCGCATGTAGAACACGAAAGTGCGTGATTGGCTGGCCACCGGTACGTACAAGCCGTACGATAGGAATAACCGCTAATAGAATTGCATGCTAGTTTGACTTAGCGGTTATAAAGGTTTATTATTGTGGATACAACATAGTAGGCATTGGACGGGGAGGACAATGCCTTAGCGTATGGGCTTCGATGCACTTTTTCTTGTGACCCGGATTCTCCACTGGAGATACGGAGATGATGACCCATGATTACTGACGGCCACTGACGTTCTGTGGAACGTTGTGCTCTTATTGATTGGGCCTCTAGTGCCACAAGGGGGGACTATGCCAATCCTATTCAGCCAGGGCCCATGCGTAGGAAGGATTATTCTTAACTATATTTCACTTAGAACGGTTAGGCACCTTTATCCGTTAGGTACGAGTACTTTTGGTTTGGGTACTTGTATCTGACCGTGGCTTGGAACAATAACTTTTTGCGGATTAGTTCGTCACACCTTATCCTTGTTTGGTTGTAGATGTGACTTACTACTTCGATTAGAAGGTATTGAACCTTATTGGGGTCCGGATACCATATTGGATTTATGGCATGAAAAGATACGTCACCGTGAATTAGTTTACCATCTCCTGTCCTTGTTTGGTTGGGAGGATGGTATGCTCGTTCAATAGGTGTGTATTGGACCATGTTATAATCCAATTGACTTATTTATTTGAGCAATATTTATTCAGTTTATATGGCATGATATTATGTGTCTTGTTACGTCCCTTTGAGGACCTGGTTATCTCGCCATGTGTGTGCTATTATTTTTCGCAGGTGCTCTAGCTCTAGCCGTGATCATCGTTATTTTCTTCGAGGGTGATTGTACTTGGATCGTCTTCGCTTCGCTTCGCTCGCCAAAAATTATTCTTTTGTATATCTTGTATTTCTTTTATTTTGTTGGTAGTGGATTTGTCTCCGCCCAACATATTGTATCAAGATAATTCTTTATCAATATATGATATCTTTTATTCATTTATTTTGTGTGGATGAGAATAGTTATGGTTCTACTGCATTTTACAGCTTACGTATATTTATTATACGGCTGGCATGTCTACGTTCCTAGTCCTACGTATTTTGGGACTGGAGCGTTACATATTTTTGTGGTGGCCCATGCAGGTCAAGATAAATTGTTTGGTTACTTTACCGTAACAAGTAAGCCTGCAAATAGGATTAGAAGTCTAGGATCTCATCCACATACTTGACCTTTTTCTCGATTCCATATTCGACCGACTCATCAATTGCATCTTGCTTGATTTCTTCCATCCCTATTCTTATCTTCCCTTCGTGCTTGCTAGAGATTGACCCTACCAGTTAGATATCCCAAACATCCTTAGCTTAATTCTTTAAGTTGGGTAGAATACCCCACGACCTGACACACCCTTAACCATTAAGGGAATACAAATAGTATTACCTAGACCATAGAGACTAGAAGAATTTAACCTATTTGGTCAACCAAGCCTTGATCAATAAAAACGTAGAATGATGGTATAGGAATAAACAAGACTTAGATCCTTATGACTCTTAGACTATAAATATTGGTTCTTATTTCATCTACCCTCGTGCCTATGTTTTACTATCTAGACTAATGATGCTAATATAGCCTAGTTTTTGCAAGCTTATTCCTTTATCGAGCTTGTTCAAGACATATGTTATTTGGGTCGACCCACTAACATATTGTCTAATCAAAACCGATGCATGATGGTCTGATCAACCGAGTGCACTTTGGTTCGCCTTTTCAATCTACGTGGATGTGATATAGTTAAACTTACCCCTTGGAATTCCATCAACGACTGCCCTGACGATTCTAATGAAATCTATACGACCGCCTTTGAACCACATATTCGTAATTGATAATGTCGTCATTGAACTCCTTAAATCGCTTTCGCCATCACCGATTTTGGAAGGACGAAGGCACTTGTACTTGAAATTCCTTTAGCTGTCCTATCAAGTATGACCATTACCACTTGATGTTGCTATGTCTTCATCATAAACTCCTCGTCCTTCTTCTCGGCCCTACTATGACCCTCATTCACTACCCACGACCATATCCGTATTATTTTTCTATGATCTAGATCGCAGCTTCTTACGACATAATTTTGTTGAGCCTTATAATTGATTGTTCCCCACCGATACCCCCTTCTTCTCACCCCCTACTAATTTTTTTTAATTTCGAGGACGAAATTCTTTTAAGTTGGGTAGGATGTAAAACCCCTAAATTTCTACTATTTTTATTATTAAATTTAGTACTGATTTAAATTTTTGTATTGTACGTCACATAGTCGTATTGTACGTCGCGCACGGAATTTTATTTTTCGTAATTGCTCGATGAGTGCGAATATGTGCGAGAGTACATATTTTTGAAAAATATTTTTTCCATTTTTTTATAGTTTCAAAATGGTATACATAATAATTATTTTGTTATCGTTCCAAAATTCCCAAGTTTGTTATTTTATTTATAAGGCCTTTCATTTCTCACAATTATTAATAATAAATAATATTTTTATTGTATACTAGAAAAGCATAATTATGAAAACATTATTTGTGCATATATATATATTTGTAATTATTTATTATTTATTTTAAATAATAATGTAATTTTTGAAATTATTATTATTAGTATTTTTGAAAAATATATTTCGAAATTATGGTGGCGATTTAAGTATTGATTTGAATTTATGGATTTATTTAAATAGTTAATACTTGAAATTTGAATTATCCCATTTGATTTTAAGCTAAAAGAATTTAATTAGATTTAAATTGGATTTGTATTGGATTTGGATTTGATTTATTTTAAATTTATTAATAGCGTAGTATTTAAAAGAGGATTTAAATCTTTTACTAATCCTATCCAATTGGGAATTTCTACATCCTATAAATAGGCAGGTACTCCTCCAAATTCCTATCATTCATTATTTCTCCAAAAAAAATTTCCACCGAGGTGCGTGCATCGTGTCTGTGTCCAATTCCTTCTGTGTCAGCCGTGACGGCCTCAGGTCCGACCCCGGATGTCTTTCCAATATTTTCTGTCCAATTTACAACCCACAATACATTTTTGTATCCGTGTCGGATACTACCCGACGTCCTTTCCAATACAACCTGACCTAAAACTCATAACCCTAACTCTAGCCTATAACTGCCGCCTCCTCCTGCCACCGTCCATCGTCACCCACACCCAACTGCCGTAACCACAGCCTCCGCCCCGCCGATCCCAGGGTCAATCCCAGTACAGCCCAACCGCCGTTAGTAACTGAACCCCGACCAAACACTATTGCCGCCGCTACCTGGTCTTCGGCATCACCATCCATCGACACCATCCGCAACACGACCACCACGCCCGTCGCCAACGTCGGAGCGCACCAGCGCTCGTCTCCTCCCAGACAACCGACCCTAACCCAGCCAACCATAACCACCACATCGTCGCCACAAAACCAGTGTCACATCACCACCACCCAGACCACCATCACCGGCACCACCGTGCTCGGTACCACCTCACCTCCAGACAACCTAACACCACAAATGAATTCAAACAAAAACCTTACCTCCGCCGCGTCGGAGCAAACCCTCTCCTCGTCGTCGCGTCCGGCCACCGCAGCGCGTGCATCGACCGCCCCATGTTGCGGGATCAAGCACAGGTCATCAGCGCCGCCACCGTGCCTTTCCTCCACCACCGCCCGCCCTGCTTCCTCTCTCCTCCGTGCTTTGGCGTCCATCCTCCTTCTTCGACCGGCCGCAAGCGTCGACCGCCGTCAGCCCTAGCCGCCTGAGCCTCCATGACGCGTGCATGCGCCATCCCCGGACGCCTCGGCTCCAGCGCCGCCGCGTCGCCCGATCTCCCCGCTCACTCTCTCCCTCAGCCTCACTCTTCCCCTTCCTTTCCCCTCCTGAGCCGATGAGTCTCCGCCAACCTCAGATAAAGCCTTCAAGCCCTTTCCGCGCCGCTCCGCCCCTTTCTTCCAGCCCCCGAGCTCCACAGTCACCCCCGCACGCGAAACCCCCGGAGCACCGTCCTACTCCGGCGCCGACGCGGTTCCACTCCGAGCCCTGACCGCCCTCTCTCGTCCCATCAGCTTCTCTCTCTCTCTCATCTTCTAATAAAGAGGAATAGCAGCAATAGCTGCTGTTTTGGTATTTTTGTTTGTTTTTGTTATTATTAGTTTTTGTTTAGTATCAGTTATTATTATTATTATTATTATTATTATTATTATTATTTTATTGATATTATAAAAAGAGTAGCAGCAGCAGCTTTTTTATTGATTGCTGTTGTGTTTTATTAGTAGATTTTTTTTATTATTATAATTATTATCATTATCATTATTATTTTGTTGTTTTTCTTTTTTTTTTTTACTTTTGTGTGTTTAACACTTAGTACTTTATTCTCTGCATTTTGTACTCTTGTATTTATTCTATACAGTATTGATATTTTAACCTAGTATAGTATTGACATTTTAACCCAGTATAAAACTATGTATTTTGGACTATAAAGGATTGTTACTTTTTAAGTACATATATTAATAAAATATAGATTTAAACTTGAAAATATTATTTTGACAAAACTTAAGGTCCTAGCCTAAGGCAATTTTTTATTTTTTTAAAAAGTATTTATCTAAAAACATATCTCTACTAATAAGATGTAGTTTTAAATTACCATATATTTTTCTAGTAGTGATGTAAAATATTTTCTAAGCAAAGTATAGTTTTTGACTTAAAACGATTTTACTACTTATCTAATATTTTGGGAATAAAAATATAGTTTCAAGGATTATAAATAGTTTCCTAAAAATCATAAATATATGATTATTTATCAAAGTTTTCTTCGATATCCAACTATCCATGACTAAATATTTTTTCCTATTCCTTCATCAAATCCGAACATCCTCCCATCGACCCTAGCCAATCCGACCGTTTGGCACCCAATGGAACCATCCATGTCGCCAACAGAGGTTCCCTTATGTAGTTATTACACCAAAGTCGCAGTTCATGCCACAGTGATCATTACAGCACACCAGGCGTACTACCAGGCAAGACACCTTGCCATTTGCTGTTTATTTATTTTATCTCATATTTCATGCATTATTTATTTTCTTTAAGGAAAATAAACTGTGATACATGGCATAACCTGTTAGAACTTACCGTTCATTTATATTTCCTGCTATGTATTATTTTTCTCACACATTAAACCTAGATTTAAGGGACCACCTTGTGTGTTGCATTCATTGGCCTTGACACATTGTACCACGAAGTTGTGTGTCGCATATAGAACACGGAAGTGAGTGATTGGCTGGCCACCGGTACGTACAAGCCGTGTGATAGGAATAACCGCTAATAGAATTGCATGCTAGTTTGACTTAGCGATTATAAAGGTTTATTGTTGTGGATACAACATAGTAGGCATTGGACGGGGAGGACAATTCCTTAGCGTATGGACTTCGATGTACTTTCCTTTGTGAACCGGATTCTCCGCTGGAGATACGGGGCTGATGACCCATGATTACTGACGGCCACTGACGTTCTGCGGAACGTTATGCTCTTATTGATTGGGCATTTAGTGCCCCAAGGGAGGACTATGCCAATCCTATTCAGCCAGGGCCCATGCGTAGGAAGGATTGTTCTTAACTACATTTCACTTAGAACGGTTAGGCACCTTTATCCGTTAGGTACGAGTACTTTTGGTTCGGGTACTTGTATCTGACCGTAGCTTGGAACAATAACTTGTCACGGATTAGTTCGTCACATATTGTCCTTATTTGGTTGTAGGTGTGACTTACTACTTCGATGAGAAGGTATTGAACCTTGTTGGGGTCCGAATACCATATTGGATTCATGGCATGGAAAGATACGTCATCGTGAATTAGTTTACCATCTCCTGTCCTTGTTTGGTTGGAGGGATGGTATGCTCGTTCAATAGGTGTGTATTGGACCATGTTATAATTCAATTGACTTATTTATTTGAGCAATATTTATTCAGTTTATATGGCATGATATTATGTGTCTTGTTACGTCTCTCTGAGGACCTGGTTATCTCGCCAGGTGTGTGCTATTGTCTTTCGCAGGTGCTCTAGCTCTAGCCGTGATCATCGTTATTTTCTTCGAGGGTGATTGCACTTGGATCGTCTTCGCTCCGCTCGCCAAAAATCATTCTTTTGTATATCTTGTATTTTTTTTATTTTGTTGGTAGTGGATTTGTCTCCACGCAACATATTGTATCAAGACAATTCCTTATCAATATATAATATCTTTTATTCATTTATTTTGTGTGGATGAGAATAGTTATGGTTCTACTGCATTTTACAGCTTACGTATATTTATTATACGGCTGGCATGTCTACGTTCCTAGTCCTACGTATTTTGGGACTGGGGCGTTACACTCCCTCTAATGCAGGGGGCAAGTCCAGTCTGTATGATACGTCACCGACTCTTCCGCTGACAACGAAAGGTCCAATGAAGTACGGACTAAGCTTTCCACCTCCACCAAAGCGAATAGTACCATGCGTCGGAGATATCCTCAGGAATACCAGATCTCCAACCTAGCACAAACATGGTCTCAAGTTTAACTATAACAATCACATGATCAAACAAAAATCACAAAACGAACTAAATCCTACTCCTAAGTCTAAGCTGTACCTCAAACTGCAAAGGTCTTTGGTGGCTATCGGCCTAATATCGCTGTCTGTCCTGCACCACGCAAAGTCGATCTCTGATGAGATTCACCTTCTCGGCTGTGTTAACAACTATCCCAGGTCCCAATAAAGCTCGCTCTTCTACATTATCCCAAGACAAGGGTGTACGACATTTATGTCTGTACAGTGCCTCGAATGGTGACATCCTAATGCTGGCCTGGAAGCTGTTGTTGTATGCAAACTCCATTAAATGCAAATAATCCTCCCAGGAACCTCCAAAATCTAGGACACAAGTCCGCAGCATGTCCTCGAGTGTCTGAATAGTCCTCTCTGATTGTCTGTCCGTCTGAGGGTGGTATGCAGTACTGAACTTGAGCTGAGTGCCAAAACTAGTATGCAGACTCCGCCAGAAATGGAAAGTAAAGCGATTATCCTGATCCAAGATAATGCTCACCAGAACTCAGTGTATCCTGATAATCTGCTGCATACACATCTCGGCTAGCCTTTCAGTAGGCGCACCCACTTTAAATGGCAAAAAGTGGGCTGATTTGGTCAACCTGGCTACGATGACCCAAATTGCATCTTTTTCTCCTGGCGTACGCGACAATCCAGAAACAAAGTCCATCGTGATGTGCTCCCACTTCCACTCTGGAATGGACAATGGCTGTAACAGTCCTCCTGAGCTCTGTCTCTCTGCCTTAACCTGCTGACAGACTAAACATCTGGTTACGAAGCGAGCTACTTCTCGCTTCATCCCATACCACCATACATGCTCCTTCAGATTCCTATACATCTTGTTAGAACCTGGATGCATAGAGTACTGAGAACGATGGACCTCCTGCATAACCTGCTTCCGAAGCTCTTCGCTAGGCACATACTGTCTGGAACCGTGCCTCAATGTGCCATCCTCTGCAAGAATAAACTCATCATCCACTAATCCTGTTCAAACCTGCTCTCGGATACATCGCAGAGCAACATCCTCAAACTGAGTCGACTTGATCCTCTCTATCAAGTTTGACTGAATTTGAAGGCCCTACATCTGCATCTGAACTCTTGGCACAATCACCTCGATCCCCAGGCTCTCCAAATCTGCTAACAAGTGATGATCCTGTTAGGGTTATATACCAAAAGCATCACTTTTGTAGTAACCTTATTTTCTTAAATTTTGAATAAGAATCATATGGGCAAATGTTTGCATATTGTATTTGTTGCAAGTGTTAATGCAAATGTCTGATATTCTATATTGTAGATAATATGGTGTGTGGTGTCACACAAAAGATCATATTATCAGTTTTCTATGGAGTATATAAATAGTTCACAACCTAGATGGACTTGGACAATCTATTGGAAAGGTTGTAATGTAATCTGGTATTAGTCTATCTTGACTATAGGTTTACACTAGTATACTTTGCGTGTATTGAACAGGACCACTTGACGTTGTTCTCTTTGTACTGACTACATAAGAGAACAAACACCTCTGTTATTATGGATGCTTGTGCTCTTAATCCGGATATAATAACAGACATGTATATGCAGTGTGTATTACTTTGACTCATAAAAGAGTGAGATTCATTATGGATCAACAACCTCTATGAATTGGGTAATAACATTGTATGTATGATGGACTGTTAATTATAAATGGAATCTATGTCCCGATACATCGGGTTGATGATGTCCCCTTAAAGAGCTTATAAGGATTGTCATGTAAACCCTGTAGGTGGATTATATCCGACATGACAAATAAAGTTGAGCGGTACTACTTAAGGATAAAAGATGTCAAATCAATATAGTTGTCAGTAACTTAATTTGATCGACGGACATACGATATCTTAACATGGGGAGCCAAACGAGCATATAATAAAAGGAGCCCACAAATATAATTTGGGATTAGGGAGGTAGTACAACAATAGCTCATTAGTGGACCGAGCTATTATTAATGGGCCTGGATTGTGTGTTCGGGCTGAACACGGGATATCCAAATCCGTTAGGAGGCCTAACCCTAATTTCTCCTCATGGTCCCTGTCATAGCCTATATATATCCTCTATTCTCTGGCCGCCAGATTACTGATCAAAAATTTGAAACTTTCTCTAAATTCGTGATTCACGTAAGGAGAGAAAGAGAGGGCTACCAAGGAGAAAAAAGGTTGGAAGATCGTCGCCCACACGACGTCCAACTCGAGGAAGGAATACGTGCAGAAGATTTTGGGGTCATCCGCTCGAGATTGCCAAGAATTACTTGTCTTCTTTCCGCCGCAGGTATAATTCGTGAATCCTAGTTTTCGCCTATGAAGGGTTAGACACGTATTAGATCTGTTTTACATTCTGTCGATCAATACGCACACCAAAAGAAGGGTCCTGGGAATCTCCAGTTCCATCAGATCCAACGTCAAACACATAGCTACCGGATACCTACTCAAGGCATCGACAACCATGTTAGCCTTCTCTGGGTGATATTGTAAGGAAATGTCGAAGTCCTTCATCAACTCCAACCATCTGCGTTGCCTTATATTGAGCTCCTTCTGGGTAAACACATACTTCAAGCTTTTATGGTCTGTAAAGATCTCCACACGCTCTCCGTATAGATAGTGCTTCCATAACTTAAGAGCAAAGATAACTGCCGCCAACTCCAAGTCATGGGTAGGGTAGTTCTTCTCATACGGACATAATTGCCTGGATGCATAAGCAATCACCTTCCCATGCTGCTGCAAGACATAACCCAGACCCTTCCCTGAGGCGTTACTGTAGATAGTGAACCCGCCTGATCCGGATGGCAATATAAAAGTCGGGACTGTCGTCAGTCGCTTCTTTAACTCATCGAAAGCAATCTTACATTCTTCTGACCAGATAAACTCTGCGTCCTTTCAGGTCGGCCTAGTTAATGGCTCTGTAATCCGAAGGAAATCCTGAACGAACCTTCTATAGTAGCCTGCCAATCCCAGAAAGCTCCTGATCTCTGCAACTGAACTCAGTGCTGTCCATGCCTCAACTGCTCTGATCTTCTTCGGATTGACTGAGATCCCATCTTCGGTCACAACATGACCTAGAAAATCAACTTGGTCCAAAAAGAACTCACACTTCGAAAGCTTGTCGTAAAGCTGCTCCTTCCTGAGAGTCTCTAGAACCACTTTCAAATGCTCCTCATGCTCCTCTGGGGTCTTCGAATACACCAAGATATCGTCGATGAACACCACCACGAACTTGTCCAAGTACCGGTGGAAAACCTTGTTTACCAGGTTCATAAATACCGCAGGGGCGTTAGTTAACCCAAACGACATCACCATGAACTCAAACTGGCCATACCGTGTCCTAAATGTTATCATCGGAATGTCCTCCTTCTTCACCTTCACTTGATGGTAACCTGACCTCAGATCAATTTTGGAGAATACCTTCTCTCCGCTCAACTGATCGAATAGATCATCGATCCTCGGCAGTGGATACTTATTCTTGATCGTGAGGCTGTTGAAAGCCCTGTAGTTGATACACATCCGTACCGACCCATCCTTCTTCGGCACAAAGAGTACTGGTGCACCCCATGGTAAAAAACTCGATCAGATGAAGCCTTTGTCCTGCAACTCATCCACCTGCTTCTTTAACTATACTAGATCGTTGTTGTTCACTCTATAGACATGCTGAGATATCGGCTCTGTGCCGGGCACCAAATCTATAGAGAACTCCACATATATGTTCGGAGGTAACCCCAAAAACTCCTTCGGAAATACATCCATGAACTCAGCTATCAATGGATGTGGCACGCTCTGCTCCTCTACTAAAACTTCGTAGAAGACTCCGCTGCTCTGGTCCATCTCTCGTCTGGTAAACTCGAACTCTGGCTCTCCTGGCACTCTGAAAATAACTCTACTACCGCGACAATCTATACTGGCATGATGCCTGCTCAACCAATCCATACCGAGTACAATATCGTAGTTCGACAATGGCATTACGAGCAGATTCACATCTAGTTCTCGGCATCCCAAAACTACTTTCCGATCCTTACAAACATCACGAACGAGGATGATACCACCCCCAGTCGTGATCTTGCAAGTCCTAGGCAATGGTTCAGAAGAAAGATGGTGTCTAACAGCAAATGATACAGACACAAAACTATGGGAAGCTCCCGAATCAAACAAAGTGAATGCAGGAAAGGAGTCGAGAAGAACATAACCTGCTATCAGATCTTCGACTGCCTCTGCATCCTCGGATGACATTGCGAAGGTTCGCCCCTGCTGACCTCCTCTGGTCTGCTGCTGGTGCTGGATAAACTTTTGCTGCTGAGTCTACAATGGTCCCTTCTGCTGACCTGCCGAAACCTTGGCTCCTGCTCCCTGAGCTGTATATCCCAAAGACATGGGATAGTCCCTCAACTGGTGCTCCATTGAACAACAAAGGAGGCACCTGCCTAGCCTCTTCCTACACTCATTCCATATATGTCCTGGCTTCTTGCAGAAAGTACAATTGATGACATGCTGCTGTCTAGGCGTATGCTGTATCTGCTTCTGCTGAAAAGGCGCACGACCCTGACTCTGGAACTGCTACTGCTGAAATAGCTTCTGCTGATGTTGCTGCTGATAATGGGGCCTCTTGGCCTGGCCTCCACTGCCACTGGCTCCATGTGAATCATGACCTCTCTTTAATTTCAGTTCGAGGTCGTCCTCCGCTGCCATAGCTTCCGTTAGAATCTCCTCAAATGTAGCATTTATGTTGCTCTTGGTCAAGGACTTAACTTCCTTAACCAAGCCCTTCCTGAACCTCCTAGCCTTTACTATCTCGCTAAGGCCCTCCACAAATCTGTCTATACGGCAGAACACTTCGATGTACTCTTCTACTGTCTGGTACCCCTGAACCAGGTTCTAGAACTGCGTCTCCAAGGTGCCAGGTGCTGTGTCGGAGAAGAACTTCTCCTTGAAGAGCTTCTTGAAAGCCTCCCAAGTCTGCCCCTCTGTACTAACCCTCGGGTCGGTCTGGTACCTGTTTGCCATTGATTATAAAAGTACAGAATAATTTTATAGGAGGACTGAACTTAGACTCACAATACAAACTCGCTCGTACAAAAAAATCCTAGGAATAAAAAACCTAGGTATAGCAATCTAAGTATGATTGTTTATTTTTGATTCTGGAGGCTGACGGTAGAGGCTCGGGAAAGCGACGGCAGCTCTGCCTTACTCCTTGGACGATCGGACGTAGCCTTGGCTCTGATGAAGAAATGCTCTCGGAATGTGTGGGAGACTCTTCTGTGCGTGCCTTTGTCTCTCTGTGTATCCAGCCGGGGGTTTGCAAGGGAATGGCACCTTGCTATTTATAGGAGTGGGGTATGATCATTAGGGTTTGCAATGATTGCCCCTTAAAAAGTCGACGGTTTGGAGATTAATTACCATTTTCCTTGATCATGTTTTGTTGGCAATTAATCTGGGCCGTTAATCTTGATTGCAACAAATCTGGGCAGTTAATGTTGATTTTGTCAAATTTGTATGGGCAATTAATGTTGATTTCCATGAATCTTTGTGATTTGTTATGACAAGCTCGGATCTCCTACCACGTGTTCAATCTGCTTGATTATAATAAATCTGATTTGATTCGGGTAATTATGATGATTGCACAAAATCTGATTGTTGGGATTTGCTGATAAATCTTGATTGATTTGGTGCCACGTGTCCAACCATCATTATGCTGCGAGTCGTAGGGATACGGGAGAAACTGATCTTCTGCCATGTGTCCTAACCGCGAGCCACAGAGACAGGGTATCTTAACAGAGCCGCATGAGGGTGCTTTTCAGAATTTGAATCGCATGAAGATGGAAGCCGCATAGGTGTGGCTTCCGAAATCTGAGCCGCATGAGGGTGGTTTCCAACTGAATCGCATAAGGCTGGCCACGTGTCAAGGCTGTATGGGCGTAGCCTCTCAGTATTTTAGCCGTATGGAGATGGTCCCCATGATCCGAGCCGTATGAGAGTAGCGGCCGCATGGGGGGGCTTCTCAGGAGTTGAGCCGCATGGAGATGGTTCCCATGATCCGAGCCACATGAGAGTAGCGGCCACATGGGGGTGGCCTCCACCTAAACCGCATGCGGCTGGCCACGTGTCAAAGCCGTATGGAAGACTTTGGAATTTGATGGATCGTGCCAGCTATAGAGATTTTCTTCGTTTCTCTAAGAGCACGCCATTATGTCAGAGTCATCATTGCAGCTTTATGTTTGAGTTGTCAGTTCACTTTTATGTCAGAGCTGTCTTGTTGTGTCAGAGCATTAAATGAGATCGCTACTTAATGGCCAGCTGTAGAGGCGAGCCGCATAAGGCCACGTGGCTTTTACTCGAGCCGCATGGCTAGGTTGGCGTCTTTAGAGCCGCATAAAACTTCTGAGTCGCATGAAGCTCTGAGAGATTCCTTGAACCGCATGAGACTCCATCTGTTTTGAGCCGCATGGATTTTTCTGTTCTTTTCCATGCTTCTATAAGACCCCCTTCAAAGTTTTCAATTTGTAAAATTGAAATACTTTGAATAAGAAGCATGGCTATGTCCACATAAGCTCTTCTGCCCGCATAGGATATTCTGGCCGCGTGGACATCTTAGCCGTATGGCCTTCCTGGCCGCATGGACTGCCTGGCCGCATGGACTTCCTAGCCGCATTGACTACCTAGCCGCATTGATCGCTCTGGCCACATGGACCGCTCTGGCCGCATGGACCGCTCTGGTCGCACACTGTCTTTTCTGCCATGTAGGCATCATTAATTGCCCTTGATTCATTTTTTGGTTTAGAGCCATCTTTTTGGGGGAATTCCAATATTCGGTTTATTAAATATTTTGATTTTGTGCTTTGATGAATCTCTTTCATGAGAGGGGACGAAATCCTAGGAGTCGGTTTTGCCTGCAGCACACGACCCGAAGCGTTCATCGGTCTACCTGCCCCCCCTTTGTCCTCCTATAAATAAGAGTAATTTGGAGAAAGAAACTCTTTACTCTCTTTCCCGAGTTAAGCTCTTCTTACCCTAACTGTCGTCCTTCTTCTTCTTCTTCGATCATTCGATGGCTCCCAAGACTTCCAAGGCTGCGGCGAAGGGTAAGGGAGTGGCTTCTACGTCGACTGCGACGCATAAAGTTCATTTCGACGTTCACCCCGCCATTGCTGGTAAGGGTTGTTTGCCATTGATTGTAAAAGTACAGAACAATTATCGGAGGACTGAACTTAGACTCACAATACAAACTCGCTCGTACAAAGAAAGCCTAGGAACGAAAACCTAGGTACAGCAGTCTAAGTACGATTGTTTATTTTAGATTCTGGGGGGTGACGATAGAGGCTCGGGAAAGCGACGGCCGCTCTGCCTTACTCTTTGGACGATCGGTACGCAGCCTTGGCTCGAGGAAGATCTGCTTGGTCGTTGACGAAGAAATGCCTTCTTGCTCTCTCTCTGATTGCTCTTCTGGCTTCTCTCTCTCTGTGTATATTCTCTCTCTGACTATGGGGGGAAGTCCCTCTGTGTATACGTATTCTTCTCTCTGGTTTTTTTTGTTGTGTATCTCTCTATATATATTACAAGGGAATGGCACCTTGCTATTTATAATAGTGGGATGTGATCACTAGGGTTGCCAATGATTAGCTCTTGGAGATGGCGGCGGCCTGGAGATTGATCAATCCAGGCCGTTCGTTTCTGATTGTGACGAATCAGAACCATTAAGGGTAGATTACACCAAATCCCCATTAGCAATTAATGCTGATTGGCATAAATCTTCCTTATAATGATTCTCTAATATCTGCAAATAAATCAAATTTATTCTCCTGCTACGTGCCCCAGATCATTGGGATTTGACCCGATCTTAGATTGCCATAAATTTGGAAGATTGATCGGCTGAGGACACGTGTCCTGAGAGCCAATGGTGAGACTGGAACCGCATACAGATTGGGCCGCATGAGATTTGGGCCGCATGAAATTTGGGCCGCATAAGACTTGGGACACGTGTCAGGACTGTCTGGGCAGTGGCCCCCTCCTTCAGACTTCTGAACCATATGATGAGCCGCATGAACCGCATAATGGTGTGTCTGCTTGAGCCGCATGGGCATGATCTTCTTGAGCCGCATAGGAATGATTCCACTTGAGCCGCATGAGACTGTCTCGGCCTGAGCCGCATAGGACAGCTTCACTCTGAACCGCATGGGAAGTCTTCACTTCGAGCCGCATAAGCACGCCCACGTGGCAAGGCCACGTGGCGTTTTGTTGCTCTCGGAGGATCGTGTCAGAGATTTCTTTCTCTTCCCTAGAGATTCATCATCATGACAGAGTCATAATTACCTGCTTTGGTGTCAGGTCTGTCAACTTTTCAGAGGGGTCAGCCGTCAAAGCAATTAATGCAGCATGGATCGGAAGGGAGCACTGTCACGCCACATGTCTTCTGAGCCGCATGGAATGCCTCCGGCCGCATAGCTCCTTATGCCGCATGACTTCCTGAGCCGCATGCGTTTTCTGAGCCGTATGGGTCTTTCTTGGCCGCATGAGTCAATTTCTTTAGTATTTTCCATGCTTCTACAGGACCCCCTTCAAAGTTTTCAATTTGTAAAATTGAAATACTTTGAACAAGAAGCATGGCCGTATTAGCCACATATGCAATCCCGACCGCATAGATGTCCTGGCTGCTTGAATTATTCAGTCGCATAGGTGATTCAGCCACAGGAGACTTTCAACCGCATAGCCTCCAGCCACATCATCATTTGCCACGTATGGCAATCTTTAGCACTTAAGTGTTATCGATCTTTAGAGGGCGCTTTTTGGTGCGGGTGCAGTAACTTCTGAAACTGCCCCTCTGGTACCGTCTGCCACTCTCCCTCTAACGCCGTCATCCATAGAAGTCTTGGATGATGCGTTACAGGACGTAGTTGCTAGTTTCCATCGTCATCTGAAGAGGGGGATCGAAGCAGCGGTGGAAAGGGGGACTCCCTTCACTCTGGCCCGTCGATGTGCTGGCGGCCAGATTAATACCCTTAAAACACTCCCTGGGGGAGAGGAACTGGCTGCGCTCTTGGAGCCTAAGCTATTAGAGGCTGACCGTCTCGTTGCCCAGTTTCGCTCGTTGCAACAGACTGATTTACCTGCGGCCATAAATCGAGAACGCAACTTCCTCACTACCGTGGTGGAGAAGGTGATGGCTGCCCGGGAATCACTCAAACCGGCTATATTACAGGACCGTCGGAATCTGACTCAGTTGCATGACCAGTGGAGCCATCGGACTGAAAATTACACGGCTCGGAAAGCGGATGCTTCTCGTGGGGTGGCCGATGTTCGGGAACAGATCCTCGAGCTCTAGAGAAAACTGGCTTTCCTGGAGTCAGAGCTTGAGGCCGCTCGTGTTGAGAAAGAGATTGCTATTCAGGAGGCTGACAAGTATAGTAGGGCTTCTGCTAATCTAGAGCTTGCCCTAAAGAAGGTGGAGGACAACTGGCAGGCTTATACATATTTGAATGACGCAGAGCAGCTATCCCAGGAGGCCGAGCGTCGAGCTAAGCAAAGGCTTGATCGGGGGACTGCTTTGGTAAAGGACCGTCTTTTGGAGTTGTGCAATGCCGAGCTATAATTGGCCTCTTGTTTTGTCCCCGTTTTCCCCTTCTTCTTTTTTTTTTAAAAGGGACGTGGTCCCAAAATATGTAGTACTTCTTTTCTTCCTTCAAATAAAGAGTATTTTCCATTCTACCCTTCATTTGTATTGCCTGATGTGCCTGTAATATTGTGATGATGTTCTCCTCCGCATAGGGGATATATTTGTGGACCTGTTACCCATGGCGTACCTTGGTTTTAGGTAGAGGTAACAAGTTTCGGTCAGGATACCTGAAGCAGCCATAGCAAAGTGGTCATGGGTGCTCTTGGTATTGAGAACAGAATTGCCGTAGAGCAGCTGGGCTCCTGGGGCATGATGAGGTGATAGGTTTGTGTTAAGAAATTTAGCTGAGGATATTTGTGGGCCTATTACCCTTGGCATACCCTGGTTTAGGATACGGGTAATAGAATGAAGGAGAACTGACATACTTGCTCAGAGGTAATGAGGACATGGTAAGTAGAAAAGTTTTTTCGAACGTAGAGTCTTCCTACTCAGAGGTAATGAGTACATGGCAGGAGTGAACTCGACGGAGGGTATTGGTGGTCAACAGAGGACATTTGTGGTCAACAGAGGACATTTGTGGTCAACAGAGGACATTTGTGGACCCATTACCCTTGGCGTACTCCGGTTGTGGGTACAGGTAATAGGTCGAAAGGGGATCATCATACTTACTCAGAGGTAATGAGGACATGGCAAGTATGAAGGTTTCTTCGACGGAGCCTTCCCATTCAGAGGTAATGAGGACATGACAGGAGTGGGCTCAATGAAGGGGGGTACGTAGAATAACTCAGAGGTAATGAGGATATGGAAATTCTATGTAGGGGTGATTTGTTTTTGGCGGAAATGGGACGACTCAGAGGTGATGAGGACATGGTCGTCTTGGAAATTTGTGGATCCGTTACCTTTGTTGTGCACTGGGAGTACAGGTATTAGATCATGAGGGAGGATCTCTTGTAGGAAGAAGGTTCAGCGGTATGATTATACATGACTTTCTTTCAAAAGAGTGACCGAGATGTAAGTTCAGGGGTACCGATGGGCACATAACTCGACAATCCATGAATGTTGGAATCAAAGTATAAGTTCAGAGGTACCAGCAGGTACATGACTTGGGAATTTGGGATATGAGTTCAGCGGTACAAGAGGGTACGGGACTTGATAAGTTAGAAAATTAGGGGGTTGAGTTCAGTGGTACCAGCGGGCACATGACTCAAAACTCTGGAAAATGTTGTTTAAACATAGTATTTCTTCAAGAACTTGCCGTTGACGGGCAACATGAGCAAGTCTCCGTTCTGCTTGGCGAGGCGGTAAGCACCATTGGAGAACACGGCCTCGATGATAAATGGGCCTTCTCATTTTGGCTGGAACTTGCCGGTGGTCTTGTGAGTCATGACCATTGGCCTCCTGACTGCCAAAACAAGATCGCCCACTTGGAATGTTCTGACTTTGACCTTTTTGTTGAAGGATCCTGAGATGCGTGCTTGGTATAGTTCGATCCTTTGCTGAGCTAGGAGGCGTTTTTCATCTAAGGCCTCTAACTCTTGTAGTCGACGTCGGTAGTTATCATCCGTTGTCAATTGATAAGTGAGGGCGACGCGGAGTGAGGGTATTTGAGTCTCTAATGGGAGAACTGCCTCACTTCCGTACACTAGGGAGAATGGTGTATTCCCGGTGGCTGTTCGAACTGTGGTGCGATAAGCCCATAAGCACTCGCCGAGCTTCTCGTTCCAGTCGCATTTGTTGGAGGAGACAAATGTAATGCCTGTAGTTCGTATTACGTATCTTGGAATACGTGTATGTATTTTATTTTGTATTGCATATCTCTTGGCTTGGCTCGGTTTATTTTGGGTTGGTTCGGCTAGGCTTGGGTTGCCTTGGTTCATCATGAACCAAAAGGTGAACCCTCCTACCTACCACCACCCTCCTTTATTAACCCCTCCTCTTTCTCTCTCTTCATTATTCTTTTTCTTCTTCACATTTACTTCTACACCTACCAAGAAGGAGAGAGAGAGGGAGAGAGAGAGAGAGCTTAGGCAAGTGCAAACTTGCTTCATGATGGATCTCATGCTTTATTGTTCCATTCTCTTCCTTACTAGATTCTAAGCCTCTTTAGAACTGGAAGTTTTCGGTTTTGATGGTTATATTTTTGTAGATCTAAGTTTTAAGTTCCTTCTTGTTTAGTTTTCTTGGTTTTGATCTCTAAAACTTGGTTATTTTTGAAAACTAATGGTTCTATGTTGTAGAGAATTCAATTTCATTCAGTTTTGGCTTTTGTTTCGCTTGATTTCGACTCCGGATGAGTAAGTTATGGCCATTACAAGTTTTCGGAACTTTCATGGCTGAACTTGCTGTTTGGGGACGATGAATCCCATGCGCCGGGAACCTCATGCGCCCGGGAGGCCATGCGCCGGGAGGCCATGTGCCGTGAAGTTCCGGCAACGCATTCCTTAACTCCGAGCGTGTCATGCGCGTAGGTTCCCTACGCGCATGTATTGAAGACGCAACGTGAGTTTCTCATGCGCCGATTCGTGCAGGAATCTCATGTGCCAATTTGTGCAGGAATCCCATGTGCCGATTGGTGCAGGAATCCCATGCGCCGATTTGTGCAGGAATCCCATGCGCCGATTAGTGCAGGAATCCCATGCGCCGATTCGTGCATGAATCTCATGCGCCGATTCGTGCAGGAATCTCATGCGCCGATTCATGCAGGAATCTCATGCGCCGATTTGTGCAGGAATTCCATGCGTCGATTCGTGCAGGAATCTCATGCGCCGATTCGTGCAGGAATCCCATGCGCCGATTGTGCAGAAATTTACTATTTTTGCCTGTTTAAGTTGTTTTGTAGCTAGAATCTTGAAAAACTCAAAACATGAAAGTTGTAGATCTTTTCTTGGCTTCAAGAATATGTTATTAGTTATTTTATACAATCTTTCTCATTCATGATAATGTAAGAATAGAATACGATAGTGGCCCGCGGTGGCGCACTCTTAACAAGTAAACTGATATGACAAGTATGAAAGGTCTGGACACCGTGGGCGATTGCGTTTGTACAAATAAACCAGTACTGTCTTGCATCATGTCTAGGATGGGGATCCCTGAGTACCACGGTCAGGGGTACCTACTGAAATTGACTAAGGCTAATTAACTAGAATGATTCAGTAGTCATGAAGGAATTCCCAGCTACAGGTAATCCCGTTATCTGGGCGCATTAAGTGGACTTGTAGCCTACCGACGAGTAGGGCACATTTCCAGCACACAGTCACATGTTACATTCTTCATAACGAACATTCGACCCGGATAACCGGATGGTCTGCAGGGCTTGTGGCTGTTGGGATAATCTCATTGCATCTTGCTAGTAACTAGGCTTGTGATAACCCTAGTTAGTTAAAAGTATCAAGCCGTACTCTTGATTGGCCGTGATTGATTGGATGAAGTTTATTCTAGCTTAGTCTTATCCTGATCCTGTATAAGATTGTATCAGGACATGATTTCTTGTATCGATAAATGATGGGATACCAAGTTCTGTTCAGATGAAGGGTTACAACCCCGGTCCTTGTTTGGTTTAAGGGTTGTAACTTGGCTATCTGAATAGTTCCATGGTTATCTTATCATATATCGTCCTGCTGATTGTGCCCGCCTTAATAATAAAGATCGGGGGTCCAGTTCTGTTCAGGCGAAGGGTTACAACCCCGGTCCTTGTTTGGTTTAAGGGTTGTAACCTGGCTTCCGGAGCAGTTCTGTGTCCTCTCTTCGTTTATTGTCTTATTGTAACCCCCTGTCATGCTCGTCATGTTTTACCTTTACTTCAATACCATGATTATTATGCTGGCCTTAACAATAAAGATCAGGGGTCCAGTTCTGTTCAGGCGAAGGGTTACAACCCCGGTCCTTGTTTGGTTTAAGGGTTGTAACCTGGCTTCCAGAGCAGTTCTGTGTCCTCTCTTTATTTATTGTCTTGTTACCTTATCAATAGTAATTGAGGCGGGTTTCTATTCAGGCGAAGGATTGCAACCCCGGTCCTTGTTTGGTTTAAGGGTTGCAGTCTGGCTACTTGAATGGTTTCTCCGTGATTCAATATATTATTGTTATCTCAGCTATTATCAGTATCTTTTAATTACCTTAACTATTTATTTGTGATATGCTGGTTTTAGTTCCTAAGTGAAGCCTCCTTTGTGGCACTTGCTCTTTCTGGGGTCTGACCCAGCTGGTTTTGTGTGACCAGATATCGGAGCAGCACCAGAGGATCTACCTACTATCCAGCCAGATGGTGACCACCAGGCGTAACCCTGGCAACGAGTGGGTTTCTTTTTGTCCTCCCACTTTATTGTAAAATTATTTTTTTGAGGCATTTAGCCGGCGAGCACGTGTTAGGTCGTATTGCACCTTTATTTACTGTCTGTCTACGGGCTGTAACATGATTGACAAATCCTAGGGTTGATCATGTATGACTGAAACTCTTGCTAGTCCTGACATTTTGTACGACTAGCTTCATGATCATCCGAATATGTAATGTATGGGACGCCTTACTATTATATATTTGGTGTTCTGACATCTTGTAACTGTTATTACATTGCTTGAGATTGAGACAATAGGCTTGTTCTTGACCATAGGAGACTGATGGATTGTAGTTAAACCCTCATATATCTAGACAGCCGTGACCGTATAGTGACGTGGATTCCATTTTATTATACGTAGCTGGCTATGTCTGCCCTCGCTCTCCAGTATTCTAGTTCTGGGGCGTGACATGGTTTAAGTGGTGGCCCATACAGGTCTTGTAAATCAAGATATGTGAGGGTTTATCGAATAGATGTCTCAATCAGTACTCGTCCTTGATCTCTACTCGTATCCTCTTGATCCCTGAAAATCTTGACCTGATCACATGCTTGTATCGTTGATCTGTCCTGGTCCTTCCTTATTGTTCCCTATGTCGTCTTCTTCAGCGACATTGTTCCTGGACCTGCCGATCAGCAAGGCGGAGCACCTCCCGCGGACCAACAGCAACCTGGAGATCAAGCCCAGCATTCAGGAGTAGCCTCCAGAGTCGTACCCACCGAAGAAGAACCACCAGTTCAGCCCGTCCAGCCAGCAGAGCATGATGATGGCACTTTGGTGGGTCTCATCAGGATGCTATTAGCTTCCCAGGATCGTCGCGGAGATGCCTTGCACCAGGCGGTGGCAGATGCCTTGACCAGAGGAGGTCATCAGGGTAATAGCGCGGCCAACAGCTTCAAGCGCTTGAACCCTCCCTTCTTCGACGGCAGTGAAGATGCGATCACTGCAGATGCTTGGCTTCAGGACACAGAGGTGATTCTAGAAGCAGCCAGGACTCCAGAGAATGAGAAGGTGGCCGTGGTGCGCCTGCAGCTATTGGATCTTGCTCGCAGCTGGTGGGCAGCGCAGGCCGATGGATTAGTGGCCCCTATTTTATGGGCAGTATTCAGGGAGAGATTCCAGACCAAGTATTTTGATGCTATAGCCCGGTATGATCTACAGACGAGGTTCACCAATCTGAAGCAGATGGGCAGGACGGTCGATGGATATGCGACCGAGTTCTCCAGGCTTAGTCGGTTTGCTCCCACCTTGGTGGCGACCGAGTTTGATAGAGCCCAGCGGTTCCAGCAGGGGCTTCATCTGGAGATTCTATTAGCGGTGGAGCAGTTTGAGCATCAGACCTTTGATGTAGTACTACGGGCAGCCCGGAGGCATGAGTATACCTCCCAGAGGATTGTGGACAGGACCGGAGGTCGAAAGCGATCTCACGGCCAGATGAACCAGTCATCAGCACCAGCCCCGGCAGCCAGGGCCTTGACCATTAGCGCTCCGAGGCGGGCGGCCTCAGTGACGTCGGTTCAGCATTCCACCCCGACGCACCCTCAGCAGCAGAAGCAGAAGCAGTCTTCCGCAGTGGGATGTTCACACTGCGGGAAGCCAGGGCATGTGGTGTCAGAGTGTCGTAGAGCACAGGGTTTGTGCTTGGTTTGTGGTGCCCTGAACCACAGGGTTGGGAATTGCCCGAACAGAGGGAGTTCATCCGCCTTCTCTAGTCCTTCAGTTAGAGGACCAGCACCAATCCAGCAGCAGCAGCAGCTGCAGTACCCGTTCCCGAGGCCGTTACCGACACAGGCCCAGGCATTCCAGCAGCAGAGACCGCAACAGTATACCCAAGCCCAAGCCTTGATCCAGAGCAGGCAGGGGAATTTTCAGCAGAGGGGACCCGCACCCAGAGGACATGGTCAAGTGCTGGCTTTGACCATGGGAGAAGAAGGAATTGCTCCAGGTGAGGTGGTAGCAGGTACTATTCTCGTCAACACCTTTCCAGCTTCAGTATTACTTGATTCTGGTGCCTCGCATTCATTTATGTCTGCACGATTCGCGACACGGGTAGGATTGGAGCCCGAGTCATTATCAGTAAGGCTCAATATACTTACTGGTAATGGACTTGTGAGAGTAGATAGAGTGTTTTCCTCGTGTCGGATCGTAGTTAGCGGTAGAGAACTTTCCGCTAGATTAATAGAGTTTCCGATGGCCGATTATGATATGGTCTTAGGGATGGATTGGTTGAGGGACCAGTATGCTAGGATAGACTGCCACATTGGCAGAGTTATTTTTAGCATTCCAGGCGAGCCAGAGTTTTCCTTTTCCCGAGGCAAAGTTGAACCTTCTCCTCCAGTGTTGCGGATGGCACTGGCAGTAGTACAGTTACCTCGGATAGTCGAAGAGTTTCCAGATATTTTCCCAGAAGTGCTTCCAGGGATGCCGCCAGAGCGAGAGATCGAGTTTACCATCGACTTGATTCCCGGGACAGCTCCAGTGTTAGAGAGAGTCTACAGGATGGCGCCATCAGAGCTAGAGATATTGTACAAGATGATTGAAGAACTCAGAACCAAGGGATTCATTCGTGCTAGTGGATCGCCTTGGGGAGCCCCGATGCTTCTTGTAAAAAAGAAGGATGGTACGTCTAGATTGTGTGTTGATTATCGTACCTTGAACTCAGTGACAATCAAGAACAGATATCCTCTCCCGAGGATAGATGACTTATTTGATCAACTCAGAGGGGCGTCAGTATTTTCGAAGATCGACTTGCGGTCAGGATACCACCAGATCAGAGTCAGAGAGCAGGACATCCCGAAGACAGCTTTTAGATCTAGGTATGGGCATTGGGAGTTCCTTATGATGCCATTTGGAGCAACCAATGCGTCGGCTGTGTTCATGGACCTCATGAATCGCATCTTTATGCCCTATTTGGATCAGTTCGTGATTGTGTTCCTAGATGACATCCTGGTCTACAGCAAGAGTGAAGCGGAGCTTGAGCAACACCTTAGAATTGTCCTCCAGATTCTTAGAGAGCACCAGTTGTATGCCAAGTTTAGTAAATGCGAGTTCTGGCTCGATCGCATTTCGTACTTGGGCCATATCCTCACCCGAGGAGGAGTAGAAGTGGATCCCCAGAAGATCGTGGCTATTGAGTCGTGGCCAGTGCCCAGCACAGTTGCAGAAGTTCGCAATTTTCTTGGATTGGCCGGCTACTACCGGCGATTTGTTTCAGACTTTGCTCGAATTTCAGCGCCATTGACCCAGTTGACCCGCAAGGATGTACAGTTTGCTTGGACAGCAGAATGTCAGGATTCTTTTGAGAAGTTGAAGCGAGGCTTGATGACGGCTCCTATTCTCACGCTTCCAGATGGGACCGGAGGATTTTTAGTATACTGTGATGCTTCAGGCAGAGGTTTGGGATGTGTTCTGATGCAGCATGGGAAGGTAATAGCTTATGCGTTACGACAACTTCGTGATCATGAGAAGAATTACCCAACCCATGACTTAGAGCTGGCAGCTGTAGTGTTTGTACTTAAGTTGTGGAGACATTACCTGTATGGAGATAGGGTAGAGATTTTCACCGACCACAAGAGTCTGAAGTATGTTTTCACCCAGAAGGATCTCAACATGCGTCAGAGGAGATGGCTGGAGCTGCTTGTGGATTATGATGTCAACCTGCAGTATCACCCAGGGAAGGCCAACGTCGTTGCAGATGCATTGAGCAGGAGAGCCGGAGTTTATTTCCTAACAGCGCAATCAGAGCTGTTAGCCGATCTTCAGAAGATGGGTATAGAAGTTGTTCTCCCTTCCAGTGTGGCATTGATGGCCAGCATGCAAGTTCAGTCCACTATAGTCGAGAGGATCCGGATGGCGCAGTCAGCAGATTCCAAGCTTCAGCGACTCAGAGCAGAGTGTGAGGCAGGACGAAGACCAGAGTTATGCATTCATGAAGACGGTACACTTCGACATGGTAAGCGTCTTTGTGTACCCAGTGGAGATATCAGACAGGATATCATGGCAGAGGCCCACAGTTCGCAGTATTCCATTCATCCCGGTGGCACGAAGATGTACCGTGATATTCGTCAGCACTTTTGGTGGAATGGCATGAAGAGGGAGATAGCCCTGTTTGTCTCTCGTTGTTTAGTCTGCCAGCAAGTTAAGGCTGAACATCAGAGACCAGCTGGACTACTTCAACCATTGCCGATTTCCGAGTGGAAATGGGAGCATGTAACCATAGATTTTGTGACTGGATTGCCTAGATCCCCGGCGGACAGAGACGCTATTTGGGTTGTCATAGACAGGCTCACGAAGGTGGCTCACTTTCTCCCGTTCAGAGTTGGTCAGTCGACGGCTCAGCTAGCGGAGATGTATCTCCGGCAGATTGTCAGGTTGTACGGTGTACCAGTCAGTATCACTTCAGACAGAGATTCAAGATTTACGTCGCACTTTTGGCGTAGCTTGCAAGAGAGTTTGGGAACTCACCTCCAGTTCAGTTCAGCTTATCACCCGCAGACAGATGGCCAGTCGGAGCGTACGATCCAGACTCTTGAAGATATATTGCGGTCATGTACACTCGACTTCGGTGGATCGTGGGAAGATCACCTGCACCTGGTAGAGTTCTCGTACAACAATAGTTTCCAAGCCAGTATCCAGATGGCCCCGTTCGAGGCATTGTATGGCAGAAAGTGCCGATCTCCGCTAGCATGGGATGATGTCGGAGAGAGGCAGATGCTCGGTCCAGAAATGATTGCTCAAACGGTTGAAGTGGTCAGAAAAGTCAGAGATCATCTTCGAGTTGCCCAAGATCGCCAGCGTCATTGGGCCGATTCCCATCGGCGACCCCTTGAATTCTCGGTCGGCGACCATGTATTCCTGAGGATTTCGCCTAACCGTGGCGTCATTCGTTTCGGCGTACGAGGAAAGCTTAGTCCTAGGTATATAGGGCCGTTCGACATTCTGGAGCGAGTAGGAGATGTATCCTACCGTCTCGCTCTTCCACCGTCGCTACGTGATGTGCATGACGTATTCTATGTATCTCAACTACGACGGTATATCCCGGACCCGAGCCACATCCTGGATCATTCGGAATTGGTTGTTGGTACCAACCTTTCGTATGAGGAGAGGCCCGTGTCTATATTGGACCGGAGAGAGAAGATACTTAAGAACAAGACTATTAGTTTAGTCCGTGTTGCTTGGGGTCATCACTCTTTGGGTGAGTCAACGTGGGAGCGTGAGGATGATATCCGATCGCGATATCCCGACCTGTTTGACTCGTAAGGTATAAAGTCTTCCTTATGCCTTATGCTTTCAATTCCTTGCTTGAATAAATGACTGCATGATAGACTGCTTGTTATAGCTTACGATTAGTATAGCTTGTCCTTGCAATTCTAGCCTCTTGATTAAATTCCGAGGACGGAATTCTTTTAAGGTGGGTGGAGTTGTAATGCCTGTAGTTCGTATTACGTATCTTGGAATACGTGTACGTATTTTATTTTGTATTGCATATCTCTTGGCTTGGCTCGGTTTATTTTGGGTTGGTTCGGCTAGGCTTGGGTTGCCTTGGTTCATCATGAACCAAAAGGTGAACCCTCCTACCTACCACCACCCTCCTTTATTAACCCTTCCTCTTTCTCTCTCTTTATTATTCTTTTTCTTCTTCACATTTACTTCTACACCTACCAGGAAGAAGAGAGAGAGAGAGAGAGAGAGCTTAGGCAAGTGCAAACTTGCTTCATGATGGATCTCATGCTTTATTGTTCCATTCTCTTCCTTACTAGATTCTAAGCCTCTTTAGAACTGGAAGTTTTCGGTTTTGATGGTTATATTTTTGTAGATCTAAGTTTTAAGTTCCTTCTTGTTTAGTTTTCTTGGTTTTGATCTCTAAAACTTGGTTATTTTTGAAAACTAATGGTTCTATGTTGTAGAGAATTCAATTTCATTCAGTTTTGGCTTTTGTTTCGCTTGATTTCGACTCCGGATGAGTAAGTTATGGCCATTACAAGTTTTCGGAACTTTCATGGCTGAACTTGCTGTTTGGGGACGATGAATCCCATGCGCCGGGAACCTCATGCGCCCGGAAGGCCATGCGCCGGGAGGCCATGCGCCGTGAAGTTCCGGCAACGCATTCCTTAACTCCGAGCGTGTCATGCACGTAGGTTCCCTACGCGCATGTATTGAAGACGCAACGTGAGTTTCTCATGCGCCGATTCGTGCAGGAACCTCATGTGCCGATTTGTGCAGGAATCCCATGTGCCGATTGGTGCAGGAATTCCATGCGCCGATTTGTGCAGGAATCCCATGCGCCGATTTGTGCAGGAATCCCATGCGTCGATTCGTGCAGGAATCTCATGCGCCGATTCGTACAGGAATCTCATGCGCCGATTCATGCAGGAATCTCATGCGCCGATTTGTGCAGGAATTCCATGCGTCGATTCGTGCAGGAATCTCATGCGCCGATTCGTGCAGGAATCCCATGCGCCGATTGTGCTGGAATTTTCAAATTTTGCCTGTTTAAGTTGTTTTGTAGCTAGAATCTTGAAAAACTCAAAACATGAAAGTTGTAGATCTTTTCTTGGCTTCAAGAATATGTTATTAGTTATTTTATACAATCTTTCTCATTCATGATAATGTAAGAATAGAACACGATAGTGGCCCGCGGTGGCGCACTCTTGACAAGTAAACTGATATGACAAGTATGAAAGGTCTGGACACCGTGGGCGATTGCGTTTGTACAAATAAACCAGTACTGTCTTGCATCATATCTAGGATGGGGATCCCTGAGTACCACGGTCAGGGGTACCTACTGAAATTGACTAAGGCTAATTAACTAGAATGATTCAGTAGTCATGAAGGGATTTCCAGCTACAGGTAATCCCGTTATCTGGGCGCATTAAGTGGACTTGTAGCCTACTGACGAGTAGGGCACATTTCCAGCACACAGTAACGTGTTGCATTCTTCATAACGGACATTCGACCCGGATAACCGGATGGTCTGCAGGGCTTGTGGCTGTTGGGATAATCTCATTGCATCTTGCTAGTTACTAGGCTTGTGATAACCCTAGTTAGTTAAAAGTATCAAGCCGTACTCTTGATTGGCCGTGATTGATTGGATGAAGTTTATTCCAGCTTAGTCTTATCCTGATCCTGTACAAGATTGTATCAGGACATGATTTCTTGTATCGATAAATGATGGGATACCAAGTTCTGTTCAGATGAAGGGTTACAACCCCGGTCCTTGTTTGGTTTAAGGGTTGTAACTTGGCTATCTGAATAGTTCCATGGTTATCTTATCATATATCGTCCTGCTGATTGTGCCCGCCTTAATAATAAAGATCGGGGGTCCAGTTCTGTTCAGGCGAAGGGTTACAACCCCGGTCCTTGTTTGGTTTAAGGGTTGTAACCTGGCTTCCGGAGCAGTTCTGTGTCCTCTCTTCGTTTATTGTCTTATTGTAACCCCCTGTCATGCTCGTCATGTTTTACCTTTACTTCAATACCATGATTATTATGCTGGCCTTAACAATAAAGATCAGGGGTCCAGTTCTGTTCAGGCGAAGGGTTACAACCCCGGTCCTTGTTTGGTTTAAGGGTTGTAACCTGGCTTCCAGAGCAGTTCTGTGTCCTCTCTTCATTTATTGTCTTGTTACCTTATCAATAGTAATTGAGGCGGGTTTCTATTCAGGCGAAGGATTGCAACCCCGGTCCTTGTTTGGTTTAAGGGTTGCAGTCTGGCTACTTGAATGGTTTCTCCGTGATTCAATATATTATTGTTATCTCAGCTATTATCAGTATCTTTTAATTACCTTAACTATTTATTTGTGATATGCTGGTTTTAGTTCCTAAGTGAAGCCTCCTTTGTGGCACTTGCTCTTTCTGGGGTCTGACCCAGCTGGTTTTGTGTGACCAGATATCGGAGCAGCACCAGAGGATCTACCTACTATCCAGCCAGATGGTGACCACCAGGCGTAACCCTGGCAACGAGTGGGTTTCTTTTTGTCCTCCCACTTTATTGTAAAATTATTCTTTTGAGGTATTTAGCCGGCGAGCACGTGTTAGCTCGTATTGCACCTTTATTTACTGTCTGCCTACGGGCTGTAACATGATTGACAAATCCTAGGGTTGATCATGTATGACTGAAACTCTTGCTAGTCCTGACATTTTGTACGACTAGCTTCATGATCATCCGAATATGTAATGTATGGGACGCCTTACTATTGTATATTTGGTGTTCTGACATCTTGTAACTGTTATTACATTGCTTGAGATTGAGACAATAGGCTTGTTCTTGACCATAAGAGACTGATGGATTGTAGTTAAACCCTCATATATCTAGACAGCCGTGACCGTATAGTGACGTGGATTCCATTTCATTATACGTAGCTGGCTATGTCTGCCCCCGCTCTCCAATATTCTGGTTCTGGGGCGTGACAACAAACTTCTTGAGGAGTTTGATGATTATTTTGTTGAATGCCTCTGCTAACCCGTTTGCTGCCGGGTTGTATGGTATCGAAGCGACATTCTGAATACGGTGTTTGTCGCAGAATCGGTAGAATACGTGGCTTACAAACTGCGGACCATTATCATGGATGATCCTTCGGGGCAGTCCAAAGTGGTAGATGACGTGGTGCTTCAGGAAGCTGATCACGTTCGAAGTCTTGACTTCGGCGAGTGGGATAGCTTCTGCCCACTTTGAGAAGTAATCAGTGATCGCAAGTATGAAGCGATGTCCTCGGGAGGAAGGTGGGGTGATTGGACCAATGATATCCATTCACCATGCTTCGAATGGCCAGGACGCCACTGTCGGATGTAGAAATTCGGATGGTTGGTGAATGAAGTCTGCGTGGACTTGGCAGGCCTTGCATTTTCGGGCATAATCTATCGCATCAGCCACCATCGTGGGCCAGTAGTAGCCCATTCGACGAAGGCGGTCTTGCAGCTTAGGGCCAGGCTGATGGGCCCCGCAGATACCGTCATGAGCCTCTCGTATGGCTTCTTTGGCTTCTGCGTTCGACAAGCACCAAAGTAGTAATCCGTCGTAGGAGCGGCGATACAGCATTTTTGTCTCTATATCGTAGAAGAATCTGAGAGAACGCCGTCTGATAGAAGTAGCCTCCTTCGGGTTCTCGGGCAGGATGTCGTAGACCACGAAGTCTATGAATGGTTGTCTCCAGTCTGGCGCTTCATCGATCATTTGAGCAGAATAACTCGCCACGGCTTGAACGTTGTTCTTGGGGCAGACCAGCTCATGGCCGATTACATCGACCGAATGATGAGAGTGGTTTGGCACTGCTAGGGAAGCAGCCAGGCCTGCTAGGACATCAGCTTCGATATTTTGGAGTCTGGGGACGTGTTCGATAAAGAATCCCTCGAATGATGAAATAATGTTGATCGCTATTTGGTGGTAGGGGATCATGTCTTCATGGCGGACTTCGTACATCCCCCGAATCTGGTTGACGATTAATTGCGAATCGTCGTATGCTTCCAGATATTCTACCCCCAGCTCTTTTGCAAGTTGGAGGCCAATGACCAAAACATTGTACTCGGCCACATTGTTAGAGCAGGGTTCTGTGAGAGAGTAGGCACGACTGATCACTAGCCCGGTAGGAGAGACCAATACTACTCCGACTCCGACGACGATATTTTCCTTGGGTCCGGTTCTTGAAGCGCCATCGAAGAACATCCGCCATATATTATCGTGGGTGGTTGTATTCGAATCGGCGACCTCATCTGGGATTTCTTCGTATATTCTGGATGATTCCGATCCTGGATAGGCTGCCAAAAAGTCTGCCAGGACTTGACCTTTGACAGCCTTCTGCGGGACGAAGATCATATGATAGGGGGACAGCAATATCGCCCATGTAGCGAGACGGGAGCTGAGTGCCCCTGGTTTGGTCATGAGGACCCTGAGAGGGTTGATTCGTGAGATCACATGTATGGTTTGCCCCGTGACATAGTGTCGCGTCTTTTGAATGGCGAATACCAGGGCGAGGCATTCTTTCTCCACAGCGGTGTATCGGTGTTCGGGCCCGACCATCATTCGGCTGAGATAGTATATGGCCTGCTCGTGGCCTGCGTCATTGTTTTGTGCCAGCAGGGCACCGAGGGAGTGTTCTATTGCTCGTATATAGAGCAGGAATGGTTTTCCAGGGACCGGGGCTACCAGGACTGGAGGATTTGACAAATATTCTTTGATGCCGTCGAAAGCACGCTGGCATTCTTCGTCCCATACGAATGAGACTCCCTTCTTTATGAGGTGGGTGAACGGTCGGCATCGCCCGTAGAGGTTGGAAATGAACCTCCTGATATAAGCTAGCCTCCCTTGGAGGCCTCTAAGTTCACGGAGATTTCTCGGGGGACCCATCTCCATGATTGCCCTCGTTTTCTCAGGGTCTACATGGATACCCCGTACAGTGATGATGAAGCCTAAGAACTTCCTGCTGGATACGTCCAAGAACGATTTCGTAGGGTTCATCTTCAGATTGTGGGCTCGCATTAAGTTGAATACCATTCTCAGGTCTTACAAATGATCTTCCTTACGGCGACTCTTGACGGCGATGTCATCGACGTAGCATTCCACCGTCTTGTACAAATGTTCTCTGAAAATGATACTCATAGCTTGCTGATATATAGCGCCAGCATTCTTTAGACCGAATGGCATGACTGTGTAGCAGTATGTGCCAATCCGGGTTCGGAATGAGGTGTACTTTTCGTCGTCGGGAGACATCTTGAATTGATTGTACCCCGAAAATCCATCCATGAATGACATACGTTCAAAGCCGCATGTATTGTCGATCATGATGTCTGTGATAGGAAGGGGAAATTCATCTTTGGGGCATGCCTCGTTCAGGTTGCGGAAGTCGATGCAGATTCGGATCTTCCCATTCTTCTTGAGGACGGGTACTATATTGGCGACCCAATCAGGATGTTGCTCTTTACGAATGAAGCCGCTGGCTATTAGCTTGTTGACTTCGGCTTCGATTGCGTCCATGATGCCTGGGCGGAAGCGTCGTTGTTGCTGCTTGACTGGCTTTGCATCTGGCCGTATATTGAGTTTGTGGAGAGCGATGTTAGGATTTAACCCCGGCATGTCTTCATAGCTCCAGGCGAACACATCAATGTACTCTCTGACAAGTTCTAACAGTGACTCTCGTTCTTCGTCAGTTAGGCTTTTACTGATAAAGATCGGTTTTGGAGAAGATTCGCTGCCGAGATCCACTTGTATGACCTCATCTTCAGTAGGATGTTCTCTCAGTTCGAACCGCTTTTCCCATTGTGCGTCTAATTGCTGGGCCCATGGCTCTAGCTCAAGGATTTTGGGAATGTCTTCGTCTTCCTCGTAAGCATCAGCGAACGCCATGTTGACTGACATGACTTGTCTGAACACATCTCCGATGCTAGTATCTGAGTCGGAATTCGGTGATCCGGTTGAATGTGACTGCCAGTCGCATTCTTCATCTGAGCTTTCAGGGGTCGTAGTAGGCGTTACATACCCTAAACCACATCGGGTTTTGTTATAGTAGTTTCGTGGTTTGCCTGCCGGGGCTGGCGTCTTCAAAGGTAATCGTCGTCCAGTACCGTAGTTCAGTCCTGGCGTTGTCTCTAGATCATACCCCTGTTTCTGCATGAGATATTTGGATTGAGGGCTATAGAGATACAGAGGCAGTCTTCCTGCATCTGACCCGAGGTCGACTTCTTCCATGGCGAGGGGATGCGGGTTGTTCGTCCGGCCGAAGATGATTGGGTGGTCCCCTCCCTCGATTATTCGGTAAGCGTCGCCGAAGATGATTGGGTGGTCCCCTTCCTCGATTATTCGGTAAGCGTCTTCTACTGGAGTAAGTTGGATAGCGGTGTACACATTTGTCAACTGTGTATGTAGGTGAGTGCCTATACCGTGTTCCATAGCATACATTGTGCATAGCTTATTGAGCTCGGTGTAGTTCAAAGATAACCCTTTATTGATGAAGTAAGGTATCTTTTCTAGAGGGATTACATCATCTGCGGAGGGAGCATCAGTGTGGGCAGCCACATACTTGGCTAGCTCTGGTTCCTCTTCGGCTACCCCCTGTGTGAATGAAGATTGAGAGGGCGTCCTAGTCAGCTTGATCTTCAGAGGTTCAACTGATGGAGCGGAGCATGGGGTTGTCGGTAGACTAGCAACCCCCAGTCTGGCACTTGATGTGGAGCGAGGGGTGGCTGGTTCGCTTGAAGTGTCAGACCTCGCATCGGAGTGACGACCTTTCTTAGGCAGGCGTATCGTCAGAGGTCTATCGGAGGGATTGAGCTTCTCTGTTTGGGATTGACCGACTCTCGGCAATCTGATGGTAAGTGGCCCTGCCGTGGGTCTCGGTACCTGGTCGGACCTTGGCAGCCGAATTCTCAACTGCTCTTCTTGTGCCGAGAGACTGATTGCGTCCTTACGCAACGTGGCCGTAAGGGGTGCGAAATTGCCTGGTTTGCGAGCCTGGAGGTGGATTGTCAGAGGTTCTTCTGATCCCGTGGTTGCTTCAGCATCAGTTTGTTCATTTCCTCCTTCAAGGTGCCTCTTCGACTTTTCGTATAGGCAGGAGTCCGAGTAATAAGATTCGACCCCTTTGAAGGGATCGATGTCAGCAAATTCTGTCCTCACGAAGCCGTACTTGTCGACATATTTGAAGCATTGGTGTAGCGTAGAAGGCACAATCATGTAATTGTATATCCTAGGGCGCCCCAAAAGGATGTTGTATGAAGTGTCGGTATCTATGACGTAGCAGGTGACTTCTGATTGGAGATTGCCAATCTGGCATTTCAGACGGATCTTTCCGATTGGGTAGCTCCTGCCCGAATTGAAACCGCTAATGGCGGTGCTTGTAGGCGTCAGGCGATGCATCGGAATGCGAAGATGATGTAGCAGACCCTTTGGAATGATGCTTATGGAAGACCCAGGGTCAATATGCATCCGGTCCACCTTTATGTCGCCGATGTAGCCTGTGTAGTATAATGGGCGATCGTGTAGATTAGTCTTGATGAGCATGTCTTGTGGAGTGAAGACGATGTTGGGCATTGCTCCCGTATAAGCACTGTCTTAGAGGTCTGCGGGCTGATTTTCTCCCGTGAGGTTGACCTGAGCCAGGTACGCGTCGGCATTTTGAAGTGCATCGCTCAAAGCTGTGCGGACATCCTTCGAGAGCCTCAGGAGTTCATATAAGGACAATTTGGCCGGTGTATTGGCCAATTGTGCCAAGATGTCGAAGTTGTAGGGCCTCTCCAGCCCCTGAAATGTTTCCTTTCGGAGGGATTTGTCAAAGCGAGTCTCCTTCGGCCTAGGCTTGTCGGTCGTCGAAGGCTGAGCCGGTCCCGGAGCATCCGTGGTAGTGGACGGGTGATCATCAGTCGAGTTTTCAGCCACAGGTTGAGATTGTGCTCCGGATCGAGTAACAACGACCGTGACTTCTTCTTCATCTGCCGAGGTGGTACGGCAGGATCTGACTTTTCTACTTTTCTTTTTAGGAGAAGGAGTGGACTGAGTTACCTCGTAGACTAGGTCCGGATGGACCCACATGATCTCCCCTCGTGATGTGGTGAGGGATACTAGACCAGCAGCTTGATCGCGAGCGGGCGGAAGATTAGCAATCTCCATCGTTGCCAGAGGGATGGGTATAACCCCATCCTGGGTCTCTGTTGGAGGGAAGCTGCCGAATTATACGGACACCATGTTGGCTGCCACGGTTACCTCCTCGAAATCGATGGCCAGAGCGTTCGAATCGATGAGGTTTTGGATATATCGTTTCAGTTGGTAGCAGTCGTGCGTAGCGTGGTGGACGTAGCGGTGGTAATGGCAGAACTTTGGGTTCTCCAGATCAGCCGGCCGAGGCTCCCGTCTTGGTGGAGGAAGCTGAATCCTATCTCCTTGTATGAGCATGTCCAAGATGGGCTTGACGTGACCGTCTTCAAAAGAGTAAGTGATTTGAGGCCATTGTTTGTCCGCAGGTTGCGACTCAGGCTTCTGGGCTGTATCGGCCACCATAGCCTGCTTGCCTTTGTTGTCCCGGTTGTTGGAGGGGCTACCCCCATTGTCGTTGGTGGTGCTGGGACGCTTGCCCTTGTTCTCTCCCTCTGAGATATGTAATCCCAGTTGGCGAGCCTTCTTTAATCGTTCTTCGGCACTTGTAGCACTAATGATAAAAGCCTTCCAGTCCTTGAATTGACTCTCGCCCATCCAGAGACTGATTGTTGGGAGTAGTCTCTTTTGGCAAATTTCGATCAAGGAAGAGTCCGGATTGCCAGATGGTAACTTCATTGCGGTTTACCGAAACCGCTCAATGTAATTCCTCGTCAGCTCATTCTCTCCTTGAATGACGTCCATGAGGGTAGACATCGTGATGTCCTGCCCTACCTCATAGAACCTCTCCAAAAATAGGCGTTTGAAGCCAGCGAAGGAATGGATACAATTGTCTGGCAGGTTGCGATACCAATCGAAGGCGACCCCTTCCAATGCCCCAATGAATAACCGCGTAAGAATAGCGTCATCATGGGGCAGATGGTCGGTAGTGACCTCAAAGTAAGTGATGTACCGACTTGCTGAAGTCTTGTCATCATATGGGTTGATATTGAACGGCTTATATCTTGGTGGAAAGGGAACATCCCTCCATTCAGCAGGATATGGTTGCCGTATCCTGAGGTCTTGAGAGTTTTCTCGGCGTAGAATATTGCTCGGAGCTCCTGAACCTCTCTTCTTACTTCTCGGGCCTCATCTGTCGCGGTAGGGGCCGTTATCTCGGGAGGATTATTGCCCGAGTTCGGTGCCGCTGAATTTGAATCTACGTTGATTGCGGGACCCGTACTTGTCTGGCCAGGTGTCGCCTCCTGTAGATTAGGAAGCGCCGCTTTGATCTCGTCTACAGACTTGACCAAGGCGTGCAATATGGCCTCTAAAGTGTCGATGCGCTGGCGATCACTGGAACCGTCTTGATTGCTGTCTGTCATGAACACCGTCTTCACATGAGGAGTGACGGAAGGAGTGGTGGAGGATGTACCCTCCGAGTCGTACCCATGCATCGAGAAATCATCAGGATATATGGGGATGTTCTCTTCAAGTTTAGACTCGGAAGGAACACTACCCCCAGCTTTGGAGCTTGCTTCGTCGAGGATGTCCTTGGGGACGTCGGTATCTGTTGTATCCGTCGGAGGATTTGCTTCCTCCAGTCCGTATTCCTGGAATGTCGGATTATCGTGGATGTTTGGAGGAGTGCTACCCCCAGTTCCGACGACCCCCAGTGTTGCAGACGATGAACTTCCTACTGCAGCAGTTTTCGTCTTTGAACGGGTGTGTTGAAATACTCCAGTGGAGGATAACCCTTTAGACGACGGTTTCTTAGCTGCCGTAGTTGACACCTTTGGGCTGGAGATGCTCGTTTTCTTCCCTCTTCCCTTGGCGAGAACTTTCTGTGCGGACTTGCAGGAGACAATAGGAGGTGCCTCGTCTTCTGAGCTCGGGTGTTGTAGTCTTTGGAAGACGGATGGCCGGTCTTCTGTCATCGCCGCGTTGCTGCAACAGCAGTTGACGATGATCTGGGTGCATTGATGTCCGTGTGAGGGCTCTTTACACCCCGAAGCTTCTTCTCTTTCCTTGCGTTTGTGGAGGATAACCTCACGCAGGTCAGAGGAACCACTTTGTCTGTTTGCCGCCGGGGGCTGGACTTGAGTGGTTTTATACAACTTTCCATCAGAGGCCCGCGTGATAATCAGCGGGACGCCCCGATAGTCAGAGGTTGGGGCAGCCGTCTGGACTTGATGAGCCTGCGCTGCCCTAGACTTCCTCCTTTTAGCACCTGTGGGTGCGTAATAGGAGGAGTCTAAGTCAAATACCACAGAGTCTAGATTATTATCCAGAGAATGATCAGAGTCAGGACCGCATGAGAGCCAGTCGAAGATTGATCGAGAGAAGCGTGGGACGGACGCTATGCGGCTAGCATTGGGTACCATGCAGGCTGTCTGCATGCGGCTGTCTTTTGTTGTGGGATGAGTCCTTATGCGGCTAGGAGTCACGACCGTGCAGGCTGACAGCATACGGTTGGCATCTGTGGCCGCATGGGTTTTCTGCAAGCGATTGACTTTAATAGCCGCATGAGTCTCATCCGTGCGGTTGGCAACTGTAGCCGCATAAGTTATGCGGCTGACAGATGTGGCCGCATGAGTTTTCTTTATGCGGTCGACGGTTGTAGCCGCATGGGCTTTCTCCCTGCGGCTAATACTCTTCTGCGGCTCGGATCGCGTAGAGTTCCTCTTTGCCCCTGCAAGTCCAGCATCATAGTATTTTCTTCTGCCGGACTTGGGGACAGCAGAGTTGTCTACGGTCTGAAGTGGGGCCGCACGGGAGTCTTTCTCGCCATCTTGAGCAATAGAGAGCACCCCATCAAGGGCTTGCGGAGGAGCAAATGATTTTGGCCTCCACTCTTTGCGAGCCTTTATGGTGTGGGTGCGCTTCTGGACCGGGCCAGTGCTACCTTCAGAGAGCATCTCTTCGAACGCCTGTTGGTCGAAGCGTACGACCATCTTCTGTTGTGTAGAGCCATGTTTGGCTGCGTCCGATTGCGTCACCAACTCTTCAGCCATAGAGAAGTTAGTCCCCAGCAGAGTCGCCATCGTGTTTGCCATTGATTGTAAATGTACAGAACAATTATCGGAGGACTGAACTTAGACTCACAATACAAACTCGCTCGTACAAAGAAAGCCTAGGGACGAAAACCTAGGTACAGCAGTCTAAGTACGATTGTTTATTTTAGATTCTGGGGGGTGACGATAGAGGCTCGGGAAAGCGACGGCCGCTCTGCCTTACTCCTTGGACGATCGGTACGCAGCCTTGGCTCGGGAAAGATCTGCTTGGTCGTTGACGAAGAAATGCCTTCTTGCTCTCTCTCTGATTGCTCTTCTGGCTTCTCTCTCTCTGTGTATATTCTCTCTTTGACTAGGGGGGGAAGTCTCTCTGTGTATACGTATTCTTCTCTCTGGTTTTTTTTGTTGTATATCTCTCTATATATATTACAAGGGAATGGCACCTTGCTATTTATAATAGTGGGATGTGATCACTAGGGTTGCCAATGATTAGCTCTTGGAGATGGCGGCGGCCTGGAGATTGATCAATCCAGGCCGTTCGTTTCTGATTGTGACGAATCAGAACCATTAAGGGTATATTACACCAAATCCCCATTAGCAATTAATGCTGATTGGCATAAATCTTTCTTATAATGATTCTCTAATATCTGCGAATAAATCAAATTTATTCTCCTGCCACGTGCCCCAGATCATTGGGATTTGACCCGATCTTAGATTGCCATAAATCTGGGAGATTGATCGGCTGAGGACACGTGTCCTGAGAGCCAATGGTGAGACTGGAACCGCATGCAGATTAGGCCGCATGAGATTTGGGCCGCATGAAATTTGGGCCGCATAAGACTTGGGACACGTGTCAGGACTGTCTGGGCAGTGGCCCCCTCCTTCAGACTTCTGAACCATATGATGAGCCGCATGAACCGCATAATGGTGTGTCTGCTTGAGCCGCATGGGCATGATCTTCTTGAGCCGCATAGGGATGATTCCACTTGAGCCGCATGGGACTGTCTCGGCCTGAGCCGCATAGGACAGCTTCACTCTGAACCGCATGGGAAGTCTTCACTTCGAGCCGCATAAGCACGCCCACGTGGCAAGGCCACGTGGCATTTTGTTGCTCTCGGGGGATCGTGTCAGAGATTTCTTTCTCTTCCCTAGAGATTCATAATCATGACAGAGTCATAATTGCCTGCTTTGGTGTCAGGTCTGTCAACTTTTCAGAGGGGTCAGCCGTCAAAGCAATTAATGCAGCATGGATCGGAAGGGAGCACTGTCACGCCACATGTCTTCTGAGCCGCATGGAATGCCTTCGGCCGCATACCTCCTTATGCCGCATGACTCCCTGAGCCGCATGCGTTTTCTGAGCCGCATGGGTCTTTTTTGGTCGCATGAGTCAATTTTTTTAGTATTTTCCATGCTTCTACAAGGGTTTTGGCAAAATTGCACAACTCAAAACTTTTACCATCATGGCTATGTCGCATACTTTATGCGCGGGCCTCCTTCGTCTTCATGAATCTGTATATTGTACTATATGTGCCGCATGTGCATCCCATGTCCGAGCCGCATGGGAGTATGCCCCATGTCCGAGCCGCATGATAGCCGTCTTGCGACTGCATGAGCTCTTTACAATTTGAACCGCATAAAGGCCTGTTGAACAGAACCGCATAAGTCCCTCTGAGCTGAGCTGCATGAAGTCCTATTAAACAGGACCACATAAGCCTCCCTTTGAACTGTGCCGTATAAGCTCATCTAGACTGGGCCGTATAAGGCTCCGCTAATCAAAACCGCATAAGCTCCATCAAAACAGTACCGCATGAAGCTGCGCTGAGCCAAGCCGCATGAGCCCATCTGAACTAAGTCGCATGAGCCAAAAAACACTCGGTATTTTTATTTAGCCATCTTTTAACTTGTTTCTTTTATCCTTCTTCAATGAATCTGCCAGTTAATCTAGCGGAAGAGCCTCTGGTGGGTTGCGCTCAGTCTGCTATGGGTGTGTGATTCGACTATTTAGTCCAATATGTGACGAACCAGCTTCCCACAGACGAGCCTTTGGAGAGGATAAATGCTATCAAGAACCAGCCCTTCTATTTTCTCTGTGCCATGATAAACTCAGGACAATTGGAGGGGAAATACCTGAAGCCGACGTTCCTCTTTGGGGATGCTTTGTCTGTAAAGAACCCCCGAGTGCTGGATATATTCGAGAGTTGGGATTTTACTCTTGACGGGGTGGAGATCCATATCCCTCCGATAGAGCGTCATTTTCCTCTGTCATGGTTCAACATGTTACCGCTGGACAGAAAGATGGTGGATTCCATGACTCCAAGCAGGTCGGGGATAATTGTGGGAAACATCTATTACAACAGAAATTTGGGGTCAGCGTATGCGGAAAGGGAACCGGTCAGTCGGTAAGTGATGGGACTGGCTCCGGATACCTTCATAAACGTATCGGGTCCCAATTTTACGTTCTCTCAAGCTGATACCTTCTTGAACCAGCTTGCTCGGAAAGGGTCCTATCCCATCGGCCGGTTGGCGTTGCTGAACTGGATAAACCCTATCCCTGCGTGGGCTAACTTGACCACGTGGATTCTGCAGAAGTATGAGACTCCCCTGCGTGAGATTGACCTTTACCATGCCATTCTTTACATCTGTCATGGTCTGCCCATAAATAAGCCGTTGTTCATGGCTCTCCTGAAGATGTACAACCAGCGGACGGGAACCTTCTTCACGCCTAGAGGGGAGCTGGGACTTGCTCTCCATGAGATGTACGTTATCTCGAAGCTGCCCTGGGAGGAAGAAGTCTTTGAAATGTACACCCCTACGAGCGAAGAGCTCGAGGATTTGGATCGGCAGTTTCCGGACTTTGTTGCCGTATATCGGGAATTGTTATGTCACCACAGTACTTGTCACCAAATGGCCATCAAGAAGGATGGTAGCTCGGAAGGGAGCATTCCTCACACCACATCCTGGGTCTTATACATTTTCATACTAGGCACCCCAGGTCGGGTTTTATCTCGAGATCCTCAATCCCAGGAGGAGGTACAAAACCTGGCGTCGACTGCCAACAGATCGAGGTCCACGGGCGACACATTTGGGAGTTAAACTGACTCCTTTAGTTATTTTTATCATGGTACTCATCGACTGTCGGAGAATACGCTCCTTGCAGGATTTCTGATGGTGTGGCTACGGAACTGCGTAGTCCCGGGAGGGGCGGGTTCCATTGAGAGGATCAGTCGCCACTTTATCCTCCCTGCCGTAAAGCTGGTTTTTTGGGTCAGACTGGCCCTTCTTTCGGCCATGGTGTACAGCATACACCACGGCCTTCGTGCCTTTTCGTCCAAGGTCATCGCCCGTGACACGGCAATGGATTTTGAGCGCATAGAGCTGCCATACCATTATCTGATGGGGTAGCTGTTAATGCACTACCGGTCTTTGATGAGGCCTGGAGCAGAAGACGACGTTACGGCTGATGACGCTTTTATTTTCCGATTCCACCATCAGCCCTGGGAGTGCAGCACCATGCCAGCCTGTCGGAGGGTACTGGCGAGAGTGGATGGATACGACTTTTTTGTGTATGTTCCTCATTTTACCACTGAAGAAGTGAGGGGCGTACATATTGATGGTACCGGGCCTCCTCACCTCTTACCTGAGAAAATGCTCCTTTGGCTGCGTAATATCCGTCCAGCACACCTAGTATATCGTAACCGCAACAACGTCTACCTAGAGCCCTACTTGCCCAGCAGGTTCTCCCGCCAGTTCGGGTATAGCCAGCTGTTCTTTGACAGTCCCAGCTCTTGCCTGGGCTTTGAAGGTAGCATCCTGGACGGTATCAGGGCATGGCATTATTATGACACGGTTCATACCCGAACCTCCTTTTCGGTTCCTGATGGTGAGGTGCCAGGGGAGATTTTGTATATGGTGGCCCTATACCATGTTACGGCGAGCAAGCCTTCCGTTAATTTTGACCCGAGTACCAGCTTCATTGTGGGTATTGGCTTAGCAGAAAAGCCCAAGGGATCTAAGACGAGGAAGACGAGGGCGAACACAGTTCCTGTGCCTGACTCGGAGTCTACCAATACGGACGAAGAGAATGAAAAGCACGATGCAGATAAATCTTTCCCTTCTGCGGAAGATGTTGGGGCGGATCAGCCGTCTGTTGTGCCAGATGAGATGGTGGCTGATCAGCCGCCTGTTGTGCCTGATGAGATGGTGGCGGATCAGCCGTCTGTTGTGCCTGGTGAGATGGTGGCGGATCAGCCGCCTGTTGCGCCTGGCCCTTCACATAAGCGAGGCAGGCGTGATTCTATTAGTGGCGTGACCTTCTCCATGAAGCGGGCTGCGGTAAGACGCCGCGGGCTGCTCATTAAGGAGAGAGGCGAAGGTGGTGATGCCGTTTCGGAGGTGAATTGAATTACGACCATCTCTTTTTTTCTATTTTTTCTTTAACTATGACCTAATCATTTTTCTCTTCTCTGTAGGTGTCGGAAGAGTCGGACTCTCGGGAAACGGCCACTGTTTCTGAAGTCAATCCGACCCTGAATACTTTGATTAGTGACATGTGTGCCGAGATTATTTCTATCGGGGTCCCTTGGCGGTAGCTGAGGGATCTCACATTGCAGAGGTCTCGACCCAGGGCGACGAGGGCTCCGCTGAACCCGTCCCCGAGACTGCTGAATTTCAACAGGGTGATACTGATCCAGTCGTATCTCCTTCCGGGGCGACTGGACAGAAGAGCCAGTAGAATTCGGCTCGGAGGTTGCTGGTGAGGGGACTATGGCGGCTGTGAGCGAGCCTCATCCTCCACAACCCTCCCCTGGTAAGATAAGCCAAATTTTGACTAGTAAGGAGGCCTATTTGCTCTATCATCACATCCTTCGGGTTATGCTGATTGATGGTTGCTCTGGACATATAGGTCCTGCCTCTTCACTGCCAATGACGGATATTATCGGGAAAGGCTCTACCAGCGGCGATCTGGTGGGAGGGAGTGTGCCCCTCCTCTTTCGACTTATATTGAGGGGCCTCTCGCTGGATCGAGTTCGGGAGATCGGACGACGATGCAGCCGGGACACGGAGCAATGGTCTATGCGTCCTCTTCTGCTCATGTGGCTTCGAGGGTCGACCTCTCCGTCTTACCGAGTATCCAGGCTCTTCGGGCCGCGGAGGAGGAGTTAGCTTCTATTCATGCGTCTTTTCGCTCAGAATTTATTTCCCTGGTGGCAGGGGTGGCAAGTTCTGGCACGTTTCCTTCGACACTGCCAGCTACACTTCCCCTGACGTCGTCCTCTACGGAAGTTCTAGATGAGGCATCACAGGATATAGTTGACAGTTTCTACCGCCACTTGAAGCGAGGGGTCGAAGCTGCTGTAGAGCGGGAGACCCCCTTTGTCTTGGCCCGACAATGCGCCCGAGGCCAGATTGACATTCTTAAAACCCTTCCTGGTAGGACAGGGATAGCTGCGCTTCTGGAGCCCAAGCTGTTAGAGGCTGATCAGCTCGTGGCCCAGTTTCAAGTGCTGCGGCAAGCTGAACTGTCTGCTGCAATAGATCAGGAGCACAGCTTCCTTATCACTGTGCTGGAGAAGGTAAGGGTTACACGAGATACGTCCAAGCCAGTTATAATGAAGGACCTTGGCGACCTATCTCTTCAGTATGACCAGCTGAGCCGCAGGAGCGAGGATTACATGGCTCGGAAAGCGGTCACCTCCCGTAGAATACTCGATACAAGGGAGCAGATCCTCGAACTCCAGAGGAAACTGGCTTTCTTGGAGTCTGAGCTCGAAGCTTCCCGTACGGATAAAGAGCTGATTGTTCAGGAGGCCGAAAAGGTCACTCGAGCTTCTGCTAGCTTGGAGCGTGCTCTGAAGAAGCTCGAGGATGGCTGGCGGGCTCATGCGCACCTAGAAGACGCGGAGCAGCTGACTCGGGAGGCCGAGCGTCGGGCCAAGCAGGGTTTCGAGCGGTCGACTGCCTTGCTGAGGGACCGTCTCATGGAATTGTGTATCATCGAGCCATAGTAAGCTTTTTCCTTCTTTCGTTTTCGTTCTTTTCCTTTCTTGAGAGGGACGTGGTCCCCAGAACATGTAGTACTTTTGACTTTCAAATAAAAAAGTATGTTTTATTCTACCCTTCATTTGTACTTCTTATTGCATTTGTGGCGTTGTGGTATTTGCCCCACTGGAGGACTGTTTGTGGACTTGTTATCCTGGGTATACCTTGGTTTTAGGTACGTATAACAAGTTCATAGGAATACTTGAAACAATTCCACAGTAAGGTGGCTATGGACGTTCCTAGTATCGGGAGAAAGAATGCCATGGAGCAGCTGGGCCCCCGGGACATGATGAGACATGAGGGGCATGTACTAGGAAACTTAGTACAACATTTATGGTCAATAGAGGACATTTGTGGGCCTATTATCCTTGGTGTACTCCATTCTTGGGTACGGATAATAAGTCGAGAGAAAAACCAACATACTTACTCAGAGGTAATGAGGACATGGTAAATATGAGGGTTTCTTTGATGGATCCTTCCCACTCAGAGGTAAGGAGGACATGGCAGGAGTGGGCTCCATGAAGGGTACATAGAACAACTCAGAGGTAATGAGGACGTGGGAGTTCTATGTGAGGGACGATTTATTTTTGATGGAAGAAAAACAACTCAGAGGTAACATCGACGTGGTTGTTTCGGAGAATTTATGGATCTGTTACCATTTTTGTGCACTGAAAGTGCGGGTATTGGATCATAAGGAGGGAGCTCTTTTAGAAAAAAGTTCAGAAGTATAATCATACATGACCTACTACCTAAAAGATGCAATATAGATTCATCTGTATTGACCAGAGTGTAAGTTCAGCGGTACCTGCGGGTACATAACTCGACAATCTGGGAGATTTGGGATCAGAATGTAAGTTCAGCAGTACTAGAGGGTATGTAACTCATCATTCTGGGAAATTTGGAGTCAGAATGTAAGTTCAGCAGTACAAGAGGGTACGTAACTCATCATTCTAGGAAATTTGGAGTCAGAATGTAAGTTCAGTGGTACCAGAGGGTACATAACTCATCATTCTGGGGAATTTGGAGTCAGAATGTGAGTTCAGCGGTACCAGAGGGTACATAACTCAATACCTCGGAGAATTTGGAGTCAGAATGTGAGTTTAGCGATACCAGAGGGTACATAACTCAACACCCTGAGAGATTTGGAGGATGTCGTTTCAGACGTAATACTTCTTTATGAACTTGCCATTGATGGGCAACATGAGCAAGTCTCCATTTTGTTTTATGAGACGGTAAGCTCCATTGGAGAATACAGCATCGATGATGAACGGGCCTTCCCATTTTGGCTGGAACTTGTCGGCAGTTTTATGAGTCATAACCATCGGCCTCCGAACTGCCAGAACGAGATCGCCCACTTGGAATGTTCTGATTTTAACCTTCTTGTTGAAGGCTCTGGAGATACGGGCTTAGTACAGCTCGATTCGTTGTTGAGCTAACAGGCGCTTCTCATCTAGGGCCTCCAACTCTTGTAGTCGGCGATGGTGATTATCGTTTGTTGTCAACCGATAGATGAGGACAATGTAAAGTGAAGGGATTTGAGTCTCCAGTGGGAGAACTGCCTCACTCCTATATACCAGAGAGAATGGTGTGTTTTCGGTGGCAGACCGTACTATAGTACGGTACGCCCATAAGCATTCGTCGAGTTTTTCATTCCAGTCACGTTTGTTTGATGACATAAACTTCTTGAGCAACTTGATGATTATTTTGTTGAACGCTTCAGCCAGACCATTAGCCGCCGGGTTGTATGGTGTTGAAGCAATATTCTGCATTCGGTGTTTGTCACAAAATCGATAGAAGGTGTGGCTTGCGAACTGCGGACGATTATCGTGGATGATCCTTTGGGGCAGTCCGAAGCGATAGATGACGTGATGCTTGAGAAAGCTGATCACGTTTGAAGTCTTCACTTTTTCTAGCGGAATAGCCTCCGCCCATTTAGAGAAGTAATCTGTGATTGCGAGTATGAAGCGATGTCCTCAGGACGAAGGCGGAGTGATTGGACCAATGATGTACATTCCCCATGCTTCGAATGGCCACGATGCCACCGTCGGATGTAGAAACTCGGATGGCTGGTGGATGAAATCTGTGTGGACTTGACAGGCTTTGCATTTTCTTGCATATTCTATTGCATCTGCATCCATCGTGGGCCAGTAATAGTCCATTCGGCGAAGGCAATCTTGTAATTTTGGACCAGGATGATGGGCCCCACAGATGCCATCATGAGCTTCATGTACGGCTTCTTTGGCTTCTGTATTTGACAGACATCGAAGCAGTAATCCATCGTATGATTGTCAATATAGCATTTTCGTCTCTGTATCGTAGAAGAATCTGAGGGAACGTCTTCTGATAGAAGTGGCTTCCTTCGGATTCTCTGGCAGGATGTCGTAGACTACGAAGTCAATAAATGGTTGTCTCCAGTCTGGTGCTTCGTCGACTGTCAACGCAGAGTAACTCTCAACACATTGAACATTATTCCTGGGACATACCAACTTACGGCCTATGATGTCAACCAGATGATGAGCATGATTCGGTACTGCTAGGGAAGCGGCCAGGCCTGCTAGGGCATCGGCTTCAATATTCTAGAGCCTGGGAACATGCTCTATAAAGAACCCTTCCAAGGACGAGATGATGTCAATCGCTAATTGGTGATAGGGACTAAGTCTTCATGACGCACTTCGTATGAGCCCCGGATCTGGTTAACGATTAGCTGTGAATCACCGTATGCTTTAAGGTACTCTACCCCCAGCTCATTTGCAAGTCGGAGGCCAATGACCAAAGTATTGTACTCGGCCACATTGTTTGAACAGGGCTCCGTGAGGGAATAAGCCCGATTGATCACTAGCCCGGTGGGAGAAATCAGTACCACTCTGACTCCAGTGACGATGTTGCCCTTGGGCCCAGTTCTAGAAGCGCCGTCGAAGAACATTCGCCATACGGTATCATGGGAGGCCATATTTTAATTGGCGACCTCATCTGGAATCTCTTCGTCTATTCTGGTTGACTTCGATCCTGGATGAGCTGCTAAAAAGTCTGCCAGAGCTTGACCTTTAACAGCCTTCTGCAGGACGAAGATCATGTGGTAGGGAGATAATAAAATCGTCCAGGTAGCGAGGCGAGAGCTGAGTGCACTTGGCTTGGTCATGCGGACCCTGAGGGGGTTAACTCTTGATATGACATGAATGGTTTATCCCGTGACGTAGTGTCGTGTCTTCTGAATGGCGAAAACCAGAGCAAGGTACTCTTTCTCTACGGTAGTGTATCGATGCTCCGGCCCCATCATTATTTGGCTGAGGTAATATATAGCTTGCTCATGGCCCGCATCCTTGTTTTACGCTAGTAAAGCACCAAAAGAATGCTCCATTGCTCATACATAGAGCAAGAATGGTCTTCCAGTAACCAGGGCTACCAGGACTGGATGGTTCGTTAGATATTCTTTGATGCTGTCGAAGGTGCACTGGCATTCTTCATCCCATATGAATGAAACGCCCTTCTTTATGAGGTGGGTGAATGGCCGACATCGTCCGGAGAGGTTGGAGATAAACCTCCTGATGTAGGCCATCCTTCCTTGAAGGCCTCAGAGTTTACGAAGATTTCTCGAGGGACCCATCTCCATGATTGCCTTCGTCTTCTCAGGGTCTATGTGGATACCCTGGGAAGTAATAATGAAACCCAAGAACTTCCCACTGGATACGCCCAAGAAGGATTTTATGGGATTCATCTTCAAATTGTGCGCTCGCACCAGGTCGAACACTGTCCTCAGATCATGCAGATGATCTTCCTTAGAGCAGCTTTTGACGGTGATGTCATCGACGTAGCATTCTACTGTCTTCTGCAGGTGGTCCCTAAAGATGATGCTCATAGCTCTTTGATAGCTGGCGCCAGCATTCTTTAAACTGAAAGGCGTGACTGTGTAGCAATATGTGCCAATTGGTGTTCGAAATGATGTATACTTTTCGTCATCAGGGAACATCTTGATTTGGTTGTACCCCGAGAAACCATCCATGAATGACATACGCTCAAAGTCGTAGGTATTGTCAATCATGATGTCTGTGATAGGGAGGGGAAACTCATCCTTAGGACATGTCTTATTCAGATTGTGAAAGTCGATGTAGATTCGAATCTTTCCATTCTTCTTGAGGACTGGTACTACGTTGGCGACCCAGTCTGGATGTTGTTCCTCACGGATGAAGCTGCTGACTATCAGTTTGTTGACCTCAGCTTCAATGGCATTCATGGTGTCGGGGCAGAACCGTCGTTGCTATTGCTTGACTGGTTTTGCGTCTAGACGAATGTTGAGCTTGTAAAGTACAACTTCGGGGTTCAGTCCTGGCATGTCTTCGTAGCTCCAGGCGAACACGTCGATGTATTCTCTGACGAGTTGCAGTAGCGATTCTCGCTCTTCGTCTGTCAGATTCTTGCTGACGAAGATGGGCTTTGGAGAGGACTCATCACCGAGATCAACTTGCACAACCTCATCCTCGGTGGGAGGCTCTCTTTGTTCGAATTGCTTCTCCCATTGCGTATCTAGTTGTTGTGCCCGCAGCTCTAACTCAAGAAGTTCAGGAATGTCTTCATCTTCGTCGTAGGCATCGGCACATGCCATATTGACGGACCAGACTTGTCTGAGCATGTCCCCAATGCTGACATCTGAATCAGAAGTGGGTGATCCGGTTGAGTGTGAATGCCAGTCGCATTTCTCGTCTGAGCTTTCAGGGGTCGTCGCAGGTGTAACATAACCTAGCCCACAGCTGGTCTTATTGTAGTAATCCTGTGGTTTCCCAGCTGGGACAGGAAATTGTAAGGGTAATCGCCATCCAGTGCCGTAGTTCAAGCCTGGCGTAGTTTCCATATCATACCCCTATTTTTGTATGAGGTACTTGGATCGGGAACTATACAGATAAAGGGACAGTCTCCCGGTGTCGAGTTCGAGATCAATTTCTTCTACCCTAAAGGATTGTGGATCATTCTTTCGGTCGAAGATGATTGGATGATCCTCTCCTTCGATTATGCGGTAAGCGTCTTCTACTGGAGTAAGTTGGTTTACGGTGTAGACATTTGTTACATGTGTGTGCAGGTAGGTGCCTATACCGTGTTCCATAGCATATATTGTACAAAGCTTATTAAGCTCGAGATAATTCAAAGATAGCCCTTTATTGATGAAGTAAGGTATCTTTTTTAGTGGGATTACATCATCTACGGATGGAACATTGGTGTGAGCAGCCACATACTTGGCCAGTTCTGACTCTTCTTTAGCTACCCCTGTGTAAATGAAGACTGAAATGATGACTTAGGCAGCTTAATCATCAGGGGCTCCATGGGTGGAGAAGAATATGGATTCGTTGGCATACTAGCCACCCCCGGTTTGGTGCTTGGTGCTGGGCGGGGAGTTGTTGGCTGACTAGTAGTCCCCAGCTTAGCGCTTGGCTGCCGATTCATTCTGGGGAGACGAATCGTCATCGGTTGACATAGGGATTGAGCTCCTCTATTTATTGCTGACTAGATCTAGGCAGTCTGATTGTCAGGGGCTCTGTCGTAGACCTTGACATTTGGCCAGTCCTTGATAGTCGGATTATCATCTGCTCCTCTTGTGCAAAGAGGCTGATTGCGTCCTTACGCAAAGTGGCCGTAAGGGGTGCAGTTCTGCCAGGTTTGCGCTTGGAGGTGGATTGTCAAAGGTTCTTCCAATCCAATTGCCACCTCAGTTTGAGCTTGAGCTTCTCCTTCGGTAAGGTACTTTTTCGACTTCTCGTACAAGCATGAATCTGAGTAGTAGGATTCGACCCCTTTATAGGGATCGATGTCAGTAAATTCTGTCCTCACAAAGCCGTACTTGTCAATGTACTTGAAGCACTGGTGCAGTGTGGAGGGCACGATCATGTAATCGTGTATCCAAGGATGCCCCTGGAGAATGTTGTAGGAAGTGTCCGCATCTATGACATAACAGGTCACTTCTGACTGAAGGTCGCCGATTTGGCACTTCAAGCAAATCTTTCCGATCGGATAGCTTCTGTCTGAATTAAAATCGCTGATGGCGGTGCTTATCGGCGTCAGGCGATGCATTGGGATGCACAGATGGTGTAGTAAGCTCTTCGAGATGATGCTTATAGAGGAATCGGGGTCAATATGCATCTGATCCACCTTGATATCGCCAATGTACCCATTATAATACAGAGGACGATCGTGCAGGTTGGTCTTGATAAGCATATCCTGCAAAGTGAAAACGATGTTGGACATTGCGCCTGTGCAAGCGTCGTCCTGGAGATCTGCAAGCGAGCTTTCCCCAGCGAGATTGGACTGAGCCAGATATACGTCGGCATTCTGGAGTGCCTCTCTCAGTGCAACACGAACATCCTTGGAGAGTCTCAGGAGCTCGTATAGCGACAATTTGGCCGGTGTGTTGGCCAATTGTGCTAAGATATCAAAGTTGTAGGGCCTCTCCAGCCCATGAGGCATCTTTCTTCAGAGCGGCTTGTCAAAGTGAGTCTCCTTTGACCTAGGCTTATCGGTCGTCGAAGGCTGCGAGGGTCCTGGAGCATCAGCAGCTATCGGCTGATGATCTTCAACCGAGTTACCCGGTGTAGGTTAGAATTGTGCACCCGATCGGGTGACGACAGCCGTAGCTTCCTCGACCTTCGCGAATATTGTGCAACATGATTTGACTTTCCTACTCTTCTTCTTGCTAGTGGAGGGAGGTACGGACTGAGTCACTTCAGGTACCAGGTCCGGATTGACCCACATGACCTCCCCTCGTGATGTGGTAAGGGGCACTAGGCCAGCATCCTAGTTTCGGATAGGTGGAAGGTTAGTGACCTCCATCCTTGCTCTGGGGACGGATACTACTCCATCTTGAGTCTTTGTCGGAGGAAAGCTGTCGAATTATAGTGACACCATGTTGGCTGCTATGGTCACCTCTTCGAAATTGATGGCCAAGGCCTTAGAATCGATGAGATGTTGGATGTATCGCTACAGTTGGTAGCAGTCTTGTGTAGCATGGTGAACATAACGATGGTAGTGGCACTACTTGGGGCTCTCCATTTCTGCAGGATGAGGTTCACGTCGTGGAGGAGGGAGCTGAATTCAGCCTCATTGTATGAGTATATCCAAGATGGGCTTGACATGGTCGTCCTCGAAGGAGTAGGTCATCTGAGGCCACTACTTTTCTGCCGGCTTTGATTCGGGCTTTGGGGCTGTGTCGGCCACCATAGCCTGTTTGCCTTTGTTGTCTCAATTGTTGGAGGGGTTACCACTATTGTTGGTGCTAGGGCGTTTGCCCTTGTCCTCTCCTTCTGATATGTGCAATCCCAGTTGGCGAGCTTTCTTCAATTTGTCTTCTGTGCTAGTGGCACTGATGATGAACATCTTCCAATCCTTAAACTGACTTTCGCCTATCCAGAGGCTGATTGTTGGAAGCAACCCCTTTTGGGAAATTTCAATTAAGAAGGAATCAGGGTTACCGGAAGGCAACTTCATCACGGTTTGGCGAAACCGCTCGATATAGTTCCTTGTCAGCTCCTTTTCTCCCTGAACAACGTCCATGAGGGTGAACATTGTCACGTCTTGTCCTACTTCATAGAACCTCTCCAGGAACATACGTTTGAAGCCATCGAAGGAATGGATGCAGTTGTCCGACAAGTTGCGGTACCAGTCGAAGGCAACCCCTTCCAATGCTCCAATGAACAACCGCGTAAGGATGGCGTCGTCATGAGGCAGATGGTCGGTTGTGACTTCGAAGTAGGAGATGTACCTGCTTGCAGATGTCTTTCCATCATATGGTTTGATGTTAAATGGTTTATATCTTGCTGGAAAGGGAACATCTCTCCACCCAGCAGGATACGGTTGTCGTATCCTGAGGTCTTGACAGTTTTTTCGGGCGTAGAACATATCCCGGAGCTCCTGGACCTCTCTTTTTGCCTCCCTAGCCTCGTCTGCAGCGGTGGGAGCCGATATTTCAGGAGGATTATCACCCGGGTTTGGTGCAGATGAGTTCGAGTCCACATTGATCGCGGGACCTAAGCTTGTTTAGCCAGGCGTCCTTCCTTACATAGTTGGAAGGGCCGCTTTGATCTCGTCCACGGACTTGACCAAGGCATAAAGTATGGCCTCCAGGGTTTTGATGCATTGGCGATCACTGGGACCGTCTTGGTTGCTGTCCGTCATAAATACCGTCTTCATATGAGGAGATATGGAAGGAACGGTAGAGGATGTGCCCTCTGAGTCATACCCTTGTACAGAGAAGTCGTCAAGGTATGTGGGAATATTCTCCTCTGGGTCGAACTCAGAAGGAGTAGTACCGCCAGCTTCAGAGCTTGCCTCATCTTGAGAGTTGTGGACGTCCTCGGAGACGTCGGGATCTGCTGCATCTGTTGGGTGAACCGTTTCCTCTGGATTATCTTCTTGGAACACCGGATTATCGTAGATATTTGGAGGAGTGCTACTCCCGGCTCCAATGCCTCCCAGAGATGTAGACGATGAATCTCCAAGTGTGGCAGATTTCGTCTTTGAGCGGGTACCTTGGTAAACTCCTCCTGTAACTGTGGTAGACAACCGCTTAGAAGAGAGTTTCTTGGTTACGCCGGTTGAGATTTTTGGACTGGAGTGTAACACCCAGTTTTTCAGTTGAGGGTAATTTTGAAATTTTGTAATTATAATTATTATTTATTGATATTTATTGCATATTATGATTTTTGGTGATTTTTAATCATTTTTAAACTATTTAAACCATGACTTGTAATTTTGATATTTTGCTAGTATAACACTAGAGACAGCTTGACCTAGAGCCTAGCCATGTGATTAGGGTATTTCATTCATCATTTCCAGTTTGAAGATATTTTTGTCATTTTGAATTTAATTAAATTTAATTTATATTATTTGGAATTTCATATATTATTAAGAATGGTATGATTTTAATATTATTTAATTTATTGCGTTGTAGTGTGTTTAGCCCTAGACTAGATTTGACCTAACCTAGATTAGTCATAGCTAGTCTTAGCTAACCATGGTTAATGTTAGTTAGAATTTGTTAGCCTTGGTTAAGTCATGACTAGATGGAATAACTAGGTCACAACTTGACTAGTGTGAAACTTAGGCTTGTGAACCATTGAATTAGTTAGATTGATTTATAGCCATTGATTTATTCCCCAAAACCCTAACCCTAGCATTTATGGCCAGCCACCTAGGGATCCACACCCTATTTAATGTCTCCTCAAACTTAGGGCTAGCCTCCTTAGAAAAAAATAGCAAGTTGAAAATAGAGGTAAACCTTTTCTTCCCCAATCTATAACTCCTCCATTTCAACTCCTTTTTCCTTCCTAATTTCTTGCAATAGATTCTAATCTCTGTGTTTTTGATGGCTATGGTGAGAAATTTCAGGGAAAGGGCAATTTGGAAGAGTTTGGGTAGCTTGAGGAACAACTCACTTTAGGGCTTTTTGAGCCATTTCAAACCCCTAGGTAAATTATAATCCCCTCCATAAAATAGTATTTTAATAGCATGATTAGGAAGCCCAAGGTCTACCCTAACTGTTGGTATAGGTTTTGCTAGGTTTCATGTCCATTACGTGTCCGTATCGAACACGTATCAGCATGTATACCTAGGTGTTCGACGAAATGCCACAGTGGGCATTTCGTTCCTATTTTTTGAAATGGTTTGAATAAAAAATTAGGGTTTGATGTTGTTTATTGGTTTCCAGTTGACTGAGGTATGGATTGCATCGTGTCGTGTCGGATTGGACACGTGAACACACGCGTTCCGCACGCAGTAGCAGTCCCCTGCTACTCAGGGGCTATAACTCCCTGGACACGCCACTTGGACACGAGATTTTTGACACACACGTTAGGGCGGACACTGACACAAGGCCCACAAAATTTCGTAGGACCTTATCGAGTGGTTAGGAAGAAAATTAGCCCGCACTGGTCGTACGAGTGCACAGAACCGCACAGAATTTATCAATGACACGCGGTTGGACACGGTCGGAAATGTGTCGAGGACACCTCGAAGGGTGTCGTGTGTGTAGCCTGACATGTGGGCTACACGTGGGCATGACTACGAGACCCCACGTGTGGTGTGTCGTGTTCTACGGACACGTGCACGTGTGCACGACACTGTACAATACTGGGTGCACCCCATGTATTTGCATCGTGTTAGACACGCCTGTGTCATATTTTCTGGACACGTGAGGACACACAAGACACGTGTACACATGCTATATTAATTACCAATCATTATTTGTGATTATTATGTTTAATTTTGGGTTCGATTCATCGAATCCCCAATGTGGACTGATACGCTTAACTGCACTGTTATTTTCCTGAGTTTAATCTGAAATTTACTGATTTTATTAAAGCTAGGTAGTAATTGGTTCACCTATATGTGTGCTAAATAATGAACATGTTAGATTGAAATTTTAGTGGTTTATTGATTTCAAATTCTTGAATTTCCTTAAGGCTTGATACCCGACTGATACATGGTTGGGAATTAAGTCTGATTTTAGTTATCTTTCCTAAAACTGATTTGATGTTAAGATTGCCATGTTTAAACCCATTTACATTGCTGCTAGTCACTATGGTTGATGTTAACAATGGGGTGAAGGGAGTCGAATTGGTATTAAAGGATAGGCTCAAGTGGACTGTCATTTGAACACAATGTGCACTGTTTCCTTTTTTCTAAAATCTGGAATTGATTCTTTTTAACTGATTGAATGTTAAAATAGCCATGTTTAGTTCAGGCTGAATGTATACATTCACTGAATGACTATTAAGCCATTCATTCCTGAAATGTATCCTATCTGCCCTGTCACACATTGTAAAACATGAGACTTTCCAACAGTCCACACACTGATTGCTCCTATTACACATCATGTATACACACCAGCCCTTTAAACCCCTGTCACATGTGACCTATCTAACACACTACACTTTCCTGTCAACACACACAAACTGATTATCACACACAGGCCACATCATATTCACTGTCACTACCCTAAATCACTGTTTTCCTATTTTAGCTATCTTTTGACACTACAATTGCCTAAAATTGAAACCTGGAACCCTGTCCCAGATGGTATACACACACACATAGACACCCTACCATTCCTGAAAACCATTCATGTGATGTTGTGTGCATTGCACTAATTTCCTATTGCACTAACTGAGATTTGCATTCAACAATAACTGAGAATTATTTCCTTGTGTGTTAAACCTGAGAATTGATTTCATTCTTTTCTTTAAACTGGATTGGTGTTGGAGTTTTAATGGTTAAACTGAGAATTGATTCATGGGTTGGATATAAACTGTCATTAGACTTTCCAGGAATTCTCAATTCATGAGAATTGATTTCCCTTCCTTAAACCAAATATTGATTGTTAACTCCTACTCATTGTATTGGTTTTGTTTTGGTGACTGAATTCGATAATTGGTTGGGGGGTTATGTTAAACTGTCAATAAAAACACATGTCACCCTCACTGATTTCCCAGGTTTACACACATGCTCTCATGATTATATCCCTCCCTGTTTTTAGTTTACCTACAGGTTGCTATTTGTAAATTTGTTTTCAGGATTGAAAACACAATTCCTATATCTATGTACACTCTCATGTCACAGGAACACACATGCTTACATGAACACTCACCCGCTTGTCACTTCACACACACACACACACATGAGCACATTGCACCTTCCTACTCTTTATATATATATATGTGTATATACAATTTTTTTTACCACATACATGAACACTCACACATATGTACATATGTATATATGTGTATATACACATGTACATGTGTGTGTGTGTATATATATATATATATATATATATATATATATATATATATATATATATATATATATATATATATATATATATGTGTGTGTGTGTGTGTGTGTGTGTGTGTGAGATTCACATATTCATGTATCTTGTATATTATTGAGTGTACCATTTTATATTAGGTATATATATTAATGTGTGATATGTGTATATATATATATATATATATATATATATATATATATATACACATATCACACATTAAAAAATATATATATATATATATATATATATATATATATATATGTATATTAAAAAAAATATATATATATATTTATATATATATATATGTGTGTGTGTGTGTGTGTGTGTGTGTGTGTGTGTGTGTGTGTGTGTGTGTGTGTGTGTGTGTGTGTGTGTGAGATTCACATATTCATGTATCTTGTATATTATTGAGTGTACCATTTTATATTAGGTATATATATTAATATGTGATATGTGGTAGGTTTTAGGCATGATATTGCCTAATAACCTATAGCCTAGGACTCTTAGCCTATGGGTGTGGCTTGAATGCCAGTATAGAGTCTAGTTAGACTTGTTTAGCCTTAATTAGAACTAGAATGGACTAGTTAGACTAGTATAGACTTGTTTGACTTAGGTTTGACCTAGTTGACCTAGTTTGACTTCTAGGGTTGACCAGAGTTGACCAAGAGTTGACTTTGGTCTAGATTGACCTAGATTCATGTAGAATGCATTGAATTACATCTTATTATCATTTTAGACTCATAGTGACTTGTACTGTTCTATAGGAGACAGACACCACTCCTCGGACAATAGATATTCTTCAGATACTCAGGATACAGGCGAGTACATTTTATGATCGTTTTATACTTGTCACGACTTATATTCTTGCTCTAGATTACTTTACTTGATGTTGTCACGTTATCATCACGGATTGGTACTATATGGATCTCTTCTTGGGATGTTATCCCCCTTAGCGGGCGCATCAGATACTTTATGTCGTGTATTTCATGTACATCAAGTATACCTTGCTCTTGCGTTATTCATGTACACTCATGTTCTCTCATGTTCTTTTATGTACTCTCATGTACTTTCATGTGCTCTCGTGTACGTTCATGTTTCTTTATGTGTTTCGTGTGTAACCAAAATATTATGTCCGTAACGTAACTTGACTGGATCCTTGTGTATTGATTGTGGGTATGGGTGAGTATAAATGGTCATGTGATTATCCATCATGTTCAGTCTGTTACTTTTCGTGTTTTATCATGTGCAACACAGCCTTATTGGCTGATGTCCCACATGTTCATTCATGTATATCATGTTCAACCTAAGCCAATTACATGCCATCTCGTACTCTAAATCACTAGTCACTTACAATTCTTACGTATCATGTATATATTTCTAGTTATCAAATATCTCTCATGTTTTCATGTACATATTCTTACAGCGTTTCATATATCTTACTCTATTGCTTGCTTTATATTTCCTACCATGATATGAACTGCATCAGATGTACTGTGCTCGCTCCCGTCCTGACTGGACCTGTTAAAAATATTACAGATGATACCGAGGACTTCTGCCCGACCTACCATGGAGCCCATCTAGACGATACTTATGAGTTGGACCCACAGGAGGATCCAGCTCTAGCTGAGGACGTCATCCCTACTGCTTAGACTAGATTAGCTAGGCTTTATCTTATTTCTTATGTCATTTGTGTTGACTTCAAAGTTGTATTATTTCCTGGATGTTGTGATGTTGTGTCGTTTAGACACTTAGACTTTCCTTCCGTTTGTATCTTCCAGTGAGATTTTCATATCTATGATATCGTGCTATTTCTGCCTTAGTTGTGATTGAGACTGTATTCTGTATTGTCACCTCCACTCGGAGTGTATATACTATACAGGTACCTTATATTGTTAGATGTTGTGACCTAGGACAGCATTCTACCGTCGACACTGCGGCGTAGGCTGGACGTACCTACTTCTCGTGCCCTTACTCTAGGGTGTGGGTCGTGACATGGAGACATTTGTTTTCTTTCCTCTTCCGCTGCCAGGAATCTTCAGAGCAAAATTGCAGGAGGCGACGAGAATCATCTCGTCTTTTGAGCTTGGGTGTTACAGCCGTTGGAAGACGGACTGCCGGTCTTCGTGTACTGCCTCCTTATCGCAGCAGCAGTTGACAATGACTTGCGTGTAGTGATGTACCCGAAAGGACTTTCTGTACAACGAGTCTTCGTCTCTTTTCTTGCGTTTGTGAAGAATTACGTTGTGCAAGTCACCCATTTTGTGGGCCCGGGAGTTCTGAGCACAAGAGTGTGTTGGCATCCTGCCTGCTCCCTGATGTGGGAGTAGTACGAGTACTTGCCCCTGATCATTGTTGGGAGATTCTTGGTAACTATCATGTTCGTTGGCCACCGGGGGCTGGACACAGATAGTTTTATACAACTTTCTATCAGGGGCCCACGTAATAGTCAGCGGGACGCCCTGATAGTCGGAAGTTGGGACAGCTGTCTGAGCTCGACGAGCCTGTGCTGCCCGAGAATTTTTCCTTCTAGCACCTGAGAGTGCATAGTTGGAAGAGTCCACAGAGATTGGCACATGAGAGCATCTGGGGTCAGGATCGCCTGAGAGGCAGTCGAAGACTGACCGTGAGCGACATGGAGCAGATGGTATGCGGCTGGGTTTGGTGGCCGTACAGGCTGTCTGCATACGTCTGGCATGTGTGGCCGTATGACCCTTCTGTATAAGGCTAGGAGCGGTGGCCGCATAAGCAGTCTGTATGCGGCTGGCAGTCGTGGCCGCATGAGCCTCCTTCATGCGGCTGGAAGTTCTGGCCGCATGAGCCTCTTGCATGCGGCTGGCTTCTATGGCCGTATGAGTTTTCATGTGGCTGGCGCCCTTATACGATTTCTTCTTGGACCGCACAGAGTTCCTCTTTGTCCTTGTAAGTCCAGCATCGTAGTGTTTTCCTCTGCCAGACTTGGGGACAGCAGAGTCCTCTATGGCCTGAAGTGGGGCCGCATGAGAGTTTTCTCTGCCGTCTTGAGCAACAGAGAGTACTTCTTCGAGAGTTTGGGGAGGAGCGAATGATTTGGGCCTCCACTTCCTACGGGCCTTCTTTGTGTGGGCTCGTCGCTGGACCGGGCCCGCGCTTTCGTCGGAGAGCATTTCTTCATACGCCTGCTGGTCGAACCGGACGACCAGCATCTGTTGAGTGGAGCCAAGTTTGGCTGCGTCCGATTGCGTCACCACTCCTCAGCCGTAGAGAAGTTAGTCCCCAGCAGAGTCTCCTTCGTGTTTGCCATTGATTGTAAAAGTGCAGAACAATTTTATAGGAGGACTGAACTTAGACTCATAATACAAACTCGCTCGTACAAAGAAAGCCTAGGAATGAAAACCTAGGTATAGCAATCTAAGTATGATTGTTTATTTTTGATTCTGGGGGGTGACGGTAGAGGCTCGGGAAAGCGACGGCAGCTCTACCTTACTCCTTGGACGATCGGACGTAGCCTTGGCTCTGATGAAAAAATACTCTCGGAATGTGTGGGGAGTCTCTTCTGTGCGTGCCCTTGTCTCTCTGTGTATCCAGCCGGGGGTTTGCAAGGGAATGGCACCTTGCTATATAGGAGTGGGGTGTGATCATTAGGGTTTGCAATGATTGCCCCTTAAAAAGTTGGCAGTTTGGGAATTAATTACCATTTTGTCACTACCACTTTTCTAGCTTGAGAGTATTTTGGTCATTTTTAAAATTTTGGAATTATTTGGGAATTATTATTATTAATTATAATTATTAGAATTTTTAAGTGATTTTTAGTATATTGATTTGGTGCTATTCTAGACTTTGACTAGTGTTGACTTAGGAGACTGTCCTAGAGGCTAACCTAGGTCATGACTACTTGGTTAGGTTATGAAACCCTAGCTTGACATAAGTTAATGATTTCAAACTCATTAGAATTTATTTGGGAAAATTAGGATTTGATTTGAATAGAAATGGCTTGTGATTTCACAAGTCATGAGTTGTGACTTTGGCCCCATGGTAGAACCCTAACCCTAGCCCAATCCACCCTTGGCCGGCAACCTAAAGTCTCCCCCCTCTATTTAATGCTCCTAGAAATTAGGGCTAGCCTCTTTAGAAACATTTTCCAAGTTTTTGAAAGAGGTAAGTCTCCATCTTCATTAATTCATTGAAATTCCTATTTAATTCCTTTTCCACCCAAACCAATTGCAATAGGTTCTAATTCATCTATTCTTGCTGTTTATGGAAGATTATTTCAGAGTTTGGACAATTTGGAGAAGTTTGGCTATCAAGAGGAACACCCCTCTTTGGAGTTTTTTGAGGATTTAACACCTATAGGTAACTCTTTCAAAACCTATTGTAATTGTTGTTTTATTTCATATCTAGGAAGCCCTAGGCCTACCCTAGCTGTAGGTATAGCAAACCCTAAGTTTCGTGTCCGATACGTGTCTGTATCGGACACGTATCAGTCCTTGTATATAGGTGTTTGACGAAATGCCCCAAAGGGCATTTCGATCTGATTTCTGAAATGTTTCTGAATAGGAATTTAGGTTTTAACTTTGCTTAGGGGTTTCTAGTGTCCTGAGTCATGTTTGGTGTCGTGTCGTGTCGCCACGGACACGGGAACACGCGGTAGCACACGCGCACGCGCACGCACGAGCAGGTTGCTTGCCTTGATGCTCGGGGTCTGTTGCGCGCAGGACACGCCACTAGGACACGTGATACTTGACACACACGATGGGGCATCGACTGACACTACTTGTGTCAAGTTTCACGACACCTCGTGTCGTGTCGGACACGGTGTCGCGCGTGCACTGTGCGTGTGCAGTGTGCTATTTTGTTCTCTATTTTGAATTCGGTTTTAAATATTTTAAATTATGCTTTTAATTGCTAATCTAGATCCTAACATGTCTAATTATCTATGATAGATTAGGTTTACATGATAGTTTAGGGTTGAATGGAATATTGGTTTCGAATTGGATTAAAAATTCATGTTAACTGATACATTCTGATACTTGTATTTTTCAGTATTCCTAAACTATTAAATCCCAGTTTTAATTGTTGTTATCACTGTTAAATGATTCCCACTTAATTGTTAGTTCATGATTAGTTGATTTTACAAGTTGGTTTGGGTTTTTATTGAGAGGATGAGGTTTTGACCTTGAGTATTGGGTTATTTAACAATGTGTTGGGCTCGAAACGTTAAAACTGATTTCCTTTAACTGAGAATGGGTTCATCTCAATCCTGAATTGGTTTCCCTTCCATTCCTAAACCTGAGATTGTGTTCCTTAATGAACCTGAGATTCATTCCACTCCTACACTGTCCTTCCTATACTTGGTATCAATTTACACTAGAGTTTTACTGTCAAGTTATTTCATTATTTACTGAATGAATGCATGATTCATTCATCCTGAACTGATTTCCTAAAACTGAGATTGAATCTCTGAATACCCTTTAACTGAATTCCTTCCCTGTTTTTCCTATTGCCCCATACATTGTCAGCTCACTGGATTCAGGATATATACACTTTACTAATTCCTTTAACCTGAGTAATTCTTCATTGCCTTTAACTGAATTCTAGTTATCACCATGTTATTTCCTGTTTTCCTGTTTTTCCAAATATCTTGCTAACACACACCCTAATGCCACATTGTTTTACCCTCATGTCTCACACTCACTGTTTTCTAATTTTTTTCCTTTACTGTAAAACACACAGGTCCTTCTTAGCACTCTAACACAACACCCTCTTAACACACACACACACAGAGGTTATCTCATGCCATGCCTCTTGTACCCTCTTGACACACACACACACACATACCATATCACACACTCATGTATCTCACTACACACACTCTTGTCTCTCATGACACACACACACGCACACACACGCACACACACACACACTTGAACACATTATGTGTCTTCCTATCCTCTATACATATGTATAGATATATGTAATTGAGAGGTATATATAGGTATCCTATATATATATATATGAGTGTGTTCTATTGTATATATTATATATATATGAAATATGTGATATATTATAGGTAACCTATAAGCTAATGTGTATTCTATATTATATTATATAGCTATATCAATATGTGTATTATATATTGGATAAATATTGACATGTTGTCATGTGATTTGTGGGTTGGTTTTTAGACATGATAGCCTATAGCCTATGGATGTATCTGTGTGTCAGTATAGAGTCTAGATTGGTCTTGTGTAGCCTTGTTAGACCTAGAATAGACTAGTTAGACTAGTATAGACTTGTTTAACTTAGGTTTGACCTAGTTGATCTAGTTTGACTTCTAGGGTTGACCAGAGTTGACCAAGAGTTGACTTTGGTCTAGATTGACCTATATTCATGTAGAATGCATTGTAGTGCATCTTATTACCATTCTGGACTTGTTGTGACTTTTGTTGTTCTAATATGAGCCAAATACCACTCCTCGGACAGTACTTTCATCTTGGATATTCAGATTGCAGGCGAGTACATTCTCTGATCTTTTCATACCTGTCTGGACTATATTCTTGCTGTAGATTACTCTACTTGATGCTGACACATATCTTCACGGATTAGTACTATATGGATCCTTTCCTGAGATGTTATCCCTCTACGGGTGCATCGGGTATTTCATGTTCATGTACTCTATCATGTGCATCTGGTACTCCTTGTACTCTTACTAGTTCATGTATTTACATGTTCTCATGTGCCTTCATGTACTATCATGTGCCTCATGTACTACTCATTATATGAGTTCACGTATCTTTAGCTGTATTCATGTGCCAATTACGTAACTTGAATGGATCCTTGTGTATTGATTGGGGCGGGGTGCGTAGAATTGGTTATGTGAACACTATCCCCAGTAGGCATGTGCTTCTTAGTTGTATTCATGTGCTCCTAAGCCGTTTACATAACCATATTGTACTCTAAATCACGTAGCCACTTACAGTCTTTACTATCATGTATTTACTTTCAGTTACAAATATCTTCTGTTTACTCGTACTTCCTTTTCAGCATTTCCTGTATTTTACTCTATTGCATGATTTATACTCCTAACCTGTTATGAACTGTTTTGAGAGATATGTGCTCGTTCCCGTCCTGATTGGACCTGTTGTAAATTTTACAGAGGACGATGAGGAGGCCTGCTTAGATACTTTCTATGGGACAGCCTTAGAGGAAACTTGCGATCTGGACTTCCAGTCGAACCCCTTAGCTGTAGAGGCTGTTGCTCCATAGATATCTGAATCTTATTTCATAGTATTGGAGATTGAGTTGTATACATTTGGATCTGTATTATTCTGGATGTTAGTGGAGTTATCTAGACACTTAGTTTTCTCTCTATTGTATTTTCTGTGGTTTTGGATCTTGCATCTTTTATATCATTCTATCTTATCGTATTCTACCTTAGATGTGATTGAGATATATTCTGTTATGTCACCCCCATTCGGGGAGTATAACTGTTATTACCTTAAACTGTTAGATATTGTGACCTAGGACAGCGTTCTACCGCCGACACTGCAGCGTAGGCTGGACGTACCCACATCTCGTGCCCTTACTCTAGGGTGCGGGTCGTGACACGTTTTTAGTGGTGGCCCATGCAGGTCTAGGTAGAAAATGTGGTGGTATTCGAACTAGAATATCGCTGCAGCCTGCAGTAAGAATTAGTATATTTTTGAAGGTACACAATCACACTAGAAAAATTCCTTATCAGATTCCGTATATCTATTTTGCTGCTTATTGTCTTCCTTAGAAATTTAAACTGTCCTCCTTTGATATTTTGACTCATTCTCAGTAATTGTTTCTTGTTTGATCTGTGTCTCCAGGATGGTTGAGACGAGATCGCATCGTCCTGGACTGGGAGACGATGGAGAGGGGTCTAGCACCTCTCGACCTCAGCAGCAGCCAGCTCCCGGTGCCACGGGGCCAGTGCAGTCCTCAGGAGTCGGTGTCTCTGCAGCTTTTGGAGGAGCACCTCCACCAGTCAGGAGGCCGAGCATTGTGATTCCTGAGATCCTTCTACCGCAGCAGCCTCCGCTTGCGGGGATGGTAGACGATGTACATCTCTTCTCCTTCGTGGAGAGGATTCTGGAGTCCCACCAGCAGCAGCAGACGAGGCAGACTACCAATTTTCGTCAGGGGATCGATGAGTCACACCAGCTGGTTCGTACTACAATCGAGATGATTACTTCTCAGGGGGCCCAGCAGCAGCCCCGTCGGAGGGAGAAGGACATACAGGACTTCAAGAAGATGCATCCCAGAGAGTTCTTCGGCATAGAGGACATCCATGTTGCAGACGACTGGATAGAGCATATCGAGGAGATCTTCCGACTGGCGGAGATACCAGATCGGTCCAGATCGAGGCGGCAGGCAGTCAGATGTAGGACTTAGCCCGTACGTGGTATCAGACTGATCCCAGGGTAGGAGTTGAGGGCCAGACTTGGGCCCAGTTCAAGGAGCTGTTTAAGGTGCAGTTCTTTCCTGATGTGGCCTTGGGAGGTATCGAGGCACAGTTCGAGGGTCTGGTTCAGGGGAACTAGACGGTAGCTGAGTATGCCGGGGAGTTCTGTAGATTGGCCCGATTTATAGATGACTTGACTGAGAAGACGAAGGCGAGAAAGTTTCGTCGGGGCTTGATTAGAGAGGTTCGGTCGCTGACTAAGAGCGACCGGAACGCTACATTTGCTGAGATATTTTCTGGGGCTATGGCGGCGGAAGACGACCTAGGGTTGAAGCAGAAAAGGGGTCGTGACTTCCAGGGTGGTAGCAGCAGTCAGGGGCAGGCCAAGAGGCCTCACTTCCAGCAGCACTTTCAGCAGCAGAGGCCAGTTCAGCAGTATCAGCAGCAGGGTCGTGCACCCTTTCAGAAGGTGCAGCAGCAGCAGAGGCATCAGCAGCAGGCACCCCGTCAGCAGCAGGTAGTCGTTTGTGCCTTCTGCAAGAAGCCGGGGCATATGATCTATGAGTGCAGGAAGAAGCTAGGCAAGTGCCTACTTTGTGGTGCGAGAGATCACCAGTTGAGGGATTGCCCTGGGGCTTTTGGGCGAGGAGCTCAGGGAGGTGGAGCCAAGGCTCCAGCAGGCCAGTAGAGGGGACCAGCCTGCAGACCCAGCAGCAGAGGTTCCATCAGCACCAGCAGTAGGCACGAGGTGGACAGCAGGGGCGAGCTTTCGCCATGGCGGCTGAGGATGCAGAGGCCATAGGAGAGCTGATAGCAGGTTCGGTTATTTTCGACTCCCTTCCAGCATTTGCACTCTTTGATTCCGAGGCTTCCCACAGCTTTGTGTTAGTATATCGTATGCTATTAAACACAGTCTGGTTTCTGAACCATTGCGTAGGACCTGCAAGATCACGACCGGGGGTGGGGTCATCCTCGTGAGTGATGTTTGCAGAGGGCAGAGCGTCATATTGGAAGGCCGAGAGTTGGGGGTGAGTTTACTCGTCATACCACTACCGAACTACGATATTGTATTAGGTATGGACTGGCTGAGTAGACACCACGCCCGCATTGATTACCGAGGGGGTAGAGTTTTGTTTGGGGCGCCAGGAGAGCCAGAGTTTGAGTACACCCGACGACAGGCAGAGCAGGACGGCAGAGTCTTCTGTGGAGCATCAGTTGAGGAGCAGGTGGCTTTGCATCCCTTGATCGCAGAGTTTATGGACATATTTCCAGAGGAGTTGCCAGGGCTTCCACCGGACAGGGATATAGAGTTCTCGATAGACTTGGTTCCCAGCGTGGAACCGATTTCTCAGCATGTCTATCGAGTAAACAATAGTGAATTGGTGGAGCTGAAGAAGCAAGTGGATGAGCTGCAGGACAAGGGCTTCATGCGATCGAGTTCTTCACCTTGGGGTGCACCAGTACTCTTCGTACCCAAGAACGATAGGTCGATACGGATGTGTATCGACTACAGGGTACTCAACGACCTGACGATCCAGAACAGATACCCACTGCCGCGGATCGATGATCTCTTTGATCAGTTGAGCGGAGCTCGGGTGTTCTCCAAGATTGATTTAAGGTCAGGTTATCACCAGGTGAAGGTGAAGGGGGAGGATATTCCTAAGACCGCTTTCAGGACGCGGTACGGGCAGTTTGAGTTTTTGGTTATGCCGTTTGGGCTGACCAATGCACCAGCAGTGTTTATGAACCTAATGAACAAGGTGTTGCACCAGTACCTGGACAAGTTTGTGATGGTGTGTATTAATGATATTCTGGTGTATTCCAAGACAGAAGAAGAGCACGAGGAGCACTTAAGAGTGGTTCTGGAGACACTCAGGAGGGAGAGGCTGTATGGTAAGCTCTCGAAGTACGAGTTCTTCCTAGACAGAGTTGACTTCTTGGGTCATGTGGTGACTGGAGATGGTATCTCAGTGGACCCGAAGAAGATCACAGCAGTCGAGGCTTGGGCAGCTCCGACTTCAGTGGCAGAGATCAGGAGTTTCCTGGGGCTGGCAGGATATTATAGGAGATTTGTGCAGGATTTCTCCCGGATTGCAGAGTCATTGACTCGGTTGACCCGGAAGGATGCTGAGTATGTTTGGTCAGAGGAGTATCAGGCAGCTTTTGATGAGTTGAAGAAGCGGCTTACGACAGCTCCGATTCTGACATTGTCTTCAGGATCAGGTGGATTCACTATTTATAGTGATACTTCAGGTAAGGGGCTGGGTTGTGTCTTGCAGCAGCATGGGAAGGTGATTGCCTATGCTTCCAGGCAATTACGTCCCCATGAGAAGAACTACCCTACCCATGACCTGGAGTTGGCAGTAGTGATATTTGCTCTGAAGTTGTGGAAGCACTATCTGTATGGAGAGAGGGTGGAGATTTTTACAGATCACAAGAGCTTGAAGTATGTGTTTACATAGAAAGAGCTCAACAAGAGGCAGCGTAGATGGCTAGAGTTGATGAAGGACTTTGACATCTCACTTCAGTATCACCTGGGGAAGGCCAACGTGGTTGCCGATGCCTTGAGTAGGTATCCGACAGCTATGTGTTTGACTATGGATCGACATTTGCTTGCAGACTTGGAGAGCCTTGGGATTGAGGTGATTGTGCCCAGAGTACAGATGCAGTTATGGGGCCTTCAGATGCAGTCAGACTTGATGGAGAGGATCAAGGCGACGTAGTTCGAGGATGTGGCTCTGCGGTGTATCCGAGAGCAGGTTCGTGCAGGGTTGGTGGATGGCGAGTTTTTACTTGCAGAGGATGGTGCCTTGAGGTACGGTTCCAGGTTATGTGTGCCTAGCGGGGAGCTCAGAGAGCAGATCATGCAGGAGGCTCACAGATCGTAGTACTCTATACATCCTGGTGCCAACAAGATGTACAGGGATCTGCGATAGCATGTCTGGTGGTACGGGATAAAGCGGGAGGTAGCCCACTTCGTAGCTAGATGCTTGGTCTGTCAGCAGGTCAAGGCAGAGAGGCAGAGCCCCGGAGGATTATTGCAGTCGTTGCCCATTCCAGAGTGGAAGTGGGAACATATCACCATGGATTTTGTATCTGGGTTGCCGCGTATACTAGGAAGGAAAGACGCGATTTGGGTCATCGTTGACAGATTGACCAAATCGGTCCACTTCTTGCCATTCAAGGTGGGTACATCTACAGAGAGGCTTGCAGAGTTATACATGAGGCAGATAGTCAGGATTCACGGAGTTCCCGTTAGCATTGTCTCAGATCGGGATAGTCGCTTTACTTTCCATTTCTGGAGGAGTCTGCAGACTAGTTTGGGCACTCAGCTCAAGTTTAGTACTGCATTCCACCCCCAAACGGACGGACAGTCAGAGAGGACTATTTAGACGCTTGAGGACATGCTGCGGACGTGCGTCCTAGATTTTGGAGGTTCCTGGAAGGATCATCTATATTTGGTGGAGTTTGCTTACAACAACAGTTATCAGGCCAGCATTGAGATGTCACCGTTTGAGGCTCTGTACGGGCGTAGGTGTCGTACACCCTTATCTTGGGATGATATTGGAGAGCGAGCTTTACTGAGACCAGAGATGGTTGTTAACGCAGCCGAGAAGGTGAAGCTCATCAGGGATAGACTGTACGTGGCGCAGGAAAGACATCGGCAATGGGCAGATAGCCACCGGAGGCCGTTGGAGTTTGAGGTACAAATTTTGAGATAGGATTAGAAGTAGGTTGTATTTTGTTTTATTTGATTGATCATGTTTGATTTTTTAGTAACTTGAGACCTTGCTTGTGATTAGGTTGGAGACATGGTTTTTCTGCGAATATCTCCGACTCGTAGTACGATACATTTTGGTCGAAGTGGGAAGCTTAGCCCGCGCTTCATCGGCCCTTTCGTTATCAGCGGGAGAGTCGGTGACGTGGCATATAGGCTAAATTTGCCACCTGTACTAGTGGGAGTTCATAACATATTCCACGTATCACAGTTGAGACGGTACGTGGCTGACCCTAGCCATGTGCTCGATCATTCGGAGATTGAGGTTGGACCTACTCTCAGTTATCCAGAGCAGCCTGTGGAGATTCTGGATCGCCGGAAGAAGGTACTGAGGAACCAGGTGATACCCTTGGTACGTGTCGCATGGAGGCATCATTCTCCAGGAGAGTCTACCTGGGAGCGGGAGGATGAGATGCGTGAGTGGTACCCCTATCTTTTTGGACCTTGAGGTATACTTTTATATCCTTCTCAGCAGTTTAGTTTCGCCTTTAATTTCGAGGACGAAATTATTTTAAGGAGGGTACATTTGTCACTACCACTTTTCTAGCTTGAGGATATTTTGGTCATTTTTAAAATTTTGGAATTATTTGGGAATTATTATTATTAAATATAATTATTAGAATTTTTAATTGATTTTTAGTATATTGATTTGGTGATATTCTAGACTTTGACTGTGTTGACTTAGGAGACTGTCCTAGAGGCTTACCTAGGTTATGACTACTTGGTTAGGTTATGAAACCCTAGCTTGACCTAAGTTAGTGATTTCAAACTCATTAGAATTTATTTGGGAAAATTAGGATTTGATTTGAATAGAAATGGCTTGTGATTTCACAAGTCATGATTTGTGACTTTTGCCCCATGGAGGCCCTTAGACTACTAGTAGAACACTAACCCTAGCCCAATCCACCCTTGGCCGGCCACCTAAGGTCTTCCCCCTCTATTTAATGCTCCTAGAAATTAGGGCTAGCCTCTTTAGAAATATTTTCCAAGTTTTAGAAAGAGGTAAGTCTCCATCTTCATTAATTCATAGAAATTTCTATTTAATTCCTTTTCCATCCAAACAAATTGCAATAGGTTCTAATTCATCTGTGCTTGCTGTTTATGGAAGATTATTTCAGAGTTTGGACAATTTGGAGAAGTTTGGCTATCAAGAGGAACACCCCTCTTTGGAGTTTTTTAGGATTTGACACCTATAGGTAACTCTTTCAAAACCTATTGTAATTGTTGTTTTATTTTATATCTAGGAAGCCCTAGGCCTACCCTAGCTGTAGGTATAGCAAACCCTAAGTTTCGTGTCCGATACGTGTCCGTATCGGACACGTATCAGTCCTTGTATATAGGTGTTTGACGAAATGCCCCAAAGGGTATTTCGATCTGATTTCTTAAATGTTTCTGAATAGGAATTTAGGTTTTAACCTTGCTTAGGGGTTTCTAGTGTCCTGAGTCATGTTTGGTGTCGTGTCGTGTCACCACGGACACGGGAACACGCGGTTGCACACACGTGTGCGCGAGCAGGTTGCTTGCCCTGATGCTCGGGGTCTGTTGCGCACAGGATACGCCACTAGGACACGTGATACTTGACACACACGATGGGGCATCGAATGACACCACGTGTGTCAAGTTTCATGACCCCTCGTGTCGTGTCGGACACGGTGTCGCGCGTGCACTGCGAGTGCACTGTGCGTGTGCAGTGTGCTATTTTGTTCTATGTTTTGAATTCAGTTTTAAATATTTTAAATTGTGTTTTTAATTGCTAATCTAGATCCTAACATGTCTAATTATCTATGATAGATTAGGTTTACATGATAGTTTAGGGTTGAATGGAATATTGGTTTCAAATTGGGTTAAAAATTCATGTTAACTGATACATTCTGATACTTGTATTTTTCAGTATTCCTAAACTATTAAATCCCAGTTTTAATTGCTGTTATCACTGTTAAATGAATCCCACTTAATTGTTAACTCATGATTAGTTGATTTTACAAGTTGGTTTGGGTTTTTATTGAGAGGATGAGGTTTTGACCTTGAGTAGTGGGTTATTTAACAATGTGTTGGGCTCGAAATGTTAAAACTGATTTCCTTTAACTGAGAATGGATTCATTTCAATCCTGAATTGGTTTCCCTTCCATTCCTAAACCAGAGTTGTGTTCCTTAATGAACCTGAGATTCATTCCACTCCTACACTGTCATTCCTATACTTGGTATCAATTTACACTAGAGTTTCACTATCAAGTTATTTCATTATTTACTGAATGAATGCATGATTCATTCATCCTGAAATGATTTCCTAAAACTGAGATTAGTTTTCTAAAACTGAGATTGAATCTCTGAATACCCTTTAACTGAATTCCTTCCCTATTTTTCCTATTGGCCACATACATTGTCAACTCACTGGATTCAGGATATATACACTTCACTGATTCCTTTGAGTAATTCTTCATTCCCTTTAACTGAATTCCAGTTATCACCATGTTATTTCCTGTTTTCCTATTTTTCCAAATATCCTGCTAATACATACCTAATGCCACACTGTTTTACCCTCATGTCTCACACTCACTGTTTTCTAATTTTCCTCTTTATTGTATAACACATAGGTCCTTCTTAGCACTCTAACACAACATCCGCTTAACACACACACACACACACACACACACACACACACACACACACACACAGGTTATCTCATGCCATGCCTCTTGTACCCTCTTGACACACACACATACCATATCACACACTCATGTATCTCGCTACACACACTCTTGTCTCTCATGACACACACTCACACACACTTGAACACATTATGTGTCTTCCTATCCTCTATACATATGTATCGATATATGTAATTGAGAGGTATATATAGGTATCCTATATATATATGAGTGTATTCTATTGTATATATTAGATATATATGAAATGTGTGATATATTATAGGTAACCTATAAGCTAATGTGTATTCTATATTATATTATATAGCTATATTAATATGTGTATTTGTCACGCCCCAGAACCAGAATACTGGAGAGCGGGAGAATGACTCAGCTAGCTACGTATTACGGGTAGATGAATACCGTATAATACGATCAATGTTATCTAAAAGACGAGGGGGTGCATACTACATGAAAGTCTCACTATGGTCACTTCAAATCTATTGTCTCAATCATTCAAATAAGAAACAGAAATAGAGAACATGTAAGGTAAAACAGTAAGGCGTCCCAAACGCTCAGTCAAAATGTTCTTGATATATGGCTTTACAAAACATAGCCAGATGATGTAGCAAAATATACGCAATTATTATCAGCTGCAGTCTGACTTAATTACAATTATGTAAAAGTAAGTACAATACAATCCGACTAACAAGTAAATAACAAAATGAGTAGGGAAGTAAGGAACCCACTCGAGTCCTCCTGCGATCATCCCTCTAGTATTGACCATCTTGGAGGTGGAAATAAGCTGGATCCTCGGGGACCGGCTCTAGATCTGGCCATGCAAAACCAGAGAGGTTAGACCTCTAATAGCAAGTACCGCAAGGAAGCACGATATGAGGAATTAAAACCAGTGATAAGAGAATATGATAAGTAGATCTCTGCTTGCCACTGGGATTCGCATAACATCACGACACTTCGAACCAACCTCCCAACCAAACAAGGACAGAAGTTGGCCCGTCATACCGTGACATTCTGATCATCTCAGTTAGTTAACAGAGTAGGTACAGTACACAAACAAGTCAACTTAAATGACCATGCAACTACTACGGCTTGCTACTGTGAGTTCCAGGTTACCCTGGCAATATGCAATAAGGATTCTTCAGTTCTTACTATGTGCAAGCAAGGCTAGTCTATCCAGTCAATCAATTACGCCAATCATGGATTAGACGAGTCCCAGCGGGACGCCCGCCATCAATATACAATATACAATATACAATAAATAATATAAGCAGATACCGCTTCCTGCCCGTGTGGCAGATTTGCAATATCTGTGGGAACCAACCGGCCTGTCGGGCACTTAATAGTCCCAAAGAGGGCTGTCATGTAAGAACTCGGGAATCCATTCTCTCCATGCAATCATTATTTTATTTAACTTAATAGCCCCTATGTTGATTGAAATCCCATGTCGTGGATCATGGTCATTCAGAATGAGTACTTCCGTACAGAGTACGATATACCCAACTCTACAACGATGCCCGTGCGGTTATGTTGTAGGTCTTACATAGCATAATGCAACAATCAAAACTAACCACGAAATAATCATGCCTTGACCATAAAGTACACATGCTGCTTTGTAGAAAAATAAATAAATTGAAGCCTACACATGCCTGTATGCCAATATTCAGGATCTGCCAATCGTTTAAATAGTTCATAGTTAATATGAACGTGTCTCATTCATTCAATTTAATAAGACGACTAGCCAGTCTCTTAGTTCCAACTAGGAACGCATGATCAATTATTAGTCAAAGTAACAGTCGGGGTCAATTCGTGGCAAGGCATGAAAGCCAAACTAGTATTAAGCATGGTCGAGTCTATAACTAGCATAAAATAGTTGGTAACATATTCTTGAAGCCAAGGAAAAGATCAACAACTTTCATGTTGGGAGTTAAAAGAAATTCTAACCACAATTCAGTCAAAATAGGACATATAATAGTCAGAAACAACCAAAATAAGCATTATGCGGCCTATTCTGCGACATGCATGCGGACCAACTGCGACATGCGACTCATGCGTCCCAACCGCGACACCATATGCGGCTCAACAGCGACATGCGGCCCAACTGCGACACCATATGCGGCCTACTGCGATATGCGGCTCATGCGGCCCAACTACGACACCATATGCGGCCTACTGCGACATACAGCTCATGCGGCCCAACTGCGACACCATATGGGGCTCAACAGCGACATGCGGCTTATGTGGCCAAACTGCGACACCATATGCGGCTCAACAGCGACATGCGGCTCATGCGGCCTAACTGCGACACCATATGCGGCCAACTGCGACATGCGGCGCAACAGCCCATTCGCGACACCATATGCGGCCTACTGCGACATGTGCCTCATACGGCCCATTCGCGATACCATATGCGGCCTAGTGCGACATGTGCCTGTTACGGCCCATTTGCGACACCATATACGGCCTACTGCGACATGTGCCTCATACGGCCCATTTGCGACACCTTATGCGGCCAACTGCGACATGCGGCTCAACAGCCCATTCGCGACACCATATGCGACTCAACAGCGATATGCGGCTCATGTTGCAGATGAACATAGAAATGAACAAAAATACTTTTGGCCATAACTTCCTCAAAATAAATCGAAATCTAACTTTTCAAAAGCCAAACTTTAGTAGAATTAAATTCTCTACAACATGGAACCACTTATTTTCGAAAACAACAGAGTTTGATAGATCAAAACCATAAAATCCATACGAAAACTAAAACTTAAAACTTAGATCTACACCCAACCATCCATGGAAATCAAGAAATTCAAGACCTAAACTTGTAGAGGAAGAGAAGATGAACAACATAGACTAAAAATAAATGGGGATGCATGAAATCCCTCATGGTGTGCAAGATGTACTTACCTCTCCAAATGGGTGGATAGGAGAGTAATGGAGGAAGAAGAAGAGTAAGAAGAGTAATGGTGAAGTAAATGAAGAGAGAGAAAGGGGATGGGCTTTAAATGAAGGGGTGGTGGTAGGTAGGGTTTGTTTCGGTTCATGATGAACCAATCATAATTAAACCAATCCAAGCCGAACCCAGAGCAAAGCTAAAGCAGAAGTAAATGCAGAAATAAAATTGCAGGAAATTAATTAACATAAAATTAAAGAAATTTAAATACAGAATAATACATGATAAATATTAAATAAATACGTATTCTGGGAACGGGAAGTGACATCTCTACCCTCCTTAGAAAAATTTTGTCCTCAGAATTTCAAATCCACGCAGGATAGGAACATCAAAGCTAAACTAATCTAAGCATAAGCAATTGAGTAAGCAATCATTTCACAATGTCAAGTAGCAAATAGCGTATCTATGTTTAACTATCGACGACACCAAGCAATTCTATTCATAAGGTGACAAGCATGAGGAGTTAAAACAATCAAGGTATACAGAGAGAGATATACCTTGTAATTCAAACAGGTGCGGACACCGTGATCAGATATCATCCTCACGTTCCCACGTTGACTCTCCTAAAGAGTGATGACCCCAAGCAACCCGGACAAGGCTAATTGTTCGGTTCTTGAGTATCTTCTCTCTTCGGTCCAAGATGGACACAGGCTGCTCCTCGTAAGACAGGTTGGTACCAACAACCAGCTCAGAATGATCAAGGATATGGCTTGGGTCCGATACATACCTTCGCAATTGAGATATATGAAACACGTCATGCACCTCTCGTAACGAAGGTGGAAGGGATAAACGATGAGCAACATCGCCTGTCCTATTAAGAATAACAAATGGGACCACGTACCACGGACTCAACTTCCCGCGAACGCCAAATCTAATGACCCCACGGGTAGGTGAGATCCGCAAGAACACATGGTCCCCAACAGAAAACTCTAGCGGCCTACGATGCTGGTCCGCCCAATGACGATGTCGATCCTGTGCAACTCGAAGTCGCTCTCTAATTCCCTTAACCACTTCAACTATTGGAACAATCATTTCTGGGCCTAGCATCTTCCTCTCTCCAATATCATTCCATGCTAGTGGCGACCTACACTTCTTACCATATAGTGCTTCAAATGGTGCTATCTGGATACTGGCTTGATAACTGTTGTTGTATGAGAACTCGACTAAGTGCAGGTGGCTCTTCCAAGACCCTCCAAAATCCAGAGTGCATGCTCGTAATATATCTTCTAAAGTCTGAATTGTTCTTTCTAATTGCCCGTCCGTCTGTGGATGGTAAGCCGTGCTAAATCTTAACTTGGTACCCAGACTATGATATAAGCTCTTCCAGAAATGTGATGTAAAATGGGTATCTCTATCTGACACAATACTGATAGGGACTCTATGCTGCCTGACTATCTGTTGTATATACAACTCGACCAACTTTTCTGTAGATTGCCCTACTCTGAAAGGAAGAAAGTGTGCCACCTTTGTAAGCCGATCTACTATCACCCAAATAGCATCTTTACCACTTGGTGATCTCGGTAAACCGGTCACAAAGTCCATTGTAATGTGTTCCCACTTCCATTCCGGGATAGGAAGCGGTTGCAATAACCCAGCTGGCCTCTGCTGTTCTATCTTCACTTGCTGACATATCAAACAACGAGATACTAATCTAGCTATCTCCCTCTTCATTCCATTCCACCAGAAGTGTTGCTTGATATCTTAGTACATCTTGGTCCCTCCAGGGTGTATAGAATACTGAGAGCTATGAGCTTCTGTCATAACCTCCTGTCTGATATCTCCACTAGGCACACATAGGCGTGATCCAAACCTAAGGGTACCATCTTCATGAATTCTCATCTCCTTCCTGAGTCCTGACTCACATTCTGTCCTAAGATTCTGAATCCTTGGGTCCTGTGCCTGAGCCGCCTTGATCCTGTCTACCAAGTCGGATTGAACTTGTAGACTCGCCAGAATTCCTACATCACTAGGAAGTACAACTTCGATGCCCATCTCATGAAGGTCTTCTAAAATGTGCTTCTGTGTTGTCAACATAAGTGCGCCGCCTCTCCTGCTAAGAGCATCTGCTACCACATTAGCCTTGCCTGGATGATACTGAAGCTCCACGTCATAATCCTTGATCAACTCCAACCATCTTCTCTGCCTCATATTCAGCTCCTTCTGAGTAAAAATGTACTTTAGACTTTTGTGATCTGTATACATGTCCACTCGATCACCATATAAGTAATCCATAGCTTCAAGGCAAATACTACTGCCGCCAACTCCAAGTTGTGAGTTGGATAACTCTTCTTGTGGTCTCGCAGTTACATAAATGCATACGCTATCACCTTCCCATGTTGTATGAGGACGCACCCAAGTCCTTTACCTGATGCATCATAATATACAGTAAAACCTCCGGGTCCAACTGGCAATGTAAGAATAGGTGCTGATATCAACTTCTGCTTCAAAGTCTCAAATGATGCCTGATATTCTGTCGACCAAACGAATGGCACATCCTTCCGTGTCAAGCGGGTCATGGGTGCTGAAAGCCTTGCAAAGTCTGATACGAATCTTCTGTAATATCCTACCAATCCCAAGAAACTCCGCACATCAGCTACGGTCTTGGATACTGGCCAACTCTCTACTGCTTCTACCTTCTTGGGAGCCACTGCTATTCCAGCTCCTGATATGATGTGACCCAAAAATAAAATGTGATCCGTCCGAAACTCACACTTGCTGAGCTTGGCATACAATTGGTACTCTCTCAGAACCTATAACACTTTTCCGAGGTGGTCTTCATGCTTCTCTTTACTAGCAGAGTATACAAGAATGTCGTCGAGAAATACCACGACAAACTGATCTAAGTACGGCATAAAGATGCGGTTCATCAAATCCATGAATATTACTGGAGCATTGGTCAAACCAAACGGCATTACCAAGAATTCATAATGCCTATACTTCGACCTGAATGCTGTCTTGGGAATATTCTTCTTCCGAACCCTCACTTGATGATACCCTGAACGAAGATCTATCTTGGAAAAAACCCTAGCCCTGCTCAACTGATCAAATAAGTCGTCGATCCTGGGTAATGGGTACTTGTTCTTTACTGTTGCCGCGTTAAGCTTCCTGTAGTCAATGCACAATCTGGATGACCCATCCTTCTTCCCCACAAGTACTACTGGTGTTGTCCACGGTGATACGCTAGCTTGGATGAACTTCTTCTCCTTCAGTTCCTCTATGTGCTGATATACCTTGGCCTGCTCTGAATCCAACATTCTGTAAACTCGATCTGATATCGGTTTAGTTCCAGGTGCCAATTCTATACTGAACTCAATATCTCTAATCAGTGGTAGACCTGGAAGTTCTTCAGGAAATACGTCTAGAAACTCTTCAACTACCTTCGGGACTTGAACTTCTTCCATTGTCGTTACTACTCCCTGCTCTTGTTGAGTTGCCACTGATCTGACTAAGGTGAATCGCTTCATGCCTGGAATATCAAAAGATACACTCCCTCTACGACAATCAATTGTCGCATGACTATCTTTCAGCCAGTCCATGCCTAAGATAACGTCGAAATTTTCAACTGGAAATTCTATCAACCTGGCGGGTAAAGAATGCCCGTAAACTACAACTCTACACGCTAGAATAATCCTACTAACTCCTACGAGCCCATTACCAGTGAGTATATTCAACCTTCCTGGCAATGCCTTGAACTTCATTCCTAGTCGTGTTGCAAATTGTGCAGATATAAGTGAGTGTGATGCTCCCGAATCAAATAATGCTGCTGCGGGATATGAGGCGACGAGAATATTACCTGCCACAACATCTTCCGATGCCAATACCTCTTCCAAGGACAGAGTGAATGCCTGCCCTCGACCTCCTTGTTGGTTCCTATGTTGCGTAGCCTGGTGCTGCTGTTGGCCCCTTCCTTGATGATGCTGGGGTGGTCTATGATGGTGTTGCTGCATCGACAGTCCCTGCTGCCGAAGCATCTGAGCCTGTGTCATGAATGGGCGCTGTGCCAACGGTCTCACTGCTACCGCTGGTCCTCGATTTTGTCCTGCCCCTGGTGCTGGCAGAGCAGGAAATTATTGTACTAGTCCTCCTGATCATGAATTCATGGGACAGGTGGTAATCCGATGATCTGGATTTCTATATATCAAACACTTCCCGTTCAATGTCCGACACACATCTCTAGTGTGCCCTACCTTCCCACAATAAGTACAGCCTGCCGGAGATTGCTGGTTCTTCCTCTGTTGCTGTTGCTGCTGCCTGGGTGGTGGTGCTGGTCCTCGTATTGCCACATCATGAATGTGAACGCCAAGGGATGGTGCTGTTGTTCGGGGCGCTACTCCCCCTCCTCCTTCAATCTGACTGTGGGATCTCTTCTGACCCCCGGTCCTTGCTGTGATCCTCTGAATGGTGATCTCATGCCTTTGGATTGCCGTCAATACTTCGTCAAAAGTCTGATAATTGTGCCCCTCTATCAATTGAAAGAGCTCAAGGTGAAATCCTTGCTGAAATCTCATAGCCCTCTGGCTCTCTGTCGCTACCATCTCTGGGGCGAACCTACTCAATCTGCAGAACTCCGCTGTATAAGCATCTACCGTCTTGCCGGCCTGCTTGAGGTTGATAAATTTCTGTTGTAGCTCGAACTGTGCCACAACTCCATAGTACTTGGTCTTGAATCTTGCTGTAAAATCGTTCCAAGCCACAGGACGTCTGATGCCTACCTCCTCTGATTCCCACCAATCACGTACGAGATCCTGAAGTAACAACTTCACTAGATCCACACGTTCTTCTACTGGCACCTTAGCTGCTGTCAAAATAGCCTCAATATCCTTAAGCCATGCATCTGCTGAGATGGCATCCTCCGTGCCTTCGAAACGGCAGGGGTTGTACTTGTAAAACTTGCTGACGCTCCTGAATCTGTCCTTGTCCCTCTTTCCAAAGCTGTCTGCAATCCTTGGTTAAGTAATACATTCTTCTCTTGCAACTGAGCGTGCATACGCTGCTGGGCTAACATCTGATGTTGTTGAGTGGCCATCATCCCTCTCATGATCTCTAGAAGGGTTGGTGTGTCCACTTCCACAGGGGTCGGTGGAACTATTGGTGGCATTGGAACCTCCGAATATTGTGGTTCCACTATCACTTCTTCTTGGATAGTCTCTTAAGGTAGTACTGTTCCTTGTTGCTGCTCAACATGGTCAGGTTGTCCATGCTTCCCTTGTTGTTATTGTCCAGTCCTGACATATACGGACGAGGTGCCCCTAAGAAAAGGGACAAGAGAACAATCAAACGATCGGACAGAAAAGATCAATGAAGTCAAAGAATACCGGAATGTCAAGCTAAATTCGAGAGTAACGAATCATGAGATCAAGGGGAACATGTATGATTGAGACATCCTATGAATTAAAATACCCCACAAGTCTGAAATCAGACCTGCATGGGCCACCACTAAAACCTTGTCACGCCCCAGAACCAGAATACTGGAGAGCGGGAGAATGACTCAGCCAGCTACGTATTACGGGTAGATGAATACCGTATAATACGATTAATGCTGTCTAAAAGACGAGGGGGTGCATACTACATGAAAGTCTCACTATGGTCACTTTACATCTATTGTCTCAATTATTCAAATAAGAAACAGAAATAGAGAACATGTAAGGTAAAGAAGTAAGGCGTCCTAAACGCTCAGTCAAAATGTTCTTGATATCTGGCTTTACAAAACATAGCCAGATGATGTAGCAAAGTATACACAATTGTATTAGCTGCAGTCTGACTTAATTACAATTATGTAAAAGTAAGTACAAGACAATCCGACTAACATGTCGGTGCCAAACGGCAAGGTATTAAGTAAATAACAAAACGAGTGGGGAAGTAAGGAACCCACTCGAGTCCTCATGCGATCATCCCTCTAGTATTGACCATCTTGGAGGTGGAAATAAGCTGGATCCTCGGGGACCGGCTCTAGATCTGGCCATGCAAAACCAGAGAGGTTAGACCTCTAATAGCAAGTACCACAAGGAAGCACGATATGAGAAATTAAAACCAGTGATAAAAGAATATGATAAGTAGATCTCTGCTTGCCACTGGGATTCGCATAACATCACGACACTTCGAACCAACCTCCCAACCAAACAAGGACAGAAGTTGGTCTGCCATGCCCTGACATTCTGATCATCTCAGTTAGTTAACAGAGTAGGTACAGTACACAAACAATTCAACTTAAATGGCTATGCAACTACTACGGCTTACTACTGTGAGTTCCAGGTTACCTTGGCAATATGCAATAAGGATTCCTCAGTTCTTACTATATGCAAACAAGGCTAGTCTATCCAGTCAATCAATTGCGCCAACCATGAATTAGACGAGTCCCAGCGGGACGTCCGCTATCAATATACAATATACAATAAATAATATAAGCAGATATCGCTTCCTGCCCGTGTGGCAGATTTATAGTATCTGTGGTAACCAGCCGGCCTGTTGGGCACTTAATAGTCCCAAAGAGGGCTGCGATGTAAGAACTCGAAAATCCATTCTCTCTATGCAATCATTATTTTATTTAACTTAATAGCCCCTATGTTGATTGAAATATCATATCATGGATCATGGTCATTCAGAATGAGTACTTCCGTACAGAGTATGATATGCCTAACTCTACAACGATGTCCGTGTGGTTATGTTGTAGGTCTTACATAGCGTAATTCAACAATCAAAACTAACTACGAAATAATCATGCCTTGACCATAAAGTACACATGCTGCTTTGTAAAAAAATAAATAAATTGAAGCCTGCACATGCCTGTATGCTAATATTCAGGATCGGCCAATCGATTAAAATATATGAATGTGTCTCATTCATTCGATTTAATAAGACGACTAGCCAGTCTCTTAGTTCCAACTAGGAACGCATGATCAATTATTAGTCAAAGTAACAGTCGGGGTCAATTCGTGGCTAGGCATGAAAGTCAAACTAGTATTAAGCATGGTCGAGTCTATAACTAGCATAAAATAGTTGGTAACATATTCTTGAAGCCAAGGAAAAGATCTATAACTTTCATGTTGGGAGTTAAAAGAAATTCTAACCACAATTCAGTCAAAATAGGATATATAACAGTCAGAAACAACCAAAATAGGCATTATGCGGCCTATTCTGCGACATACATGTGGACCAATTGCGACATGCGGCTCACGCAGCCCAACCGCGACACCATATGCGGCTTAACAGCGACATGCGGCCCAACTGCGACACCACATGCGGCCTAATGCGACATGCGGCTCATGCGGCCCAACTACGACACTATATGCGGCCTACTACGACATACTGCTCATGCGGCCCAACTGCGACACCATATGCGGCTCAACAGCGACATGCGGCTCATGCGGCCCAACTGCGACACCATATGCGGCCAACTGCGACATGCGGCTCAACAGCCCATTCGCGACACCATATGCGGCCAACTGTGACATGTGCCTCATGCGGCCCATTTGCGACACCATATGCGGCCTACTGCGATATGTGCCTCATGCGGCCCATTCGTGACACCATATGCGGCCTACTGCGACATGTGCCTCATGTGGCCCATTCGCGACACCATATGCGGCCAACTGCAATATGCGGCTCAACAGCCCATTCGTGACACCATATGCGACTCAACAGCGACATGCAGCTCATGCTGCAGATGAACATAGAAATGAACAAAAATACTTTTGGCCATAACTTACTCAAAATAAATCGAAATCTAACTTTTTAAAAGCCAAACTTTAGTAGAATTAAATTCTCTACAACATGGAACCACTTATTTTTAAAAACAACAGAGTTTGATAGATCAAAACCATAAAATCCATACGAAAACTAAAACTTAAAACTTAGATCTACACCCAACCATCCATGGAAATCAAGAAATTCAAGACCTAAACTTGTAGAGGAAGAAAAGATGAACAACATAGACTAAAAATAAATAGGGATGCATGAAATTTCTTATGGTGTACAAGATGTACTTGCCTCTCCAAATGGATGGGTTGGAGAGTAATAGAGGAAGAAGAAGAGTAAGAAGAGTAATGGTGAAGTAAATAAAGAGAGAGAAAGGGGATGGACTTTAAATAAAGGGGTGGTGGTAGGTGGGGGTTTGTTTCGGTTCATGATGAACCAATCATAATTAAATTAATCCAAGCCGAACCCAAAGCAAAGCTAAAGCAGAGTATAAAAGCAGAAAGTAAAATACAGAAATAAAATTGCAGGAAATTAATTAACATAAAGTTAAAGAAATTTAAATACAAAATAATACATGATAAATATTAAATAAATATGTATTCTGGGAACGGGAAGTGACAGTATTATATATTTGATATATATTGACATATAGTCATGTGATTTGTGGGTTGGTTTTTAGACATGATAGCCTATAGCCTATGGATGTATCTATGTGTCAGTATAGAGTCTAGATTGGTCTTGTGTAGCCTTGTTAGACCTAGAATAGACTAGTTAGACAAGTATAGACTTGTTTGACTTAGGTTGACCTAGTTGACCTAGTTTGACTTCTAGGGTTGACCAGAGTTGACCAAGAGTTGACTTTGGTCTAGATTGACCTAGATTCATGTAGAATGCATTGTAGTGCATCTTATTACCATTCTGGACTTGTTGTGACTTGTGCTGTTCTAATAGGAGCCAGACACCACTCCTCGGACAATACTTTCATCTTGGACATTCAGATAGCAGGCGAGTACATTCTCTGATCTTTTCATACCTATCTGGACTATATTCTTCCTCTAGATTACTCTACTTGATGCTGACACGTATCTTCACGGATTAGTACTATATGGATCCTTTCCTGAGATGTTATCCCTCTACGGGTGCATCAGGTATTTCATGTTCATGTACTCTATCATGTGCATCAGGTACTCTTTGTACTCGTACTAGTTCATGTATTTACATGTTCTCATGTGCCTTCATGTACTATCATGTGCCTCATGTACTACTTATTACATGAGTTCACGTATCTTTAGCTGTATTCATGTGCCAATAACGTAACTTGAATGGATCTTTGTGTATTAATTGGGGCGGGGTGAGTAGAATTGGTTATGTGAACACTATCCCCAGTAGGCATGTGCTTTTTAGTTGTATTGATGTGCTCCTAAGCCGTTTACATAACCATATTGTACTCTAAATCACGTAGCCACTTACAGTCTTTACTATCATGTATTTACTTTCAGTTACAAATATCTCCTGTTTACTCGTACTTCCTTTTCAGCATTTTCTGTATTTTACTCTATTGCATGATTTATACTCCTAACCAGTTATGAACTGTTTTGAGAGATATGTGCTCGTTCCCGTCTTGATTGGACCAGTTGTAAATTTTACAGAGGACGAGGAGGAGGCCTGCTTAGATACTTTCTATGGGACAGCCTTAGAGGACACTTGCGATCCGGACTTCCAGTCGGATCCCTTAGCTGTAGAGGCTGTTGCTCCATAGATATCTGTATCTTATTTCATAGTATTGGAGATTGAGTTGTATATATTTGTATCTGTATTATTCTGGATGTTAGTGGAGTTATCTAGACACTTAGTTTTCTCTCTATTGTATTTCCTGTGGTTTTGGATCTTGCATCTTTTATATCATTCTATCTTATCGTATTTTACCTTAGATGTGATTGAGATATATTCTGTTATGTCATCCTCATTCGGAGAGTATAACTGTTATTACCTTAAACTGTTAGATGTTGTGACCTAGGACAGCTTTCTACCGCCGACACTGTGGCGTAGGCTGGACGTACCTACGTCTCGTGCCCTTACTCTAGGGTGCGGGTCGTGACACGTTTTTAGTGGTGGCCTATGCAGGTCTAGGTAGGAAATGTAGTGGTATTCGAACTAGAATATCGCTGCAGCCTGTAGTAGGAATTAATATATTTTTGAAGGTACTCAATCACACTAGAAAATTCCTTATCAGATTCCGTATATCTATTTTGCTGCTTATTGTCTTCCTTAGAAATTTAAACTGTCCTCCTTTGATATTTCGACTCATTCTCAGTAATTGTTTCTTGTTTGATCTGTATCTCCAGGATGGTTGAGACGAGATCGCTTCGCCCTGGACTGGGAGACGCTGAAGAGGGGTCTAGCACCTCTCGACCTCAGCAGCAGCCAGCTCCCGGTGCCACGGGGCCAGTGCAGCCCTCAGGAGTTGGTGTCTCTGCAGCTTTTGGAGGAGCACCTCCACCAGTCAGGAGGCCGAGCATTGTGATTCCTGAGATCCTTCTACCACAGCAGCCTCTGCCTACGGGGATGGTAGACGCTGCACATCTCTTCTCCTTCGTAGAGAGAATTTTGGAGTCCCACCAGCAGCAGCAGACGAGGCAGACTACCGATTTTCGTCAGGGGATCGATGAGTCACACCAGCTGGTTCATACTACAATCGAGATGATTACTGCTTAGGGGGCCCAGCAGCAGCCCCGTCGGAGGGAGAAGGACATACATGACTTCCAAAAGATGCATCCCAGAGAGTTCTTTGGCACAGAGGGCATCCATATTGCAGACGACTGGATAAAGCATATCGAGGAGATCTTTCGACTGGCGAAGATACCAGATCGACTCTAGATCGAGGCGACGGGCAATCAGAAGCAGGACTTAGCCCGTGCATGGTATCAGACAGATCCTAGGGTGGGAGCTGAGGGCCAGACTTGGGCCCAGTTCAAAGACCTGTTTAAGGAGCAGTTCTTTTCTGATATTGCCTTGGGAGGTATCGAGGCACAGTTCGAGGGTCTGGTTCAGGGGAACCAGACGGTAGCTGAGTATAACGAGGAGTTCTGCAGATTGGCCCGATTTATAGATGACTTGACTGAGAAGACGAAGGCGAGGAAGTTTTGTCGGGGCTTGATTAGAGAGGTTCGGTCGCTGACTAAGAGCGACCGGAACGCTATATTTGCTGAGATATTTTCTGGGGCTATAGCGGCAGAAGACAACCTAGGGTTGAAGCAGAAGAGGGGTCGTGACTTCCAGGGTGGTAGCAGCTGTCAGGGACAGGCCAAGAGGCCTCACTTCCAGCAGCACTTTCAGCAGCAGAGGCCAGTTCCGCAGTATCAGCAGCAGGATCGTGCACCCTTTCAGCAGGTGCAGCAGCAACAGAGGCATCAGCAGCAGGCACCCCGTCAGCAGCAGGTAGTCGTTTGTGCCTTCTGTAAGAAGTCGGGGCATATGATCCATGAGTACAGAAAGAAGCTAGGCAAGTACCTACTTTGTGGTACGGAAGATCACCAGTTGAGGGATTTCCCTAGGGCTTTTGGGCGAGGAGCTCAGGGAGGTGGAGCCAAGGCTCCAACAGGCTAGCAGAGGGGACCAGCCCTGCAGATCCAGCAGTAGAGGTTCCATCAACACCAGCAGCAGGCACGAGGTGGATAGCAGGGGCAAGCTTTCGACATAGCGGCTGAGGATGCAGAGGCCATCGGAGAGCTGATAGCAGGTTCGGTTCTTCTCGACTCCCTTCTAGTATTTGCACTCTTTGATTCCAGGGCTTCCTACAGCTTTGTGTCAGTATCGTATGCTATTAGACACAGTCTGGTTTCTGAACCATTGCCTAGGACCTGCAAGATCACGACCGGGGGTGGGGTCATCCTCGTGAGTGATGTTTGCAGAAGATAGAGCGTCATATTGGAAGGCCGAAAGTTGGGGTTGAGTTTACTCGTCATGCCACTACCGAACTAGATATTGTATTAGGTATGGACTGGCTAAGTAGACACTACGCCCTCATTGATTGTCAAGGGGGTAGAGTTTTGTTTAGGGCACCAGGAGAGCAAGACTTTGAGTACACCCGGCGGCAGGCAGAGCAGGACGGCGGAGTCTTCTGTGGAGCATCAGTTGAGGAGCAGGTGGCTCCGCATCCCTTGATCGCAGAGTTTTTGGACGTATTTCCAGAGGAGTTGCCAGGAGTTCCACCGGACAGGGATGTAGAGTTCTCGATAGACTTGGTTCCCGACGCGAAATCGATTTCTCAGCATGTCTATCGAGTAAACAACAGTGAATTGGTGGAGCTAAAGAAGCAGGTGGATGAGCTGCAGGACAAGAGCTTCATCCGATCGAGTTCTTCACCTTGGGGTGCACCGGTACTCTTCGTACCCAAGAAGGATAGGTCGGTACGAATGTGCATCGACTACAGGGTACTCAACAACCTGACGATCAAGAACAGATACCCACTGCTGCGGATCGATGATCTCTTTGATCTGTTGAGCGGAGCTCGGGTGTTCTCCAAGATTGATTTGAGTTTTGGTTATCACCAGGTGAAGGTAAAGGGGAAGGATATTCCCAAGACCGCTTTCAGGACGTGGTACGGGCAGTTTGAGTTTTTGGTTATGATGTTTGGGCTGACCAATGCACCAGCAGTATTTATGAACCTAATGAATAAGGTGTTCCACCAGTACCTGGACAAGTTCGTGGTGGTGTTTATTGCTGATATTCTGGTGTATTCCAAGACAGAGAAAAAGCACGAGGAGCACTTGAGAGTGGTTCTGGAGACACTCAGGAGGAAGAGGTTGTATGCCAACCTCTCAAAGTGCGAGTTCTTCCTAGACAGAGTTGACTTCTTGGGTCATGTGGTGACTGGAGATGGTATCTCAGTGGACCAGAAGAAGATCACAGCAGTCGAGGCTTGGGCAGCTCCGACTTCAGTGGCAGAGATCAGGAGTTTCCTGGGGCTGGCAGGATATATAGGAGATTTGTGCAGGATTTCTCCTGGATTACAGAGCCATTGACTCGGTTGACCCGGAAGGATACTGAGTATGTTTGGTCAGAGGAGTGTCTGACAGCTTTTGATGAGTTGAAGAAGCGGCTTACGACAGCTCCGATTCTGACATTGCCTTCAGGATCAGGTGGATTCACTATTTATAGTGATGCTTCAGGAAAGGGGCTGGGTTGTGTCTTGCAGCAGCATGGGAAGGTGATTGCCTATGCTTTCAGACAATTATGTCCCCATGAGAAGAACTACCCTACCCATGACCTGGAGTTGGCAGCAGTGATATTTGCTCTGAAGTTGTGGAAGCACTATCTGTATGGCGAGAGGGTGGAGATTTTCACAGATCACAAGAGCTTGAAGTATATGTTTACACAGAAAGAGCTCAACAAGAGGCAGTGCAGATGGCTAGAGTTGATGAAGAACTTTGACATCTCACTTCAGTATCACCTGGGGAAGGCCAACGTGGTTGCCGATGCCTTGAGTAGGTATCCGACAGCCATGTGTTTGACTATGGATCGGCACTTGCTTGCAGACTTGGAGAGCCTTGGGATTGAGGTAATTGTGCTCGGAGTGCAGATGTAGTTATGGGGCCTTCAGATACAGTCGAACTTGATGGAGAGGATCAAGGCGGCACAGTTCAAGGATGTGGCTCTGCGGTGTATCCGAGAGCAGTTTCGTGCAGGATTGGTGGATGGCGAGTTTTCACTTACAGAGGATGGTGCCTTGAGGTATAGTTCCAGGTTATATGTGCCTAGCGGGGAGCTTAGAGAGCAGATCATGCAGGAGGCTCACAGATCGTAGTACTCTATACATCCTGGTACCAACAAGATGTACAGGGATCTGCGAGAGCGTATCTGGTGGTACGGGATGAAGCGGGAGGTTGCCCACTTCTTAGCTAGATGCTTGGTCTGTCAGCAGGTCAAGGCAGAGAGGCAGAGACCCGGAGGATTATTGCAGCCATTGCCCATTCCAGAGTGGAAGTGGGAACATATCACCATAGATTTCGTATCTGGGTTGCCACGTACACCAGGAGGAAAAGACGCGATTTGGGTCATCGTTGACAGGTTGACCAAATCGGCCCACTTCTTGCCATTCAAGGTGGGTGCGTCTACAGAGAGGCTTGCGGAGTTGTACATGAGGCAGATAGTCAGGATTTACGAAGTTTCTGTCAGCATTTCTCAGATTGGGATAGTCGCTTTACTTTCCATTTATGGAGGAGTCTGCAGACTAGTTTGGGCACTCAGCTCAAGTTTAATACTGCATACCACCCCCAGACGGACGGACAGTCAGAGAGGACTATTTGCCATGAAATATAAAAGAGCAGAACAATTATCAGAGGACTGGACTTTTACTTCACGTTACAAACTCGCTTGTACAAAGAAAGCCTAGGGACGAAAGCCTAGGTACAGCAGTCTAAGTATAATTGTTTATTTTAGATTCTGGGGGTGACGATAGAGGCTCGGGAAGGCGATGGCAGTCCTGCCTTACTCTTTGGATGATCTGTATGCAGCCTTAGCTCCAGAAGATTGCTCGGCATTGAAAAAATGCTCTCTTTGCTCTCTCTCTGCTCTTTTTCTCTAAGTCTTCTAATGCTCTCTGATCTCAAAAAAAGGGGGTCCTTCTGCAAGGGAATGGCACCTTGCTATTTATAAGAAGGGGAATACAATCATTAGGATTTACAATAATTCCCCTTAGAGTGGCGACGGTCTGTTGATTGATTAATCTGGGCCATTAATCTTGAGTGTGATAAATCTGGTCCACTTAATGTAGATTGTACCAAATCTTATCAGTAATTAATGCTGATTGGAATGAATCTTCGTGATGATGATTTGCTGATGTCTGTGAATCTGAATGAATAAGTTTAATTCATTCTCCTGCCACGTGTCCCAGATTATTGGGATTTGATCCAATCTTCGATTGCAGTAAACCTGGGAAATTAATTGACTTTATGACACGTGTCTTAGGAGTCACTGAGAGGATTGAGCCGCATAAGGATTGAGCCACATAAGGATGGAGCTGCATAAGACTGGCCACGTGTCAGGTCTGCTTGGGGAGTGGCCCTTCGAACCATATGATAATTTGGGCCGCATAATGGGTAGTGAGCCGCATGGAGATAATCCTTACGAGCCGCAAGGGGGGGCCTCTGCTTGAGCCGTATGAGAATGGTCCTCTCGAGAGGCATGGGGAGGCCTCTTCTTGAGCCGCATGAGAATATTTCGGCCTGAGCCGTATAGGGCAGCTTCATCCTGAACCGCATGGGAAGTCTTCGCTCGAGCCGCAGACGAACGTCCACGTGGCAAGGCCATGTGGCATTTTTTGGATCTCGGGGGATTTGTGTCAGAGATCTCCTTCGTTTCCCTAGGGGCCTGTCATGACAGAATCATAATTATCTCTTTTGTGTCAGGGCTGTCACTTCGTCAGAGCTGTCAGCCGTCAAAGTAATTAATGCAGTATAGTGGCGGAGGGGAGGACTGTCAAGCCACGTGTCTTCTGAGCCGCATGGAATGTCTCGAGCCGCATAGTCCCTTGTGTCGCATGACTCGCTGAGCCGCATGGGCTTTCTGAGCCGTATGGGTTTTTCTGGCCGCATGGATCTTTCTTTATTATTATTTTCCATGCTTCTACAAGACCCCCTTCAAAGTTTTTAATTTACAAAATTGAAATATTTTGAATAAGAAGCATGGTTGTATATAAATTCTTCTGGCCGTATATGAAGTCCTGGCCGCATGGATGTTTCAGCCGCATAGATGGCTTAGCCGCATAGATAGTTCAGCCGCATGGATGGCTTAGCCGCAGTATTTTTCTGCCACATCCTCGTTGCCACGTATGGCAATCTTTTGCATTAAATGTTGTTGATTTGCTGTCAGTTTTAAAGGCCACTTTTTGGTGTGGGATCCGAGGAGTTTAGCTTTCATTTTCGGCGGCTTACCTTGATAACCGAAGAGTCGGTCTTCGTGTATGCACGGGAATCAAAACGCCTCGCTTTTGTTTATAAATATGGATGAGTATGGTCGGAGGGAATTTCTTTACTTTCTCCTTCATTTAACTATTGCTATTTCGTCTTTCTTTCCTTATTTCCCTTCTCCGATCATCGAACATGGCCCCCAAATCTTCCAAGGTCACCGCCGCTGCGAAGGAGAAGAAGGCGGCTTCCTAGTCAGCCGTCGTACTCGACGTGCACCTTGATGTCCGTTCCGCTTTCAATGGTAAGGGTTGCATTTGGATATTTTGAATCCTAAGAACCCATGGCTCTGTTGTATATTTATGCACAAGCCTTCATCCTTCATCTGAATCACCCAAGTTCGACCATGATAGAGCCGCATATGCTGTATGGGCCGTATGACCCTCTCATATCCGAGCCGCATAGGTGATACCCTATGTTTGAGCCGCATGAGAAGGATTTGAGTCCCTAGATATGAGCCGCATGAAGTCTCCTTTGAACAGAGCCGCATATGTTTCTGACAAATTGAACCGCATAGCATTTAACGCCGCATAAGCTCTTCTGCTAGAACCGTATATGTTCAACTGATCCGCATAAGCTATCGCACCAGTGTCACATGGAACTTCCGTCTGATGAGGCCGTGTTTGACCTAAACCGCATAGGATCCCCTGAAGCCGTACCATCTGAAGCCCAGTTGAAATTGAGCAGTATAAGGCTTCGTTGATCCGAGCCGCATAGGCTCGTAGGAACTTCTTTTTGAGATTTGTTCAGTGATTTCGCTTTAACCATCTTTTAATCCTATTTCTCTGTCCTTTTTCAGTGAACCTCCCAACCAACCCAGCAGGAGAGCTTCTTGTGGGTTCAGCTCAATTTACCGTGGGCGTGCGGCTCGACAGCTTAATTCGACAGATAAGGGACCAGCTTCCCACTAATGAACCTAGGGAGAGGGTGGCTGCCATTAACAACCAGCCTTTCCACTTCCTTTGCTCTATGATAAATTCGGGGAAACTGGATAGAGAACATCTGAAACCGACTTTTCTCTTCGGGGATGCCGCTTTCATAAAGAACTCCCGATTGCTGGATGTTTCTGAGAACTGGAACTTTACCGTGGACGGGGTGGAGATCCACATTCCCGAGATGGAGCGATATTTTCCCCTCTCGTGCTTTAACATGGTACCGTTGAGCAGGACAATGGTGGGCTCTCTAACTCTCACCCAATCGGGGATATTTGTGGGCAACATCCACCATAATAGGCATACGGGGTCAGCAAGTGCGGGCAAGGAATCAGTCAGTCGGAGTGTGATGGGGCTGCTTCCTGGTACTTTTGTAAACGTGACGGGTCCCAACTTCATTTTTACTCGAGCTGATACTTTTCTGAATCAACTCGCTCGCAAGGGGTCTTGTCCAGTGGGCAGGTTGTCGCTGGTGAATTGGATAAACCCCATTCCTATATGGACCAATCTTACCTCCTAGATCCTGAGAAACTACAGGGAATTCCTTCGGGAGATTGATCTCTACTATGCCATCAGGGGCACCTGTTACGGGTTGCCCATTAACAAGCCTTTATTTATGGCCCTTTTGGAGATGTATAACCGGCAGACGGGGACTTTCTTTGCGCCCGGAGGAGAGTTGGGCCTTGCTCTCCATGAAATGCATGCTGTTTCTAAGCTGCCGTGGGGAGACGAGGCTTTTGAAGTATACACTCCAACGAACGAGGAATTCGACGATCTGGATCGACGATTCCTGGGTTTCGTCGCTGTGTATCGGGAACTTTTGTGCCACCATAGCTTCTGTCACCAGGCTGCTATTAAGAAGGAGAATAGTTCGGAAGGGACCGTCCCTCATACCCCGACTTGGGTCGCGTATCTTTTCAAATTTAGTCCTTTCGGCCGGGTTTCTTCTCAGCGTCCTCAAACCCAAACGGAGTTAAGGGACCTGAAGTTGAATGCAAAAAGGTTGAGGTCCAAACGCGATAGATTTGGGAGTCGCACTGACTCCTTCAGTTATTTCTACTACGGTACCCAGGAGATGTCTGAAAAGGCACTTTTGGTCGGGTTCTTGATGGTGTGGCTACGAAATTGCGTAGTCTCAGGAGGGGCAGGTTCTACTGAAAGGATCAGCCGCTACTTCATTCTTCCGGCAGTGAAGCTGGTCTTCAAAGTCAGACTGGCCCTTCTTCCGGCCATGGTGTGTAGCATACACCACGGCCTCCGCATATTTTCGTCTAAAGTCATTGCTCGCGATATGACGATAGACTTTGAACGGATGGAACTACCATATCATTACCTTATGGGGTGGTTATTGATGTATTATCGGTCGTTGATGAGGCCAGGAACTGAAGAAGGTGTTACTGCTGATGACGCCTTCCTTTTCCAATATCGTCATCAGCCTTGGGAGCATGATACCATGACGGCCTGCCGGAGGGCGTTGGCGAGAGTTGACGGGCCCAAATTTCTTGTCTTCCTTCCTCAATTTACCACTAGAGAAGTGAGGGGAGTACACGTTGACGGCGTTGATCCTCCCCAACTTTTATCTGAGAAGATGCTTCTTTGGCTGCGCAATATTTGTGCTGCGCACCTAGTATATCGTTACCGAAATAACGTGTACCTGGAGCCTTATCTGCCCAGTAGATTTTTCCGTCAATTCGGGTATAGTCAGCTGTTCCTTGATTGTCCCAGCGCTTCCCTGGGCTTTGAGGGCAACGTACTCGATGGCATCCGAGCTTGGCATTATTACAACGCGGTCCATACCAGGGCTAGCTTCTCGGTCCCTGATGCTAAGTCTGCAGGAGATATTTTGTACATGGCGGCCCTTTATCATGTTGCAGCGAGCAAGCTTCCTGTCAATTTTGACATGAGTACTAGCTTCATTGCTGGCACTGGCCTGGCCATGAAGCTCGAGGGATCTAAGAAGAGGAAGAGAGGGGCGAACAGGGTCCCTGTGCCAGACTCAGAGTCCACCGCGGCGGACGAGGAGGATGATGAGCAAGACGCCGATGACTCGTCGCATTCTTTGGACGAGGAAGTTGGGAATCAGCTCTCTATTATGCCGGATGAAAGGGTGGCGGGTCAGCCGCCTACTTGGCCTGACGAGGTGGTAGAGGATCAACCATCTGCTGTGCCTGGTCCTTCGCGTAAGCGAAGCAGGCGTGTGACTACCGCTGATGGCCGAACCTACTCTACAAAGCACGATGCGGTAAGACGTCGCAGGCTGTTTATTGATGATGTTGACGTTGTTTCTGAGGTAATTTGAGTTTCAACTACCTCCTTCTTTCTTCTTCTATGTTATGGCCTAATCATTTTTTTTCCTTTTGCTCTTTATAGGCGTCAGATGAGTTCGCTTCTCGGGACCCGATTGCTGAGATTGATTCGGTCCTGTCCCATTTGGTCAGTGATGTGTGTACTACTATCATTGCTGCTGGGGTTCTTTCGGAGGCGGTCGAGGAGTCTCACTTTGTTGGGACCTCAACTCAGGGGGATGGGGGTTCTACTGCGCCCGTCCCTGAGATATCTGAACTTCAACAAGATGCCACTGTCCTGGCTGGCTCCCTTTCAGGGATGGTCGTGACAGAGAGACCAGTTGAATTCGGATCGGAAGTCGCGGGTGGGGAAACTACGCCAGCTGTGAACGAGCCGCAGCCTCCATGCTCTTCTCCTGGTAAGACAAGTCAAACCTTAACTTGTGAAGAAACCTATTTACTCCATCATCCTATCCTTCGGGTTACGTCGATTAACGGTTGCTTTGGACGTTCAGGTCCCAACCCTTTATTGTCGGTGATGGACATTACTGGGGCAGACCCCACCGGAGGGGATCTGATGGAAGCACATGTGCCTCCTCCTTGCATTGAGGGGCCTCCATCTGGGTCGAGTTTGGGAGCCCAGGTAGCAGTACAGCTAGGGCAAGGGACGATGCTTCCTGCGCCCTCTGCTGCGAATATAGTTTCGGGGGTTAACCTTTTCGCCTTGTCCAGCATCCAGGCTCTTCGGGCGACGGAAGAGGAGCTAGCCGCTATTCAAGCATCTTTTCGTACAGAATTTTCTTTCTTGGTGGCGGGAACGGCAAGTTCTAAGGCTACTCCTTCGGTACTGCCTGCCATACTCCCTTTGACGCCATCCTCTACAGAGGTTTTGGATGAAGTGTCCCAGGATGTGGTCGACAGTTTTCACCGTCACCTGAAGAGGGGGATCGAGGCGGCTGTGGAAAGGAGGACTCCCTTTACTCTGGCCCGTCAATGCGCTGGTGGCCAGATCAATATACTTAGAACACTCCCTGGTGGGAGGGAACTGGCTGTGCTTCTGGAGCCTAAACTGCTAGAGGCTGACCGTCTTGTGGCCCAGTTTTACATGCTGCAACAAGCTGATTTACCTGCGGTGATAGACCGAGAGCGCAATTTTCTTGTTACCGCGATGGAAAAGGTGATGATTGTCCGGGAGTCGTTCAAGCCGACTATATTGTAGGACCGCCGGGATCTGACTCGGTTGTACGATCAATGGAGCCGTCGAACTGAAGATTGTACGACTCGGGAAGCGGATGCCTCCTGCGGGGTAACCGACACCCGAGAACAGATCCTCGAGCTCCAGAGAAAGCTGCCTTCCTGGAGTCTGAGCTCGAGGCTGTTCGTACTGAGAAAGAGATTGCCATTCAGGAGGCTGACAAGTACAGTAGGGCTTCTGCCAATCTAGAACTTGCCCTAAAGAAGATGGAGAACAACTGGCAGGCGTATCTGTATTTAAATGACGCAGAGCAGTTGTCCCAAGAGGCCGAGCGTCGAGCTAAACAGAGGCTTGAGCGGGGGGCTGCCTTGGTAAAAAACCACCGCTTGGAGTTATGTAATGCCGAACGATAGTCGGCCTTTTCTTCTCTTGTTTCCTTTTTTTCTTTTTGAGAGGGACGTGGTCCCGAAACATGTAATACTTTTTTTTCCTTCAAGTAAAGAGTACTTTCGATTCTACCCTTCATTTGTATTGCTTGTTGTGCATGTGATATGATGGCCGTGTTTGCCCCGCGCGGGGGACTTGTTTGTGGACCCATCATCCATGGCATACCTTGGTTTTAGGTACGGATAACAAGTTTGGTTAGGAAACCTGGAACAATTATGGCAAAGTGGTCAAGGATGCTCCTGGTATCGGGAAAAGGAATGCCGTAGAGCAGTTGGGCTCCCGGGGCATGATGAGAGATGGTGGGCTTGTGCTAAGAAACTTAGCAGAAGATATTTGTGGACCTATTATCCTTGGCGTACCCTGGCTTAGGATACAGATAATAGGATGAAAGGGAACCAACATATTTTCTCAGAGGTAATGAGGACATGGCAAGCATGAGGGTTTTATCGTAGAATCTTCCTACTCAGAGGTAATGAGGACATGGCAGGAGTGAATTCAACGGAGGATATTTGTGGTCAACGGAGGACATTTGTGGACCTATTATCTTTGTCGTACTCCGGTTGTGGGTGCAGATAATAGATTGAAAGGGAATCGACATACTTACTCAGAGGTAATGAGGACATGGCAAGTATGAAGGTTTCTTCGACGGAGCCTTCCCACTCAGAGGTAATGAGGACATGGCAGGAGTGAGCTCAATGAAGAAGGGGTACATAGAACGACTCAGAGGTAATGAGGACATGAAAGTTCTATGTAGAAGGGTGGTTTGTTTTTGGCAGAATTGAGACGACTCAGAGGTAACATCGACATGGTCGTTTTGTAAATCTGTAGATCCGTTACCCTTTTTGTGCACTGGGAGTGCGGGTGGTGGATCATGAGGGAGAAGCTCGTTCAGAAAGAAAGTTCAGAGGTATGGTCATACATAACTTCCCCCAAAAGAGTGACCGGGATGTAAGTTCAGAGGTACCAGCAGGTACATGAATTTAAAATTCTGAAATATGGAGAATGTGAGTTCAGCGGTACCAGCGGGTACATAACTCAAAAATCTGGAAAACAATGGTGAACATGAGTTAAGTGGTACCAGCGGGTACATACTCGATAATCTGGAAAATGGGGAATGTGAGTTCAGTGGTACCAGCGGGTACATGACTCGATAATCTGGGTAATGGAAAATATGAGTTCAGCGGTACCAGCGGGTACATGACTCGCTAATCTGGATGTTTGTGAAAGGGAGTTCAGCAGTACCAGCGGGTACATAACTCAAAAATCTAGAAAATTATGAAGGTGAGTTCAGCGATACCAGCGGGTACATGACTAAATGATCCGAAGAATGTTGTTTAGACATAATATTTCTTCAGAAACTTGTCGTTGACGGGCAACATGAGCAAGTCTCCGTTTTGTTTTGCGAGGCGGTAGGCTCCGTTGGAGAATACAGTCTCAATGATGAATGGGCCTTCCCACTTCGGCTGGAACTTGCCGGCGGTCTTGTGAGTCATAACCATCGGCCTCCGGACTGCCAGGACGAGATCGCCCACTTGGAATGTTCTGATTTTAACATTTTTGCTGAAGGCTCCAGAGATACGTGCTTGGTATAGCTCGATTCGTTGCTGAGCTAAGAGGCTCTTTTCATCTAAGGCCTCCAACTCTTGCAGTCGGCGACGGTAGTTATCATCCATCGTCAATTGGTAAGTAAAGGCGACGCGGAGTGGGGGTATTTGAGTCTCCAATGGGAGGACTACTTCACTCTCGTATACCAAAGAAAATGGCGTGTTCCCAGTGGCTGTTCGGACTGTGGTACGGTACGCCCATAAGCATTCGCCAAGCTTCTCGTTCCAGTCGCGTTTGTTGGAAGAGACAAACTTCTTGAGTAATTTGATGATTGTTTTGTTGAATGCCTCTGCCAATCCGTTTGTCTTCGGATTGTATGGTGTCGAAGAAATATTCTGTATGCGATACTTGTCGCCGAACCGATAGAAAGCATGTCTTGTAAACTGCGGACCATTATCGTGGATGATCCTTTGGGGCAGTCCAAAGTGATAGATGACGTGATGCTTGAGGAAGCTGATCACATTTGACGTCTTTACTTCCGTAAGTGGGACAACTTCCGTCCATTTGGAGAAATAATTTATAATGGCGAGTATGAAACGATGTCCTCGGGAAGAAGGTGGAGCGATTGGACCGATGATATCCATTCCCCATGCTTCAAACGGCCAGGATGCCACCATCGGATGTAGAAACTCGGATGGTTGATGGATGAAGTCCGTGTGGACTTGGCAGGCTTTGAATTTTCTTGCATAGTCTATCGCATTTGCTATCATCGTGGGCCAGTAGTAGCCCATTCGGCGAAGACGGTCTTGTAACTTGGGGCCAGGCTGATGGGCCCCGCAGACACCGTCGTAAGCTTCGTGTACGGCTTCTTTGGCTTCTGCGTCTGACAGACATCGAAGCAATAACCCGTCGTTGGATCGACGATATAGCATTTTTGTCTCTGTATCATAGAAGAATCTGAGAGAACGCCTTCTGATGGAAGTGGCTTCTTTTGGGTTCTCGGGCAGGATGTCGTAGACTACAAAGTCTATGAATGGTTGTCTCCAGTCTGGTGCTTCATCGATCGTCTGAGTGGAATAACTCGCCAGACTTGAACGTTGTTCTTGGGACAGACCAGTTCATGGCCTATCACGTCAACCGAATGATGAGTATGGTTCGGCACTGCTAGGGAAGCGGCAAGGCCTGCTAGGGCATCGGCTTCGATGTTCTGGAGTCTGGGAACGTGCTCGATGAAGAATCCCTCAAACGACAAGATAATGTTGATTGCTATTTGGTGATAGGGGATTATGTCTTCATGGCGGACTTCGTATGAACTCCGAATCTGATTGACGATTAACTGCGAATCGCCGTATGCTTCAAGATATTCTACCCCCAGCTCTCTTGCAAGTTGGAGGCCGATGACCAAAGCGTTGTACTCGGCCACATTGTTAGAACAGGGCTCTGTGAGGGAGTAAGCGCGATTGATCACCAATCTAGAAGAAGAAATCAACACCACCCCGACTCCGACGACGATGTTGCCGTTAGGTCCGGTCCTTGAGGCATCGTCGAAGAACATTCGCCATATATCATTGTGAGAGGTTGTATGAGAGTCAGCGACCTCATCTGAGATTCTTTCATATATTCTGGACGACTCCGAGCCTGGGTGGGCCGCTAAAAAGTCTGCCAGAGCATGACCTTTAACAGCCTTTTGTGGCACGAAGACCATATGATAAGGAGACAACAATATTGCCCAAGTGGCGAGACGAGAGCTGAGTGCCCCTGGTTTGGTCATGAGGACCCTGAGAGGGTTAACTCTTGAGATCACGTGTATGGTTTGCCCTGTGACATTGTGTCGCATCTTTTGAATGGCGAACACCAGGGCGAGGCATTCTTTCTCCACAGCAGTATATCTGTGTTCTGGCCCGATCATCATTCGGCTGAGGTAGTATATAGCTTGTTCATGGCCTGCATCATTATTTTGTGCCAGCAGAGCGTCGAAGGGATGCTCCATTGCTCGCACATATAGTAAGAATGGTTTTCCAGCAACCGGGGCCACCAGAACTGGAGGGCTCAATAAATATTCTTTGAGGCTGTCGAAGGCACTTTGGCATTCTTCATCCCATACGAATGAAACGTCTTTCTTCATGAGGTGGGTGAATGGTCGACACCGCCCGGAGAGGTTAGAAATAAACCTCCAGATGTAAGCTAGCCTCCCTTGAAGGCCTCTAAGTTCGCGAAGATTTCTCGGGGGACCCATCTCCATAATTGCCTTCGTCTTCTCTGGATCAACATGAATTTCCTCAGCTGTAATAATAAAACCCAGGAATTTTCCGCTGGATACGCCCAAGAAGGATTTTGTGGGATTCATCTTCAGGTTGTGTGCTCGCATCAGGTCGAATACCGTCCTCAGATCCTGCAGATGGTCTTCCTTATAGCGACTCTTGACGGCGATATCATCGACATAGCACTCCACAGTCTTGCGTAAGTGGTCTCTGAAGATGATGCTCATGGCTCTTTGATATGTGGCGCCAGCATTCTTTAAACCAAAAGGCATAATTGTGTAGGAGTACGTGCCAATCGGTGTTCGGAATGCGGTTTGCTTTTTGTCGTCAAGAGACATCTTGATTTGGTTGTACCCCGAGAAGCCATCCATGAACGACATACGTTCGAAGCCGCATGTGTTGTCAATCATGATGTCTGTAATAGGGAGGAGGAACTCATCTTTGGGACATGCCTCATTCAGATTGCGGAAGTCGATGCAGATTAGAATCTTTTCGTTCTTCTTGAGGACCGGTACTATGTTGGCGACCCAGTCAGGATGTTGTTCTTCACGAATGAAGCCGCTGGCTATCAGTTTGTTGACTTCGGCTTCGATCGCATCCATAATGTCCGGGCAAAAGCGTCGCTGTTGCAGTTTGACCGGCTTTGCATCTGGCCGAATATTGAGCTTGTAAAGGGCGACTTCGGGGTTTAGTCCTGGCATGTCTTTATAGCTCCATGCGAACATATCAATATATTCTTTGACAAGTTCCAATAGTGATTCTCTCTCTTCGTCTGTTAGGCTTTTGCTGACGAAGATTGGTTTTGGAGAAGATTTGCTGCCAAGATCGACCTGTATAACCTCATCTTCGGTAGGAGGTTCCTTCTGTTCGAACCGCTTTTCCTATAGTGCGTCTAGCTGTTGGGCCCACGGTTCTAACTCGAGGATTTCAGGTATGTCCTCATCTTCTTCATAAGCGTCGGCGAATGCCATATTGACTGACAGGACTTGTCTAAATACGTCTCCGATGCTGGTATCTGAATCAGAAGTGGGTGACCCGGTTGAATGAGAATGCCAGTCGCATTCCTCATATGAACTTTCGGGGGTCGTTGTGGGCGTGACATACCCTAATCCACATCGGGTCTTGTTGTAGTAGTCTCGTGGTTTGTCAGCCGAGACTGGTGGCTTGAAAGGTAATCGTCGACCGGTGCCATAATTTAAGCCCGGCGTAGTCTCCATATCATATCCCTATTTTTGCATAAGGTATTTGGATTAGGGACTATAAAGGTACAGAGGCAATCTCCCGGCATCTGATTCAGGATCGACTTTCTCTATGGTGAAGGGCTGTGGATCATCCTTTCGGCCGAAGATGATTGGATGGTCCCCTCCTTCAATTATGCGGTAAGCGTCTTCCACTGGGATAAGCTGATTTGCGGTGTAAACATTTGTCACCTGTGTGTGTAGGTGAGTGCCTATACCGTGTTCTATAGCGTACATTATACAAAGGCTTATTAAGCTCGAGGTAGTTCAAAGATAGCCCTTTATTGATGAAGTAAGGTATCTTTTCTAGCGGGATTACATCATCCGCGGAAGGAACATCAGTGTGGGCAGCCACATACTTGGCCAGCTCCGGTTCTTCTTCGGTCACCCCCTGTATAAATGAAGACTGGAAGAAAGACCTGGGCAGCTTGATCATCAAAGGTTCTGTTGGTGGAACCGAACGTGGGGTTGTTGGCAAACTAGCGACCCCCAGTTTGGTACTCGATGCAGAACGGGGAGTATTTGGCTCGCTAGACACCCCAGACTTTGTATCGGGGTGACGATTATTCTTGGGAAGACGTATCGTCATTGGCCTGTCAGAGGGGTTGAGCTTTCCTGTTTGTGGTTGGCTGACTCTTGGTAGCCTGATTGTTAGTGGCTCCGTCGTAGGTCTCGGCACTTGGCCGGACCTTGGCAGCCGGATTATCATTTGCCCTTCTTGTGCCGAGAGGCTGATTGCATCCTTACGCAGAGAGCGACCGTAAGGGGTGCAAATTTGCCAGGTTTGCGAGCTTGAGGATGGATCGTCAGAGGTTCTTCTAATCCTGAGGCTGTCTCAGTTCGAGCCTGTACATCATCATCCAGGTGCCTCTTCGACTTCTCGTATAAGGAGGAGTCCGAGTAGTAGGATTCAACTCCATTAAAGGGGTCGATGTCAGCGAATTCTGTCCTTACGAAGCCGTGTTTGTCGACATATTTGAAGCACTGGTGCAGCGTAGAAGGTACGATCATATAATCGTGTATCCAAGGGCGCCCCAAAAGGATGTTGTAAGAAGTGTCCGTAACTATGACATAACAGGTCACTTTCGATTGGAGATCACCAATCTGGCATTTCAAGCGAATCTTCCTGATTGGGTAGCTCCTGCCCGAATTGAAATCGCTGATGGCGGTGCTTGTTGGTGTCAGGCGATGCATGGGGATGCGGAGATAATGTAGCAGACTTTTTGGAATGATGCTTATGGAAGAGCCCGGATCAATGTGCATCCGGTCCACCTTCACGTCCCCGATATATCCCGTGTAGTATAAAGGACGATCATGCAGATTAGTCTTGATGAGCATGTCTTGTGGAGTGAAGATGATATTGGGCATTGCTCCTGTACAAGCGCTATCTTGGAGCTCTGCAGGCGAACTCTCTCCTGTGAGGTTGACCTGAGCCAGATAGGCGTCGGCATTCTGGAGTGCATCGCTCAAGGCCACGCGAACATCTCTCAGGAGCTCGTATAATGACAATTTGGCTGGTGTATTGGCCAATTGCGCCATGATATCGAAGTTGTAGGGCCTCTCCAGCCCCTGAGGTGCATCTTTTCGGAGAGATTTGTCAAAGCGAGTCTTCTTTGGCCTAGGCTTGTCGGTCGTCGGAGGCTGAGACGGTCCCGGAGTGTCTGTAGTAACTGGCTGAGGATCTTCAGTTGAGTTATCAGCCACAGGTTGGGACTGTGTCCCAGATCGGGTGACGACAGCTGTGACTTCCTCGATATCTGTCGAGGTTGTGCGGCAGAATTTGACTTTTCCACTCTTCTTCTTGCGAATAGAAGGTGGTATGGACTGAGTCACTTCAGGTACGAGGTCCAGATGGACCCACATGATCTCCCCCGTGATGTGGTGAGGGGCACTAGAACAGCAGCTTGGTCTCGAGGAGAAGAAAGATTAGCAATTTCCATTGTTGCCAGAGGGATGGGTACCACTCCGTCTTGAGTTTTCGTTGGAGGAAAGCTGCCGAACTGTACGGACACCATGTTGGCTGCCACGGTTACCTCTTCAAAACGATGGCCAGAGCGTTCGAATCGATGAGATTTTGGATGTATCGTTTCAGTTGGTAGCAGTCGTGTGTAGCATGGTGGACGTAGCGGTGGAAATGGCAGTACTTTAGGTTCTCCATATCTGCCGGCCGAGGTTCCCATCTTGATGGAGGGAGCTGAATTCTGTCTCCTTATATAAGAATATCCAAGATGGGCTTGACATGGCTGTCTTCGAAGGAGTAGGTCATTTGCGGCTATTGTTTGTCTGCCGGTCTTGACTCAGGTTTCTGGGCTGTGTCGGCCACCATAGCCTGCTTGCCCCTATTGTCCCGATTGTTGGAGGGGCTACCCCCATTGTCGCTGCTGGTATTGGGACGCTTGCCCTTGTTCTCTCCCTCCGAGATGTGCAATCCCAGTTGGCGAGCCTTCTTCAGTCGTTCTTCGGCGCTAGTAGCACTGATGATAAACATCTTCCAATCCTTAAATTGGCTTTCGCCCATCCAGAGACTGATTGTTGGGAGCAGTCTCTTTTGGCAAATTTCAATCAAGAAGGAATTCGGATTACCAGACGACAACTTTATTGTGGTTTGGCAAAACCGTTCAATATAGCTCATTGTCAGCTCCTTCTCTCCTTGAACAACGTCCATAAGAGTGGATATTGTGACGTCCTGCCCTACCTCGTAGAATCTCTCCAAGAACATGCATTTGAAGTCGGCGAAGGAGTGGATGCAGTTGTCTAGCAAGTTGCGGTACCAGTCGAAGGCGACCCCTTCCAATGCCCCAATGAATAATCGTGTGAGGATGGCATCATCGTAGGACAGATGATCGGTGGTGACCTCAAAGTAAGTGATGTACCGACTTGCTGAGGTCTTGCCATCATAGGGATTGATGTTGAACGGCTTATATCTTGGTGGGAAGGGGACATCCCTCCACGCAGCAGGGTATGGTTGCCGTATTCTGAGGTCTTAAGAATTTTCCCGGGCGTAAAACATGGCTCGGAGCTCCTGAACCTCTCTTCTTGCTTCCCTGGCATCATCTGCAGCGGTGGGAGCCATTATTTCAGGAGGATTGTTGCCCAGGTTCGGTGCCGCTGAGTTCGAATCCGTATTGACCGCGGGACCTGTGCTTGTTTGGCCAGGTGTCCCTCCTTGCAGAGTTGGAAGAGTCGCTTTGATTTCATCTACAGACTTGACCAAGGCCTGTAGTATGGCCTCCAGAGTGTCGATGCGTTGGCGATCACTAGAACCACTTTGATTGTTGTCCGTCATGAACACCGTCCTTATATGAGGAGAAACGAAAGCGAAGGTGGTGGACGTATCCTCCGAGTCATACCCATGCACCGAGAAGTCATCGGGATATATAGGAATATTCTCCTCTGGTTCGGACTCAGAAGGAATAGTACCCCTGACTTTAGAGCTTGCTTCATCTTGGACGTCCTCGGGGATGTCCGCACCTGTTGTATCTGATGGGAAAGTTGTTTCCCCGGGCTCGTCTCCTTGGAACATCGAATTATCGTGGATGTTCGGAGGAGTGCTACCCCCGGTTCCAGGACCCCCAGTGGTGTGGATGATGAATCGCCCGCTGTAGCAGATTTTGTTTTCGAACGGGTTCCTTGGAAAACTTCGGTAGAGGATAACCGTTTAGACGATAGTTTCTTAGCTGTAGTGGTTGATACCTTTAGGCTGGAGATGCTTGTCTTCTTCCCTCTTCCCTCGGTGAGGATTTTCTGAGTAGAATTGCAGGAGACAAAAGGAGGTGCCTCATCTCCGGAGCTTGGATGTTGTAGTCTTTGGAAGACGGATGGCCGGTCTTCTTTTACTGTCGCATTGTTGCAACAGCAGTTGACGATGATCTGGGTGCAGTGACGTCCATATGAGGACTCTTGGCACCCTGGGGAACCTTCTCTTTCCTTGCGTTTATGGAGGATGGCCTCACACAAGTCAGATGGGTCCGGATCGACCATATTTGCTTCCTCGATTTCGAGAGACTTTTGGGAACCTCTCTGTCCGTTTGCCGCCGGGGGCTGGACTCGAGTGGTTCTGTACAACTTCCCATCAGAGGCCCGTATAATAGTACACGGGACGCTCGGATGGTCAGAGGTCGGATCAACGGACCGAGCTTGCCAAGCTTGTGCTGTCTTAGACTTCTTCACTCTAGTACGTAAGAGCACATAGTAGGAAGAGTCTAAGTGGTGCTGGAGAGAATTAAACATGTCTTCTTGGGGGCACAGGAGATCAGGACCATAGGAGAGGCGGTCGAAGATAGAGCCACGTGGAGTAGGCGTCATGCGACTGGAATCAGTAGTCCTCATACGGCTGGGAGTCGTAGCTGCATGGGTTTTCTCCATGCGGCTGGAAACCCTGGCCGCATGAGTATTCTCCATGCGGCTGGAAATCCCAACCGCATGAGTGTCATCCATGCAACTGGAAATCCTGGCCGCATGAGTGTTATGCATCTGGATAGCGGTTTCAGCCGCATGGTCATCATTCATGCGGCTGGCCAGCTTGGTCGCATGAGTCTTCACTTTGCAGATTGTCCCCTTGTTCGATTTCTTTCTGAAGCCCATAGAATCGCTCTTTGCCCCTGTAAGTCCAGCATCGTAGTGCTTTCCTCTGCCGGACTTGGGGACAACAGAGTTTTCTATAGCTTGAAGTGGGGCCGCACGAGAGTCGCCTTCGCCGTCTTGGGTAGCATCGAGGACTTGGGGAGGAGCAAAGGATTTTGGCCTCCACTCTTTGCGAGCCTTCGTTGTGCGGGTGTACTTCTGGACCGGACCAGCGCTTCCTTCGGAGAGCATTTCTTCGAACGCCTGTTGGTCGAATCAGACGACCATCTTCTGTTGTGTGGAGCCAAGTTTGGTTGCATCCGATTGTGTCACCAACTCCTCAGCCGTGGAGAAGTTTGTCCCCAGCAGAGTCGCCATCGTGTTTGCCATGAAATATAAAAGAGCAAAACAATTATCGGAGGACTGAACTTTTACTTCACGTTACAAACTCGCTTGTACAAAGAAAGCCTAGGGATGAAAGCCTAGGTACATCAGTCTAAGTACAATTGTTTATTTTAGATTTTGGGGGGTGACGATAGAGGCTCGGGAAGGCGACGGCAGCCCTGCCTTACTCCTTGGACGATCGGTATGCAGCCTTGGCTCCAGAAGATTGCTCGGCGTTGAAGAAATGCTCTCTTTGCTCTCTCTCTGCTCTTTTTCTCCAAGTCTTCTTATGCTCTCTGATCTCGAAAAAAGGAGGTCCTTCTGCAAGGGAATGGCACCTTGCTATTTATAAGAAGGGGAATGCAATCATTAGGGTTTGCAATAATTCTCCTTAGAGTGGCGGCGGCCTGTTGATTGATTAATCTGGGCCATTAATCTTGAGTGTGATGAATCTGGGCCACTTAATGTAGATTGCACCAAATCTCATTAGTAATTAATGCTGATTGGAATGAACTTCGTGATGATGATTTGCTGATGTCTGTGAATCTGAATGAATAACTTTAATTCATTCCCCAGCCACGTGTCCCAGATTATTGGGATTTGACCCAAACTTCGATTGCAGTAAATCTGGGAAATTGATTGGCTTTATGACACGTGTTTTGGGAGTCACTGAGAGGATTAAGCCGCATAAGGATTGAGCCGCATAAGGATGGAGCCGCATCAGACTGGCCACGTGTCAGGTCTGCTTGGGGAGTGGCCCTTCGAACCATATGATAATTTGGGCCGCATAATGGGTAGTGAGCCGCATGGAGATGATCCTTGCGAGCCGCATGGGGGGCCTCTGCTTGAGTCGCATGAGAATGGTCCTCTCGAGCCGCATGGGGAGGCCTCTGCTTGAGCCACATGAGAATGTTTCAGCCTGAGCCGTATAGGGCAGCTTCATCCTGAGCCGCATAGGAAGTCTTTGCTCGAGCCGCAGACGAACGTCCACGTGGCAAGGCCACGTGGCATTTTCTGGATCTCGGAGGATTTGTGTCAGATATCTCCTTCGTTTTCCTAGGGGTCTGTCATTATGACAGAGTCATAATTACCTCTTTTGTGTCAGGGCTGTCACTTCGTCAGAGCTGTCAGCCGTCAAAGTAATTAATGCAGTATAGTGACGGAGGGGAGGACTGTCAAGCCACGTGTCTTCTGAGCCACATGGAATATCTCTGTAGAAGCATGGAAAATACTAAAGAAATTGACTCATGCGGCCAAGAAAGACCCATGCGGCTCAGAAAACGCATGCGGCTCAGGGAGTCATGCGGCATAAAGAGCTATGCGGCCGGAGGCATTCCATGCGGCTCAGAAGACATGTGGCATGACAGTGCTCCCCTCCGATCCATGCTGCATTAATTGCTTTGACGGCTGACCCCTCTGAAAAGTTGACAGACCTGACACCAAAGCAGGTAATTATGACTCTGTCATGATGATGAATCTCTAGGGAAGAGAAAAAAGAATCTCTGACACGATCCCCCAAGAGTAACAAAACGCCACGTGGCCTTGCCACGAGGGCGTGCTTATGCGGCTCGAAGTGAAGACTTCCCATGCGGTTCAGAGTGAAGCTGTCCTATGCGGCTCAGGCCGAGACAGTCTCATGCGGCTCAAGTGGAATCATCCCTATGCGGCTCAAGAAGATCATGCCCATGCGGTCCAAGCAGACACACCCTTATGCGGTTCATGCGGTTCATCATATGGTTCAGAAGTCTGAAGGAGGGGGCCACTGCCCAGACAGTCCTGACACGTGTCCCAAGTCTTATGCGGCCCAAATTTCATGCGACCCAAATCTCATGCGGCCCAATCTGCATGCGGCTCCAGTCTCACCATTGGCTCTCAGGACACGTGTCCTCAGCCGATCAATCTCCCAGATTTGTGGCAATCCAAGATCGGGTCAAATCCCAATGATCTGGGGCACATAGCAGGAGAATAAATTTGATTTATTCGCAGATATTAGAGAATCATTATAAGGAAGATTTATGCCAATCAGCATTAATTGCTAATGGGGATTTGGTGTAATCTACCCTCAGAAACGAATGGCCTGGATTGATCAATCCCCAGGCCGCCGCTATCTCCAAGAGCTAATCATTGGCAACCCTAGTGATCATATCCCACTATTATAAATAGCAAGGTGCCATTCCCTTGCAATATATAGAGAGATATACAAAAAAAACCAGAGAAGAATACGTATACACAGAGAGACTTCCCCCATAGTCAGAGAGAGAATATATACAGAGAGAGAGAAGCCAGGAGAGCAATCAGAGAGAGAGCAAGAAGGCATTTCTTCGTCAACGACCAAGCAGATCTTCCCCGAGTCAAGGCTGCGTACCGATCGTCCAAGGAGTAAGGCAGAGCGGCCGTCGCTTTCCCGAGCCTCTATCGTCACCCCCAGAATCTAAAATAAACAATCGTACTTAGACTGCTGTACCTAGGTTTTCGTCCCTAGGCTTTCTTTGTACGAGCGAGTTTGTATTGTGAGTCTAAGTTCAGTCCTCCGATAATTGTTCTGTACTTTTACAATCAATGGCAAACACGATGACGACTCTGCTGGGGACTAACTTCTCCACGGCTGAGGAGTTGGTGACGCAATCGGACGCAGCCAAACTTGGCTCTACACAACAGAAGATGGTCGTACGCTTCGACCAACAGGCGTTCGAAGAGATGCTCTCTGAAGGTAGCACTGGCCCGGTCCAGAAGTGCACCCACACCATAAAGGCTCGCAAAGAGTGGAGGCCAAAATTATTTGCTCCTCCGCAAGCCCTTGATGGAGTGCTCTCTATTGCTCAAGATGGCGAGAAAGACTCCCCTGCGGCCCCACTTCAGACCGTAGACAACTCTGCTGTCCCCAAGTCTGGCAGAAAAAAATACTATGATGCTGGACTTGCAGGGGCAAAGAGGAACTCTACGCGATCCGGGCCGCAGAAGAGTATTAGCCGCAGGGAGAAAGCCCATGCGGCTACAACCGCCGACCGCATAAAGAAAACTCATGCGGCCACATCTGTCAGCCGCATAACTTATGCGGCTACAGTTGCCAACCGTACGGATGAGACTCATGCGGCTATTAAAGTCAATCGCTTGCAGAAAACCCATACGGCCACAGATGCCAACCGCATGCGGTCAGCCTGCACGGTCGTGACTCCTAGCCGCAAAAAGACTCATCCTACAACAAAAGACAGCCGCATGCAGACAGCCTGTATGGTACCCAATGCTAGCCGCATAGCGTCCGTCCTACGCTTCTCTCGATCAGTCTTCGACCGGCTTTCATGCGGTCCTGACTCTGATCATTCTCTGGATGATAATCCAGACTCTGTGGTATTCGACTTAGACTCCTCCTATTACGCACCCACAAGTGCTAAAAGGAGGAAGTCTAGGGCAGCGCGGGCTCATCAAGTCCAGACGACTGCCCCAACCTCTGACTATCGGGGTGTCCCGCTGATTATCTCGCGGGCCTCTGATGGGAAGTTGTATAAAACCACTCAAGTCCAACCCCCGGCGGCAAACAGACAAAGTGGTTCCTCTGACCTGCGTGAGGTTATCCTCCACAAACGCAAGGAAAGAGAAGGAGCTTCGGTGTGTAAAGAGCCCTCACACGGACATCAATGCACCCAGATCATCGTCAACTGCTGTTGCAGCAACGCGGCGGTGACGGAAGACCGGCCATCCGTCTTCCAAAGACTACATCACCCGAGCTCAGAAGACGAGGCACCTCCTGTTGTCTCCTGCACGTCCGCGCAGAAAGTTCTCGCTAAGGGAAGAGGGAAGAAAACGAGCATCTCTAGCCCAAAGGTGTCAACTACTGCAGCTAAGAAACCATCGTCTAAAGGGTTATCCTCCACTGGAGTATTTCAACACACCCGTTCGAAGACGAAAACTGCTGCAGTAGAAAGTTCGTCGTCTGCAACATTGGGGGTTGTCGGAACTGGGGGTAGCACTCCTCCAAACATCTACGACAATCCGACGTTCCAGGAATACGGACTGGAGGAAGCAAATCCTCCGACGGATACAACAGATACCGACGTCCCCAAGGACATCCTAGACGAAGCAAGCTCCGAAGCTGGGGTAGTGTTCCTTCCGAGTCCGAACCTGAAGAGAACATCCCCACATATCCTGATGATTTCTCGATGCACGGGTACGACTCGGAGGGTACATCCTCCACCACTCCTTCCGTCACTCCTCATGTGAAGACGGAGTTCATGACAGACAGCAATCAAGGCGGTTCCGGTGATCGCCAGCGCATTGACACTTTGGAGGCCATATTGCACGCCTTGGTCAAGTCTGTAGACGAGATCAAAGCGGCGCTTCCTAATCTGCAGGGGATGACACCTGGCCAGACAAGCATGGGTCCCGCAATCAACGTAGATTCAAATTCAGCGGCACCGAACCCGGGCAACAATCCTCCCGAGATAACGGCCCCTACCGCGACAGATGAGGCCCGAGAAGTAAGAAGAGAGGTTCAGGAGCTCCAAGCAATGTTCCATGCCCGAGAAAACTCTCAAGACCTCAGGATACGGCAACCATATCCTGCTGAATGGAGGGATGTTCCCTTTCCACCAAGATATAAGCCGTTCAATATCAACCCATATGATGGCAAGACTTCAGCAAGTTGGTACATCACTTACTTTGAGGTCACAATCGACCATCTGCCCCATGATGACGCTATCCTCACGCGGTTATTCATTGGGGCATTGGAAGGAGTCGTCTTCGATTGGTATCGCAACCTGCCGGATAATTGCATCTATTCCTTCGCTGGCTTCAAACGCCTGTTCTTGGAGAGGTTCTATGAGGTAGGGCAGGACGTCACGATGTCTACCCTCATGGACGTCATTCAAGGAGAGAAAGAGATGACGAGAAATTACATTGAGCGGTTTCGTCAAACCGTAATGAAGTTACCATCTGGCAACCCGGACTCTTCCTTGATCGAAATTTGCCAAAAGAGACTACTCCCAACAATCAGTCTCTGGATGGGCGAGAGTCAATTCAAGGACTGGAAGGCTTTTATCATTAGTGCTACAAGTGTCGAAGAACGATTAAAGAAGGCTCGCCAACTGGGATTACATATCTCAGAGGGAGAGAACAAGGGCAAGCGTCCCAGCACCACCAACGACAATGGGGGTAGCCCCTCCAACAACCGGGACAACAGAGGCAAGCAGGCTATGGTGGCCGATACAGCCCAGAAGCCTGAGTCGCAACCTGCGGACAAACAATGGCCTCAAATCACTTACTCTTTTGAAGACGGTCACGTCAAGCCTATCTTGGACATGCTCATACAAGGAGATAGGATTCAGCTTCCTCCACCAAGACGGAAGCCTCAGCCGGCTGATCTGGAGAACCCAAAGTTCTGCCATTACCACCGCTACGTCCACCATGCTATGCACGACTGCTACCAACTGAAACGATATATCCAAAACCTCATCGATTCGAACGCTCTGGCCATCGATTTCGAAGAGGTAACCGTGGCAGCCAACATAGTGTCCATACAATTCGGCAGCTTCCCTCCAACAGAGACCCAGGACGGGGTTATACCCATCCCTCTGGCAACGATGGAGATTGCTAATCTCCCGCTTGCTCAAGCTGCTGGTCTAGTACCCCTCACCACATCACGAGGGAAAATCATGTGGGTCCATCCGGACCTAGTCCATGAGGTAACTCAGTCCCCTCCATCTTCTAAAAAGAAAAGTAGAAAAGTCATATCCTGCCGTACCACCTCAGCAGATGAAGAGGAAGTCACGGCCGTTGTTACTCGATCCGGAGCACAATCTCAACCTGTGGCTGAAAACTCGACTGATGATCATCCGCCCACTACAACGGATGCTCCTGGACCGGCTCAGCCTTCGACGACCGACAAGCCTAGGCCGAAGGAGACTCGCTTCGACAAATCCCTCCGAAAGAAAACATCTCAGGGGCTGGAGAGGCCCTACAACTTCGACATCTTGGCACAATTGGCCAATACACCGGCCAAATTGTCCTTATATGAACTCCTGAGGCTCTCGAAGGATGTCCGCACAGCTTTGAGCGATGCACTTCAAAATGTCGACGCGTACCTAGCTCAGGTCAACCTCACAGGAGAAAATCAGCCCGCAGACCTCCAAGACAGTGCCTGTACGGGAGCAATGCCCAACATCGTCTTCACTCCACAAGACATGCTCATCAAGACTAATCTACACGATCGTCCATTATACTACACAGGCTACATCGGCGACATAAAGGTGGACCGGATGCACATTGACCCTGGGTCATCCATAAGCATCATTCCAAAAGGACTACTGCATCATCTTCGCATCCCGATGCATCGCCTGACCCCTACAAACACCACCATCAGCGGGTTCAATTCGGGCAGGAGCTACCCAATCGGGAAGATCCGTCTGAAATGTCAGATTGGCGATCTCCAATCAGAAGTCACTTGCTACGTCATAGATGCCGACACTTCATACAACATCCTTTTGGGGTGCCCTTGGATACACGATTACATGATCGTACCTTCCACGCTACACCAATGCTTCAAATATGTCGACAAACACGGCTTCGTGAAGACAGAATTTGCGGACATCGATCCCTTCAAAGGGGTCGAATCTTATTACTCGGACTCCTGCCTATACGAAAAGTCGAAGAGGCACCTTAAAGGAGGAAATAAACAAACTGATATTGAAGCAACCACGGGATCAGAAGAACCTCTGACAATCCACCTCCAGGCTCGCAAACTAGGCAATTCCGTACCCCTTACGGCCACGCTGCGTAAGGACGCGATCAGCCTCTCGGCACAGGAAGAGCAGTTGAGAATCCGGCTGCCAAGGTCCGGCCAGGTACCGAGACCCACGACAGGGCCACTTACCATCAGATTGCCGAGAGTCAGTCAATCCCAAACAGAGAAGCTCAATCCTTCCGATAGACCTCTGACGATACGCTTGCCTAAGAAAGGTCGTCACCCCGATGCGAGGTCTGACACTTCAAGCGAACCAGCCACCCCTCGCTCCACATCAAGTGCCTGACTGGGGGTTGCGAGTCTACCGACAACCCCACGCTCCGCTCCATCAGTTGAACCTCTGAAGATCAAGCTGACTAGGACGCCCTCTCAATCTTCATTCACACAGGAGGTAGCCGAAGAGGAACCAGAGCTAGCCAAGTATGTGGCTGCCCACACTGACGCTCCCTCCGCAGATGATGTAATCCCTCTAGAAAAGATACCTTACTTCATCAATAAAGGGTTATCTTTGAACTACACCGAGCTCAATAAGCTATGTACAATGTATGCTATGGAACACGGTATAGGCGCTCACCTACATACACAGGTGACAAATATGTACACCGCTATCCAACTTACTCCAGTAGAAGACGCTTACCGAATAATCAAGGGAGGGGACCACCCAATCATCTTCGGCCGGACGAACAACCCGTATCCCCTCGCCATGGAAGAAGTCGACTTCGGCTCAGATGCTGGAAGACTGCCTCTGTATCTCTATAACCCTTAATCCAAATATCTCATGCAGAAACAGGGGTATGATCTAGAGACAACGCCAGGACTGAACTACGGCACTGGACGACGATTACCTTTGAAGACGCCAGCCCCGGCGGGCAAACCACGGAACTACTATAACAAAACCCGATACGGTTTAGGGTATGTAACGCCTACTACGACCCCTGAAAGCTCAGATGAAGAATGCGACTGGCAGTCACATTCAACCGGATCACCGACTTCCGACTCAGATACCAGCATCGAAGATGTGTTCAGACAAGTCATGTCAGTCAACATGGCATTCACCGACGCTTACGAGGAAGACGAAGACATTCCCGAAATCCTTGAGCTAGAGCCATGGGCCCAGCAATTAGACGCACAATGGGAAAAGCGGTTCGAACTGAGAGAACCTCCTACTGAAGATGAGGTCATACAAGTGGATCTCGACAGCGAATCTTCTCCAAAACCGATCTTTATCAGTAAAAGCCTAACTGACGAAGAACGAGAGTCGCTGTTAGAACTTGTCAGAGAATACATTGATGTGTTCGCCTGGAGCAACAACGACGCTTCCGCCCAGGCGTCATGGACGCGATCGAAGCCGAAGTCAACAAGCTAATAGCCAGCGGCTTCATTCGTGAAGAGCAACATTCTGATTGGGTAGCCAATATAGTACCCGTCCTCAAGAAGAATGGGAAGATTCGAATCTGCATCGACTTCCGCAACCTGAACGAGGCATGCTCCAAAGATGAATTTCTCCTTCCTATCACAGACATCATGATCAACAATACATGCGGCTTTGAACGTATGTCATTCATGGATGGATTCTCGGGGTACAATCAAATCAAGATGTCTCCTGACGACGAAAAGCACACCTCATTCCGAACCCCGATTGGTACATACTGCTACAAGTCATGCCATTCGGTCTAAAGAATGCTGGCGCTACATATCAGCGAGCCATGAGTATCATTTTCAGAGAACATTTGCGCAAGACAGTGGAATGCTATGTCGACGACATCGCCGTCAAGAGTCGCCGTAAGGAAGATCATCTGCAAGACCTGAGAACGGTGTTCAACTTAATGCGAGCCCACAATCTGAAGATGAACCCTATGAAATCATTCTTGGGCGTATCCAGCGGGAAGTTCTTGGGCTTCATCATCACTGTACGGGGTATCCATATAGACCCCGAGAAAATGAGGGCAATCATGGAGATGGGTCCTCCGAGAAATCTCCGTGAACTTAGAGGCCTCCAAGGGAGGCTAGCTTATATCAGGAGGTTCATTTCCAACCTCTCCGGGCGATGTCGACCGTTCACCCACCTCATGAAGAAGGGAGTCTCATTCGTATGGGACGAGGAATGCCAGCGCGCTTTCGATGACATCAAAGAATATTTATCAAATCCTCTAGTCCTGGTGGCCCCGGTCCCTGGAAAACCATTCCTGCTCTATGTACGAGCAATGGAACACTCCCTCGGTGCCCTGCTGGCATAAAACAATGACGCAGGCCACGAGCAGGCCATTTACTATCTCAGCTGAATGATGGTCGGGCCCGAACACCGATACACCGCTGTGGAGAAAGATTGCCTCGCCCTGGTATTCGCCATTCAAAAGACGCGGCACTATGTCACGGGGCAAACCATACATGTGATCTCACGAATCAACCCTCTCAGGGTCCTCATGACCAAACCAGGGGCACTCAGCTCCCGCCTCGCTACATGGGCGATATTGCTGTCCCCCTATCATATGATCTTCGTCCCGCAGAAGGCTGTCAAAGGTCAAGCCCTGGCAGACTTTTTGGCAGCCCATCCAGGATCGAAATCATCCAGAATATATGAAGAAATCCCAGATGAGGTTGCCGATTCAAATATAACCACCCACGATAACATATGGCGGATGTTCTTCGATGGCGCTTCAAGAACCGGACCCAAGGGAAACATCGTCGTCGGAGTCGGAATAGTATTGGTCTCTCCTACCGGGCTAGTGATCAATCGTGCCTACTCTCTCACGGAACCCTACTCTAACAATGTGGCCGAGTACAACGCTTTGGTCATTGGCCTCCAACTCGCAAGAGAACTAGGGGTAGAATACCTTGAAGCATACGGCGATTCGCAATTAATCGTCAACCAGATTCGGGGGACGTACGAAGTCCGCAATGAAGACATGATCCCCTACCACCAAATAGCGATCAACATTATCTCATCATTCGAGGGATTCTTCATCGAACACGTCCCCAGACTCCAAAATATCGAAGCTGATGCCCTAGTAGGCCTGGCTGCTTTCCTATCAGTGCCAAACCACTCTCATCATTCGGTCGATGTAATCGGCCATGAGCTGGTCTGCCCCAAGAACAACGTTCAAGCCATGGCGAGTTATTCTGCTCAGATGATCGACGAAGCGCCAGACTGGAGACAACCATTCATAGACTTCGTGGTCTACGACATCCTGTCCGAGAACCCGAATGAGACTACTTCTATCAGACGGCGTTCTCTCAGATTCTTCTACGATACAGAGACGAAAATGCTATATCGCCGCACCTACGACGGATTACTACTTCGGTGCTTGTCGAACGCAGAAGCCAAAGAAGCCGTACGAGAGGCTCATGACGGTGTCTGCGGGGCCCATCAGCCTGGCCCTAAGCTGCAAGACCGCCTTCGCCGGATGGGCTACAACTGGCCCACGATGGTGGCTGATGCAATAGATTATGCCCGAAAATACAAGGCCTGCCAAGTCCACGCAGACTTCATTCACCAACCATCCGAATTTCTACATCCGACAGTGGCGTCCTGGCCATTCGAAGCATGGGGAATGGATATCATTGGTCCAATCACCCCACCTTCCTCCCGAGGACATCGCTTCATACTTGCGATCACTGATTACTTCTCAAAGTGGGCAGAAGTTGTCCCACTCGCCGAAGTCAAGACTTCGAACGTAATCAGCTTCCTGAAGCACCACGTCATCTACCGCTTTGGACTGCCCCGAAGGATCATCCATGATAATGGTCCGCAGTTTAAAAGCCACGCATTCTACAGATTCTGCGACAAATACCGCATTCAGAATGTCGCTTCGACACCATGCAACCCGACAGCAAACGGGTTAGCAGAGGCATTCAACAAAACAATCATCAAACTACTCAAGAAATTTGTCTCCTCCAACAAACGCGACTGGAACGAGAAGCTCGACGAGTGCTTATGGGCTTATCGTACCACGGTTCGAACAGCCACCGGGAATACACCATTCTCTCTGGTGTACGGGAGTGAGGCAGTTCTCCCATTAGAGACTCAGATTCCCTCATCCGAGTCGCCCTTACTTATCAATTGACAATGGATGATAACTACCGACGTCGACTACAAGAGTTAGAGGCCTTAGATAAAAAATGCCTCCTAGCTCAGCAAAGGATCGAATTATACCAAGCACGCATCTCAGGAGCCTTCAACAAAAAGGTCAAAGTCAGAACATTCCAAGTGGGCGATCTTGTTTTGGCAGTCAGGAGGCCAACGGTCATGACTCACAAGACCACCGGCAAGTTCCAGCCAAAATGGGAAGGCCCATTTATCATCGAGGCCGTGTTCTCCAATGGTGCTTACCACCTCGCCAAGCAGAACGGAGACTTGCTCATGTTGCCCGTCAATGGCAAGTTCCTGAAGAAATACTATGTTTAAACAACATTTTCCAGAGTTTCGAGTTATGTGCCCGCTGGTACCACTGAACTCAACCCCCTAATTTTCCAACTTATCGAGTCACGTACCCTCTTGTACCGCTGAACTCATATCCCAAATTCCCAAGTCATGTACCTGCTGGTACCTCTGAACTTACACTTTGATTCCAAAATTCATGGATTGTCGAGTTATGTGCCCATTGGTACCCCTGAACTTACATCCCGGTCACTCTTTTGAAAGAAAGTCATGTATAATCATACCGCTGAACTTTCTTCCTACAAGAGATCCTCCCTCATGATCTAATACCTGCACTCCCAGTGCACAACAAAGGTAACGGATCCACAAATTTCCAAGACGACCATATCCTCATCACCTCTGAGTCGTCCCATTTCTGCCAAAAACAAATCACCCCTAAATAGAATTTCCATGTCCTCATTACCTCTGAGTTATTCTACGTACCCTCCTTCATTGAGCCCACTCCTGTCATGTCCTCATTACCTCTGAATGGGAAGGCTCCGTCGAAGAAACCTTCATACTTGCCATGTCCTCATTACCTCTGAGTAAGTATGATGATCCCCTTTCGACCTATTACCTGTACCCACAACCGGAGTACGCCAAGGTTAATGGGTCCACAAATGTCCTCTGTTGACCACAAATGTCCTCTGTTGACCACAAATGTCCTCTGTTGACCACCAATACCCTCCGTCGAGTTCGCTCCTGCCATGTACTCATTACCTCTGAGTAGGAAGACTCTACGTTCAAAAAACTTTCCTACTTACCATGTCCTCGTTACCTCTGAGCAAGTATGTCAGTTCTCTTTCATCCTATTACCCGTATCCTAAACCAGGGTATGCCAAGGGTAATAGGCTCACAAATATCCTCAGCTAAATTTCTTAACACAAACCTATCACCTCATCATGCCCCAGGAGCCCAGCTACTCTACGGCAATTCTTTTCTCAATACCAAGAGCACCCATGACCACTTTGCTATGGCTGCTTCAGGTATCCTGACCGAAACTTGTTATCTCTACCAAAAACAAAGGTACGCCATGGGTAACAGGTCCACAAATATATCCCCTATGCGGGGGAGAACATCACCACAATATCACAGGCACAACAGGCAATACAAATGAAGGGTAGAATGGAAAATACTCTTTATTTGAAGGGAGAAAAGAAGTACTACATATTTCGGGACCACGTCCCTTTCAAAAAAAAAGAAGAAGGGGAAAACGGGGACAAAACAAGAGGCCGATTATAGCTCAGCATTGCACAACTCCAAAAGACGGTCCTTTACCAAAGCAGTCCCCCGATCAAGCCTTTGCTTAGCTCGATGCTCGGCCTCTTGGGATAGCTGCTCTGCGTCATTCAAATGTGAATAAGCCTGCCAGTTGTCCTCCACCTTCTTTAGGGCAAGCTCTAGATTAGCAGAAGCCCTACTATACTTGCCAGCCTCCTGAATAGCAATCTCTTTCTCAATACGAGCGGCCTCAAGCTCTGACTCCAGGAAAGCCAGTTTTCTCTGGAGCTCGAGGATCTATTCCCGAACATCGGCCACCCCACGAGAAGCATCCGCTTCCCGAGTCGTGTAATTTTCAGTCCGACGGCTCCACTGGTCGTGCAACTGAGTCAGATTCCGACGGTCCTGTAATATAGCCGGTTTGAGTGATTCCCGGGCAGCCATCACCTTCTCCACCACGGTAGTGAGGAAGTTGCGTTCTCGATTTATGGCCGCAGGTAAATCAGTCTGTTGCAACGAGCGAAACTGGGCAACGAGACGGTCAGCCTCTAATAGCTTAGGCTCCAAGAGCGCAGCCAGTTCCTCTCCCCCAGGGAGTGTTTTAAGGGTATTAATCTGGCCGCCAGCACATCGACGGGCCAGAGTGAAGGGAGTCCCCCTTTCCACCGCTGCTTCGATCCCCCTCTTCAGATGACGATGGAAACTAGCAACTACGTCCTGTATCGCATCATTCAAGACTTCTATGGATGACGGCGTCAGAGGGAGAGTGGCAGACGGTACCAGAGGGACAGTTTCAGAAGTTACCGCACCCGCTTCCAAAGAAGTAAATTCCATACGAAAAGAGGCTTGAATGGCGGCTAACTTCTCTTCTGCCGCCCGAATAGCGTGGATGCTCGGCAGGGAGGAAAGGTTGACCCCCGAAATCACATTCGCAAGGGAGGACACAGGGGGTATCGTCCCTTGTCCCGGCAGTACCGCTACTTGAGGCCCCAAGCTCGACCCAGACGAAGGACCCTCGACACACGGAGATTCCGTCAGGCCCTCTCCGGTAGGGTGTGATCCAGCAATATCAGTCACTGGCAATGACGGGTTGGGATCTGAACATCCAAAACAACCGTTAGACGAAGAATTTGAAGAATGACAGGAACACGTATGCTGATTCACGAATTATAGTTCAATTTGCATTACCAGGGGAAGAGCGTGGGGGCGACGGCTCGTTCACCACCGGCATAGTTTCCCTACCTACAAAGCCATCATGAGGGGGCTCAGATGTTTCAGGAACGGGCGCAGTAAAGCTCCCATCCCCCTGGGTTGAGGTCCCAGCAGGGCAAGAATCCTCGGTCGCAACCGGAAGCACTCCAGCAACAATGATAGCGGTGCACACCCCACTGACTAAATGAGACAGGACTGGATTAGCCTCCGTAATCGGGTCCTGAGGGGCGAGCTCGTCCGACGCCTATAAAGAGCAGAAGAAACAAATAATTAGGTCACAACATAAAAGAAGAAGAAAGGAAACAGCTGAAGCCCAAGTCACCTCAGGAATATCCTCCACATCATCAATAAGCAGCCTGCGACGTCTTACCGCAGCGTGCTTCGTAGAATAAGTTCGGTCGTCAGTGGTAGTCACGTGCCTGCTCCGTTTACGCGAGGAGCCGGGTATCGCAGATGGTTGATCCTTCACCACCTCGTTAGACAGACTAGACGATTGACCCACGGCCCTTTCAGCCTGCACGACTGGAGGTTGAGTCCCAACCTCCTCACCCGAAGAATGGGACAAGTCATCAGTATCCTGTTCGTCGTCCCCCTCATCCGCCCTATTGGACTCTGAGTCCGACACAGGAACTCTATTCGCCCTTTTTTTCCTCTTCTTGGACCCTTCTGGCTTCTCGGCCAAATTGGTGCCAACAATGAAGCTAGTATTCGTATCAAAACCAACAGGAGGTTTGCTCGCTGTAACATGATAAAGAGCCGCTATATACAAAATATCACCCTCCACCTTGGCGTCAGGGAGTGAGAAGCTGGCTCGGGTATGGGTCGTATTATAATAATGCCAAGCCCGAATGCCATCAAGTACACTGCCCTCGAAGCTCAAGCAAGCGCTAGGGCAATCCAGGAACAATTGACTATACCCAAATTGACGGGAAAATCTACTGGGCAGATAAGGCTCCAAGTATACCCTGTTCCGATAACGATACACCAGGTGCGCGGGACGGATGTTGCGTAACCAAAGAAGCATCTTCTCAGTTAAAAGTTGGGGAGGATCAACGCCGTCAACGTGTACCCTCCTCACTTCTCCAGGGGTGAACTCAGGGAGAGATACGAAGAATTCAAGCTCGTCAATTCTCGCCAATGCCCTCCGGCAGGCCGGCATGGTATCATGTTCCCAAGGCTGATGACGATATCGAAAAATGAAGGCGTCATCAACAGAGACGTTTTCATCGGGTTTCGGCCTCATCAATGACCGATAGTGCATTAATAACCACCCCATGAGGTAGTGGTATGGTAGTTCTATCCGGTTAAAGTTCGCCGACACATCACGAGCAATAACTTTGGATGTAAAGGCACGAAGGCCGTGGTGTATGCTACACACCATGGCCGGGAGAAGCGCCAGCCTCACTTTGAAGACCAATTTTACAGCAGAAAGAATGAAATGGCGGCTGATCCTTTCTATAGAACCCGCGCCCGAGACTACACAGTTGCGTAGCCACACCATCAAAAACCCAGCCAAGATCGCTTTATTAGACATCTCCCGGGTACCATAGTGGAAATAACTGAGGGAGTCAGTGCTACTCCCAAACCGGTCACGAGTAGACTTCGACTTCTTAACCTTCGACATCATATCCTTAACCTCCTCTGAGGTTTGGGGAGCTCGAGACGAAATGTGACCAGAAGGACGCAACTTAAAAAGATACAAAATCCAGTCCCTGGTATGAGGGGCGTTCCCTTCTGAACTATTTATCTTCTTAATAGCCATCTGATGGCAGGCGCTATGATGACACAACAGTTTTTGGTACACGGTGACGAAGCCAGGAAACCGCTGATCCAAATCCTCGAGCTCTTCGTTTGTCGGCGTGTATACTTCAAAAGCTTCGTCTTCCCACGGCAATCTGGATACAGTGTTCATTTCGTGAAGAGCAAGCCCCAGTTCTCCTCCGGAGGTAAAGAAAGTCCCAGTACGCCGGTTATACAACTCCAATAGAGCCATAAACAAGGGCTTGTTAATGGACAATCCGTAGCAGGTACCCCTGACGGCGTAGTAAAGATCAATTTCCTGAAGGAAGTCCCCGTACGTCCTCAGAATCCAGGAGGTAAGATTAGTCCATGTGGGAATAGGGTTAATCCAATTCAGCAGTGACAACCTGCCTATGGGATAAGACCCCTTGCGAGCAAGCTGATTCAGAAAAGTATCAGCTAGGGTGAAGGAAAAATTAGGGCCGGTTGTGTTCACAAAAGTACCCGGGAGCAGCCCTATCACAGTCTGACTCACGGAGTCCTTGCCCGCACATATTAAACCCGTGCGTCCGTTGTGGTGAATTTTGCCCACAAACATTCCCTGTTGGGTAGGAGTCAAAGAGCTCACCATCGTCCTGTTCAGCGGCACCATGTTAAACCACGAGAGAGGATAATGTCGCTCCATCTCGAGAATATGAATCTCTACCCCGTCTACAGAAAAATCCCAGTGCTCTGAGACATCCAGCAATCGGGAGTTCTTTATGGAAAAGGCATCCCCGAAGAGAAAGGCCGGTTTCAGATATTCTCCATCCAACTGCCCCGAATTCATCATGGAACAAAGAAAGCTGAAAGGTTGTTTGTTGATAGCAGCCACCCTATCCCTAGGCTCATTAGTGGGAAGCTGATCCACTATACGACGGATTAAGTCATCAAGTTGCACGCCCATGGCGCACCGAGCTGGACCCACAAGGAGCTCTCCTGCTGGGTTGGTTGGAAGATTCACTGAAGAAAGGACAAAAGAAGAAACAGGATTAAAAGAAGGCTAAAATAAAAATTTACTGAATAAAGAAGCTCTCACGAGCCTATGCGGTTCAGGTCAATAAGGTCTTATGCGGCTCCAGTCCAGTGGGGTCCCAACTTATGCGGCTCCAATCCAGTTGGGTCCCAAGAAATGTAGTTTTGGGGAAGCATATGAGGTTCGAGTCAATACAGTCACATGCGGCCTAACTCAGATGCGAATTCCATATGACTCTAGCTCGATAGCTTATGCGGGTTGGACGAATGAACACATTTTTAAACAGAAGAATTCATGCGGCACAAAGCGCTATACGGTTCAGCCTGTTAAAACACATAGGCGGCTCCGTTCAGAGGAGATGGTATGTAGTTTAGATCCGTCTTCTGCGATTCAAACATGGGGCTTTATCTATACGGCTCGGGCATGAAACAGTCATGCGGCTCACACAACATATGCGGCTCACACAGCATATGCGGCTCTGCCATCAAGATTAGAGAAGGGGCTTGTGCATAAACATGCAACAGAGCCATGAGTACTAAAGATCTAAAAGCGACCCTTACCCTCAAAAGCAGGACGAACGTCAGAGGGCACTTCGGGTGCGTCGGGTTCGACGGCTGACGAGGATGTCACCCTCTTACCCTTCGCGACGGTGGAAATGGCTTTAGAAGACTTAGGAGCCATTGCTTCGACAATGAAGACGGAAGGAGAAGACAGGAAAAAGAGTGAACGAAAGAGAAGGTAAAGAAGTCCCTCCGGCTAAAGTTACCCGTATTTATAAACAGAGATAGAGCGTTTCGATTGCACGCTCGATTCCCGTGCATACACATAAACCGACCCTTCGGTTATCAAAATAGCCGCCGAAAATGAAGGCTAAGCTCCTCGGATCCCGCACCAAAAAGCGCCCTTTAAAGATCGACAACACTTAAGTACTAAAGATTGCCATACATGGCAAATGATGACGTGGCTAGAGGCCATGCGGTTGAAAGTCTCCTGTGGCTGAATCACCTATGCGACTGAATAATTCATGCGGCTAGAACTCTTATGCGGTCAGGATTGCATATGCGGCCAATACAGCCATGCTTCTTGTTCAAAGTATTTCAATTTTACAAATTGAAAACTTTGAAGGGGGTCATGTAGAAGCATGGAAAATACTAAAAAAATTGACTCATGCGGCCAAGAAAGACCCATGCGGCTCAGAAAATGCATGCGGCTCAGGGAGTCATACGACATAAGGAGCTATGCGGCCGGAGGTATTCCATGCGGCTCAGAAGACATGTGGCGTGACAGTGCTTCCCTCCGATCCATGCTGCATTAATTGCTTTGACGACTGACCCCTCTAAAAAGTTGACAGACCTGACACCAAAGTAGGTAATTATGACTCTGTCATGATGATGAATCTCTAGGGAAGAGAAAAAAGAATCTCTGACACGATCCCCCGAGAGTAACAAAATGCCACGTGGCCTTGCCACGAGGGCGTGCTTATGCGGCTCGAAGTGAAGACTTCCCATGCGGTTCAGAGTGAAGCTGTCCTATGCGGCTCAGGCCGAGACAGTCTCATGCGGCTCAAGTGGAATCATCCCTATGCGGCTCAAGAAGATCATGCCCATGCGGCTCAAGCAGACACACCCTTATGCAGTTTATGCGGTTCATCATATGGTTCAGAAGTCTGAAGGAGGGGGCCACTGCCCAGACAGTCCTGACACGTGTCCCAAGTCATATGCGGCCTAAATTTCATGCGGCCCAAATCTCATGCGACCCAATCTGCATGCGGCTCCAGTCTCACCATTGGCTCTCAGGATACGTGTCCTCAGCCGATCAATCTCCCAGATTTGTGGCAATCCAAGATCGGGTCAAATCCCAATGATCTGGGCACGTGGCAGGAGAATAAATTTGATTTATTCGCAGATATTAGAGAATCATTATAAGAAAGATTTATGCCAATCAGTATTAATTGCTAATAGGGATTTGGTGTAATCTACCCTCAGAAACGAATGGCCTGGATTGATCAATCCCCAGGCCGCCGCCATCTCCAAGAGCTAATCATTGGCAACCCTAGTGATCATATCCCACTATTATAAATAGCAAGGTGCCATTCCCTTGTAATATATAGAGAGATATACAAAAAAAAACCAGAGAAGAATACGTATACACAGAGAGACTTCCCCCATAGTCAGAGAGAGAATATACACAGAGAGAGAGAAGCCAGGAGAGCAATCAGAGAGAGAGCAAGAAGGCATTTCTTCGTCAACGACCAAGCAGATCTTCCCCGAGTCAAGGCTGCGTACCGATCGTCCAAGGAGTAAGGCAGAGCGGCCGTCGCTTTCCCGAGCCTCTATCGTCACCCCCCAGAATCTAAAATAAACAATCGTACTTAGACTGTTGTACCTAGGTTTTCGTCCCTAGGCTTTCTTTGTACGAGCGAGTTTGTATTGTGAGTCTAAGTTCAGTCCTCCGATAATTGTTCTGTACTTTTACAATCAATGGCAAACAGTCTCGAGCCGTATAGTCCCTTGTGTCGCATGACTCGCTGAGCCGCATGGGCTTTTTGAGCCGCATGGGTTTTCCTGGCCGCATGGATCTTTTTCTATTATTATTTTCCATGCTTCTACAAGGACTATTCAGACACTTGAGGACATGCTACGGACGTGCGTCCTAGATTTTTGAGGTTCCTGGAAGGATCATCTATATTTGGTGGAGTTTACATACAACAACAGTTATCAGGCCAGCATTGAGATGTCACCGTTTGAGGCTCTGTACGGGCGTAGGTGTCGTACACCCATATCTTGGAATGATGTTGGAGAGAGAGCTTTACTAAGACCAGAGATGGTTGTTGACACAGTCGAAAAGGTAAAGTTCATCAGGGACAGACTTCGCGTGGCGCAGGACAGACATCGATACTGGGCCGATAGCCACCGGAGGCCGTTGGAGTTTGAGGTACAGATTTAGAGATAGGATTAGAAGTAGGTTATATTTTGTTTTATTTGATTGATCGTGTTTGATTTTTTAGTAACTTGAGACCTTGCTTGGGATTAGGTTGGAGACATGGTTTTTCTGAGGATATCTCCGACTCATGGTACGATACATTTTGGTGGAGGTGGGAAGCTTAGCCCACGCTTCATCGGCCCTTTCGTTATCAGCGGAAGAGTCGGTGACGTGGCATACAGGCTAGACTTGCCACCTGTACTAGTATGAGTTCACAACGTATTCCACGTATCACAGTTGAGACGGTATGTGGCTGACCCTAGCCATGTGCTCGATCATTCGGAGATTGAGGTTGGACCTACTCTCAGTTATCCAGAGCAGCCTGTGGAGATTCTGGATCGCCGCAAGAAGGTACTGAGGAACCAGGTGATACCCTTGGTACGCGTCGTATGGAGGCATTATTCTCCAGGAGAGTCCACCTGGGAGCGGGAGGATGAGATGCGCGAGCGGTACCCCTATCTTTGTGGACCTTGAGGTATACTTTTCTATCCTTCTCAGCAGTTTAGTTTCGCCTTTAATTTCGAGGACGAAATTATTTTAAGGAGGGTAGATTTGTCACTACCACTTTTTTAGCTTGAGGGTATTTTGGTTATTTTTAAAATTTTGTAATTATTTGGGAATTATTATTATTAATTATAATTATTATAATTTTTAAGTAATTTTTAGTATATTGATTTGGTGCTATTCTTGACTTTGACTAGTGTTGACTTAGGAGACTGTCCTAGAGGCTAACCTAGGTCATGACTACTTTGTTAGGTTATGAAACCCTAGCTTGACCTAAGTTAGTGATTTCAAACTCATTAGAATTTATTTGGGAAAATTAGGATTTGATTTGAATAGAAATGGCTTGTGATTTCACAAGTCATAATTTTTGACTTTGGCCCCATGGAGGCCCATAGACTACTAGTAGAACCCTAACCCTAGCCCAATCCACCCTTGGTCGGCCACCTAAGGTCTCCCCCCTCTATTTAATGCTCCTAGAAATTAGGGCTAGCCTCTTTAGAAATATTTTCCAAGTTTTAGAAAGAGGTAAGTCTCCATCTTCATTAATTCATAGAAATTCCTATTTAATTCCTTTTCCACCCAAACCAATTATAATAGGTTCTAATTCATCTATTATTGCTGTTTATGGAAGATTATTTCGGAGTTTGGCTATCAAGAGGAACACCCCTCTTTGGAGTTTTTTGAGGATTTGACACCTATAGGTAACTATTTCAAAACCTATTGTAATTGCTGTTTTATTTCATATATAGGAAGCCCTAGACCTACCCTAGCTGTAGGTATAGCAAATCCTAAGTTTCGTGTCCGATACGTGTCTGTATTGGACACGTATCAGTCCTTGTATATAGGTGTTTGACGAAATACCCCAAAGGACATTTCGATCTGATTTCTGAAATATTTCTGAATAGGAATTTAGGTTTTAACCTTGCTTAGGGGTTTCTAGTGTCCTGAGTCATGTTTGGTGTCGTGTCGTGTCACCACGGACACAGGAACACGCGGTTGCACACGCGCGCGCGCGCGAGCAGGTTGCTTGCCCTGATGCTCGGGGTCTATTGTGCGTAGGATACGCCACTAGGACACGTGATACTTGACACACACAATGGGACATCGATTGACACCATGTGTGTCAAATTTCTCGATCCCTCGTGTCGTGTCGGACACGGTGTCGTGCGTGCACTGTGCGTGTACTGTGCGTGTGCAGTATGTTATTTTGTTCTCTGTTTTGAATTCGATTTTAAATATTTTAAATTGTGCTTTTAATTGCTAATCTAGATCCTAACATGTCTAATTATCTATGATAGATTAGGTTTACATGATAGTTTAGGGTTGAATGGAATATTCGTTTCGAATTGGGTTAAAAATTTATGTTAACTGATACATTCTGATAATTGTATTTTTCAGTATTCCTAAACTATTAAATCCCAGTTTTAATTGCTGTTATCCCTGTTAAATAATTCCCACTTAATTGTTAACTCATGATTAGTTGATTTTATAAGTTGGTTTGGGTTTTTATTGAGAGGATGAGGTTTTGACCTTGAGTATTGGGTTATTTAACAATGTGTTGGGCTCGAAATGTTAAAATTGATTTCCTTTAACTGAGAATGGGTTCATCTCAATCCTGAATTGGTTTCCCTTCCATTCCTAAACCTGAGATTGTGTTCCTTAATGAACCTGAGATTCATTCCACTCCTACAATGTCATTCCTATACTTGGTATCAATTTACACTAGAGTTTCACTGTCAAGTTATTTTATTATTTACTGAATGAATGCATGATTCATTCATCCTGAACTGATTTCCTAAAACTGAGATTAGTTTCCTAAAACTGAGATTGAATCTCTGAATACCCTTTAACTGAATTCCTTTCCTATTTTTCCTATTGCCCACATACATTGTCAGCTCACTGGATTCAGGATATATACACTTCACTGATTCCTTTAACCTGAGTAATTCTTCATTCCCTTTAACTGAATTCTAGTTATCACCATGTTATTTCCTGTTTTTCTATTTTTCCAAATATCCTGCTAACACACACCCTAATGCTACACTGTTTTACCCTCATGTCTCACACTCACTGTTTTCTAATTTTCCCCTTTACTGTATATCACACAGGTCCTTCTTAGCACTTGAACACAACACCCTCTTAACACACACACACACACACAGAGGTTATCTCATGCCATGCCTCTTGTACCCTCTTGATTCACACACACATACCATATCACACACTCATGTATCTCACTACACACACTCTTGTCTCTCATGACACACACACACACACACTTGAACACATTATGTGTCTTCCTATCCTCTATACATATGTATAGATATATGTAATTGAGAGGTATATATAGGTATCCTATATATATATGAGTGTGTTCTATTGTATATATTAGATATATATGAAATATGTGATATATTATAGGTAACCTATAAGCTAATGTGTATTCTATATTATATTATATAGCTATATCAAAATGTGTATTATATATTGGATATATATTGACATGTAGTCATGTAATTTGTGGGTTAGTTTTTAGATATGATAGCCTATAGCCTATGGATGTATCTGTGTGTCAGTATATAGTCTAGATTGGTCTTGTGTAGCCTTGTTAGACCTAGAATAGACTAGTTAGACTAGTATAGACTTGTTTGACTTAGGTTTGACCTAGTTGACCTAGTTTGACTTCTAGGGTTGACCAGAGTTGACCAAGTGTTGACTTTGGTCTAGATTGACCTAGATTCATGTAGAATGCATTGTAGTGCATCTTATTACCATTCTGGACTTGTTGTGACTTGTGCTGTTCTAATAGGAGCCAGACACCACTCCTCGGACAGTACTTTCATCTTGGACATTCAGATAGCAGGCGAGTACATTCTCTTATCTTTTCATACCTGTCTGGACTATATTCTTGTTCTAGATTACTCTACTTGATGCTGACACGTAACTTCACAGATTAGTACTATATGGATCCTTTCCTGAGATGTTATTCCTCTACGGGTATATCGGGTATTTCATGTTCATGTACTCTATCATGTGCATCAGGTACTCCTTGTACTCGTACTAGTTCATGTATTTACATGTTCTCATGTGCCTTCATGTACTATCATGTACCTCATATACTACTCATTACATGAGTTTACGTATCTTTAGCTGTATTCATGTGCCAATAACGTAACTTGATTGGATCCTTGTGTATTGATTGGGACGGGGTGAGTAGAATTGGTTATGTGAACACTATCCCCAGTAGGTATTCATGTGCTTCTTAGTTGTATTCATGTGCTCCTAAGCCGTTTACATAACCATATTGTACTCTAAATCACGTAGCCACTTACAGTCTTTACTATCATGTATTTACTTTCAGTTACAAATATCTCTTGTTTACTCGTACTTCCTTTTCAGCATTTCATGTATTTTACTCTATTGCATGATTTATACTCCTAACCTGTTATAAACTGTTTTGAGAGATATGTGCTCATTCCCGTCCTGATTGGACTTGTTGTAAATTTTACAGAGGACGAGGAGGAGTCCTGCTTAGATACTTTCTATGGGACAGCCTTAGAGGACACTTGCGATCCGGACTTCCAGTCGGATCCCTTAGCTGTAGAGGCTGTTGCTTCATAGATATCTGTATCTTATTTCATAGTATTGGAGATTGAGTTGTATATATTTGGATCTGTATTATTCTGGATGTTAGTGGAGTTATCTAGATACTTAGTTTTCTCTCTATTGTATTTCCTGTGGTTTTGGATCTTGTATCTTTTATATCATTCTATCTTATCGTATTCTACCTTAGATGTGATTGAGATATATTCTGTTATGTCACCCCCATTCGGGGAGTATAATTGTTATTACCTTAAACTGTTAGATGTTGTGACCTAGGACAACGTTCTACCGCCGATACTGCGGCGTAGGCTGGACGTACCCACGTCTCGTGCCCTTACTCTAGGGTGCGGGTCATGACACATTTTCCTTGATCCTATTTTGCTGGCAATTAATCTGGATCGTTAATCTTGATTGTAACAAATCTGGGTAGTTAATGTTGATTGTGCCAAATTCGTATGGATAATTAATGTTGATTGCCACAAATCTTCGTGATTTGTTATGACAAGCTCGGATCTCCTGCCACGTGTTCAATCTGCTTGATTGCAATAAATCTGATTTGATCCGGGTAATTATGATGATTGTACTAAATCTGGTTGTTGGGATTTGTTGATAAATCTTGATTGATTTGGTGCCACGTGTCCAACCTTCATTATGCTGCGAGCCGTAGGGACACGGGGGAAACTGATCTTCTGCCACGTGTCCTAACCGCGAGCCACAGGGACAGGGTGTCTTGACAGAGCCGCATGAGGGTGGCTTCTTAGGATTTGAACTGCATGAAGGTGGCAGCCGCATAGGTGTGGCTTCCGAAATCTGAGCCGCATGAGGGTGGTTTCCAACTGAACAGCATAAGGCAGGCCACGTGTCAAGGCTGCATGAGTGTGGCCTCTCAGCATTTGAGCCGCATGGAGATGGTCCCCATGATCCGAGCCGCATGAGAGTAGCTGCCGTATGGGGGTGGTTTTTCAGGATTTGAGCCGCATGGAGATGGTCCCCATGATCCGAGCCGCATGAGAGTAGTGGCCGCATAGGGGTGGCCTCCACCTGAACTGCATACGGCTGGCCACGTGTGAAAGCCGTATGGAAGACTTTGGGATTTGATGGATCCTGCCAGCTATAGAGATTTTCTTCCTTTCCCTAGGAGCACGCCATTATGTCAGGGTCATCATTGCAGCTTTATGTCAGAGCTATCAGTTCCCTTTTATGTCAGAGCTGCCTTGTTGTGTCAGAGCATTAAATGAGGTTGCTGCTTAATGGCCAGCTGTAGAGGCAAGCCGCATAAGGCCACGTAGCTTTTACTCGAGCCGTATGGCTAGGTTGGCGTCTTTAGAGCCGCATAAAACTCCTAAGTCGCATGAAGCTCTGAGAGATTCCTTGAACCGCATGAGACTCTATCTGTTTTGAGCCGCATAGATTTTTCTGTTCTTTTCCATGCTTCTACAGTACCATATGCGGGCAAGGTCCTGCATCTGGCTGCCTGCTGCTTCTATCTGAACCCTAGCTGGTATCTCTACGAGGAGAAAGATCTCCTCTATATGCTCGATCCAGTCGTCGGCATATAGGATACCCTCAGTACCTTTGAAATCTCGCGGCCACATCTTCTGAAAGTCCTGAATGCCCAAAGTCCTCGGCTGGTATGGCTGTATCTGCCCTTCCTGTGGTTGGGCAGTCACCTTCTCTATTGTCACCATGGCTAGCTGATGGGCATTGTCAATGCCCTGCCTTATATCCTCTGTCTGGCGTCGCTGAGTCTCCATCATCAGCTGCATGAAGGCAAAGAACTACCCCATATAAACTGTCCCTTGAGGCGGTGGTGGTGGCATCCCCTGAACCCCTGGGGTAGTCTTCGAAACCGGTAGAGGAGCACCCCCAAAAGCTGCATACGGTCCCACCTGAGCTAGAATAAGAGGTGTTGTGATCCCAGGATCCTGTTGAGTCGGGCAAGAAGTGGTAGACCTCTCAGCGGTATCCCTTAGACCAGAGCGCTGCGATCGTGTCTCCACCATCCTGAAGATAGATCAAACAAAGAATCAATTACTGAGAAGGAAGCGATATAATCAAAGGAGAACAGTTTATTTTAAAAAAAGGCAATTAGCAGCAAGAATTAGATAAGAGTTTTCCTAATGTGATTGAGTACCTCAACTTATATCCTATATCCTACTGCAGGCAGTAGTGATACTCTAGTTCGAGTACCGCTACGAAATCGTACTAGTCGCGACTTGACCTGCATGGGTTACCACTAAAAACGTGTCACGACCCGCACCCAGTGTAAGGGCACGAGAAGTGGGTATGTCCAGCCAATGCTACAGTGTCGGCGGTAGAACGTTGTCCTATGTCACAACATCTAACAATATAACTGTACCTATACAATGATATACGCTCCCAAAGGAGGACAATATAAAGGTACAACTCAATCACAGCATCTAAGGTGGAAGAAAGAGTATAAATTGATGGATAAGATAAAAAGAGTAATCGCCAACAAGAGTCACAGATGAGAGTAATAACTGAGTGTACAATATCACAAATATCCAATAATTGAAAATACATGAAATAAGATAACTAAACAGGAAAACTAGTCTAGACTCTAATCTACACAATAGGCAAGTCTTCAGCGACAGTAGGATCCTCTTGGGGGTCCAAGTCACCGGTGTCATCTAAGCCTATGCCATAATATGTAGGGCAGAACTCCTCCTCATCACCTGTAATATTTTCAACAGTCCAATCAGGACGGGAACGAGCACAATACATCTCACGCAGCTCATATCTTGACAGAAAATATAAAGCATGTGATAGGTTAAGATACATGAAACGCTGTAAGAAATAGGCATAAAAAGAAAGAGAGAAACTGATAAACGAAGCTATCTATATATAATAATAGAGAACTGTAAGTGACTATGTGATTTAGAGTACAAGATAGACATGTGAACGGTTTAATTTGTACACGATTACACTAAAGAGTTTGTACATGATTACACTACTTTGGAATTGTTCACATGACTATTTCTACTCCCCCATGTCCCAATCAATACATAAGGATCTAGACAGGTTATGTTATTGTACATGATAGTTTATATATGAAGCTCATGAGATCATGAGAGTACATGAGAGCACATGAGTATACATGAATAATAAGTGTCCACAAAATACATGATATTCGTGAAAAACACATGACATGATGTATTCGATGCACCCGAGGGGGATAACATCTCATGTAATGATCCATATAGTACTAATCCGTGATAATGTCGTGTCAGTATCAAGCAAATTAAACTATGACAAGAATATAATTCCTAACAAGTATAAAATGGTCAGAGAATGTACTCGCTTGATATCTTGACTGTCTGATGAGAATATGAGTTTGAACTGGAGTATCTGAATCCTATTTAGAATAACACAGGTCACAACATGTCCAGAAAGGTAATATTGAACATTACAATGCATTCTATATGATTTCTAGGTCATTTTAGGCTAAAGTCAACTTTTGGTCAACTATAGTCAACTATACTAGTCAAACTAGGTCAACTAAGCCACACTAGGTCTGTAGAAGCATGGAATTTCACGACCAGAAAGCCCATGCGCCAGAACTTGGACAGAACACTTTACAGCAAAGTCAATGAGTATAGACATTTGAAAAAGGACTTTTTATTTATATACAAAAGTCTATTACATGTCTAGAAAAGGTTGTACAAAGGAGAATTTCTACAAAAGAAATATCCTAAGTCTACAACCAGCGGCCACCGTGCACCTCCAGATAGGCGCAGCAGTCACCATGCGCCACCAGTTAGGTACAGCAGATACCATGCGCCTCCAACCAGGCGCATCCCACCATCTCTTCAGCAGCTCAGTTATGTGCATCCAGCTCAGTTATGTGCATCCCTTCAGCAGCCCAGTTATGTGCCACTCTTCCAGCCAGGATCACCTGATAAGTGCTTCGACTAAACAAAGCATTTAACCCTCTGGCTGGAACCAAGGAAGAGAAGAGCACCGCAAATCTATGGCCAGGGGAGGCTTCGAAAGAGCCTCCAAAGACGAAGGAAGACACTTATCGAAACCACGGCTAAAGGAACAGCTTTCAACACAACCAGAGTGGACAACCCCCACTTTGAAGGAAGAAAGAGCCTAGCACCGCAATTTCGATCTGTGGCTCTTCCGGAATAACGGAGACGAGGCCCGAGCATCCCTATCTTTGGATGCAACAGGCACCTTCCGCCTGCCTCAGAAGCCCTCGACTCCGTCTTTTGGATGTAACAGTCACCTTCAAGTGCATCAATGACGACATGGCGCCTCATCTTCACCCTCGGGAGCACTTCGTCAACAGAATGCACCCGAATACCCAAGTTCATGTTGGAAGTACATAAGGGAACGAGAAGCAAACCTTCTCTCCATGCCACTATTTATAGGCCGGGCAGATCAAACCCACGTGCCAAGTGGATGGCTCTCCAAATTCCGTACAATAAATTTACATTAAATGGATGAACCGGACGCCTCGAATTCAGCCAAACGGCTATTTAAAGCACTCGAGGAGCGAAACAGCCGCATCATTAAAAGACATGTCGGATGCGCCAGCCAGACAGCGCATCACACGGACGCGCCCTTCGGCATCAGGCGCATCACACAGATGCGTCCTTCAGAACCAGGCACATCACAGAGGATACGCCCCCATACATCCCCATACCGAGTGGAACGCCAATCGACGTGCCAACTCAGTTGTCCATCGAATGTCAGAAACATTAAATGCTGAACTGACAGAGTTGGCAGCACACCTCCCAAAGTCTGAACAGTTGACAGCTTTTCCAGAAAATGAAGCATCGGCAACGTCAGCATCATCATGACTTTATTCTGACGGTTACTGCCACGTGGCCACTCAACCGCCTGCATGCGCCTCTGTAGCCATGCGTCCACATCTTCATGCGCCTCAAAAGCTATGCGCCTCAGACTACTCTCTGATCCCAAAAGACAGAAGAAAAGTCGCCTGCATGTGCCTCAAAAGCCATGCGCTCCGAACGGTTTGTAACTCCTAAAGGTTATGAGCCGCAGCCTCCTCCTGCGTCCAATCCAAGACGCAGCTCACCAGATCACTTTTCCCCACCAAATCCGAGATCTTCGAGCCGTGAGTCGATGACACGTGTCCTTTGACTCAACTCATCCAAGATTTCAGCAACAGAAAGATCTTCTCCTCTGCTACGTGCCGGCTCATAATAGCAGTATGAAGAATTCTATCCCTCGATTAGGGCGCATCCTACGCGCCTCCATCAGCAATCTCCATGTGGCATCCCCACACACCAGCGCATCCTACATGCGCGCATGAGCAGCCAGCCTACAAAACTATAAATAGAGGGATCATTTCCGTCTCACCCACGCACAGAATCCACAACGAACATACAGAGAATCACTAGAGAGGCAGATACAGACACTCAACGTCTTCCTCCTCTCAGCAAGCTCCAGCACCCAGAGCAATCTACACCTTCAAAGAACCGATAACCGTCGTCAGCTCGTCAACGGAGTCAACGTATTACCACTCACTCCATTGGCACTAAGGACCCAGATTAAACAAAAGTGTACTCCTAGGACTACATCTAAGTCCTACATTGTAACACTGTTCTGTTTGTGTTAAAGTTTTCAATCAATAATTTTAATGGCAAACAAGCTGGCGACTCTGCTGGGGACTTCTTTCTCCTCTTCCGAGAAAGTCGTGTCACAGGCCGACGACGTGAAGGTGGGCTCCTCCCACAAAACGCTGGTCGTGCGCCTCAATCAACAGGCGCACGAGGAGTTCATTTCTGAAGGAAGTGCGAGTCCTTCGAAGCGGCTGCCGAAGCCGAAGAAGACCCGCCGAGTCTTGGTGCGCAAGGTCGACGCCTCGGGCACCACCACTGAAGGGGATGCGCCAATCCAGCCTTCCCTTCCTGCTGACGTTCTCAGCAACCAAGGTGCGCCCGCTGATGCAGCGCATCTCTCGGGGAAGCGTGCGGCTGACCACGTTCCCCAGCCATCTCCCTCTCAGGCGAGGAAGATGCGTCGACGGAGCAAGGGCGCAACCAATGTCCCGCGCATCACCTCTGATGCGCCACAAAAAGCCTCTGTCTTTGACAGACTCACTCGCTGTAATGGCGAGGAGAATTTGGATGCTGAGTACTATGCGCCCCAGCGGGCTAGTACAAAAAATCCAAGACGGCACGGGCCATGCGCCACAAACGTGCTATGCCAGCAGCAGGCCAGAAGCACGCGCTCACAATCACGCGCGCTGCTGATGGCAAGCTGTACAAGGTCGACTCAGGTGCCTCTGCACCAAAAATGAGTCGACCTTCAAAGTCCTCATCTCACTTAGGTGCATCTACTCTGCGTGCACAACCAGGTCGAGTGAGGCAAATTCAGTGGTCTTGAACTCCCACGCCTCCTCTGGTTGTGCGTTTGAGGTCCGTTCAAGTCACTTCAAATGTTGTGGTTCCCCCACTACTGATCGTGATGCCTGCTTGGTTTTAGATCAGGGGGCGTAGCACTCATCTGACCACCCCGGCGTTTGGCCTTGCCATACGTCTGAAGGGGGTGTGAAGGTAGCACTCTCCTCCAACGACCTGCGTAATGTGATCACTCATAGCGCCGGTCAGGAGAGTTGACCAACAAGCACGATGCGCCTCTCACGGGGCATACTGTGCAGTGGTCACCATCAACTGCTGTTGCAAGGCGGCAGTACCACCAAGGCAATCAGTCTTCCAGCGACTGCAATCATCGACACCCTCCGACGTCGCCTTGGGACGAAGGTGTCAGCAGAAGAGGAGCCAAGGGTAGCTTCATGCAACGTGATCTCCAACTCCTCAGTCCGGAAGACGACTGGCAATTCTCGTCTTCATCCAAAAGCCAGCCGAGGAAAACCAAGGCAGCTGTCTCGACCTCTGGAGTGTTCGAAGGCACTCGGTCGAGGAAGAAGTTCTTGGAGGAAGCTGAAGGTAGTCAGACCCTTGTTGAGCCTCCTTCCGAAGATGAAGATATCCAAAGCACAGCTGCGGCGGATCTTCATCCTCGAGGCGAAGTCAGCCTCCCAGAAGCCCCTCAAAATGAGGATGTCCCCCAGAACACAGCTGGGGGTAGAAACGAAGAGGCCCTTCAAGACGGAGCTGAGGGCGATCAGGCCCTTGCAGATGCGCCCGTTGAGAATGACCTCCTGAATGTGGCTGGGGGTGGCCAAGGTGAAACACCAGGAGAGGCGACCCCCACATGAGAGTGAGGCCGAGAGCGAAGCCTCAACCAATCCATCCACCCGGCCGTGTCATGACAGTATACATGGCTGGGAGTGATTCCGAGTCTGATGCGCCGCAAGACATTATCCAGCGCATAGACTCATTAGAGGGAGGACTCAAAACCCTCTCTGCCTCTATGCAAGCACTGACTCAAGCAGTGTTTGATATACGGTCGGCCTTGACTAGAACACCTTCAACTGATCCCGACCCGAGAACCAATGGAGAGTCGAGTGTGCCCCTCCAACGGGCACCCTCAGACACAGAAGTACCCCGGACATCGGAGCCCTCAAACGCTCCATTCCAGATGGTACCACCTTCCCGACTCCTAGTTCCACGGAGGATGTGGTCGAAATGATCAAGGACTTGCGGGAGCGCTTCGAGTCTAAGAACAGGCAAGAGGAGCGCCAGAAGATGGGCATTCCCCAGCCTTATCCCCTCGAGTGGAACAAGGTCGTTTATCCCCCAAAGTATAAACCACAAACACTCACGCCGTACGACGGAAAGGACTCTCCGCGTCGGCACCTGATGTACTTTCAGTCGCAGACGGGGCATCTGCCAAAGGAGGATACGCTCCTCACCAGCATCTTTGTTGGGGCCCTAAAAGGAGTGGCGTATGACTGGTACAGCCTCCCCGATAATTCCATATCGTCCTTCGACGACTTGACGCGCTTCTTCCTCGACCGCGTCTACGACGGCGGGAAGGACATGACGATGGCATCTCTCATAGAGATACGCCAGAAGGAGAAAGAAACGGTTCGGTGTTCATCGAACGCTTCCGACAGGCCTGCTTCAGGCTACCCCCAGGCATGCCAGAACATGCGCTCCTCTCCTCTTGAAGCATGAACATGCTACCTGCAGTGAAGCTCTGGCTCAACTCTACTCTCCCTTCCGACTGGAGCTCCCTGATCATCGAAGCTGAAGCCGCAGAAAAGAAGGCGGCCAATGCACGTCTTCTGGGTGTCAGCTTTCCCGCCTTTGATGATAAGGGAAAAAGGTCTGCAGCCAACAACTCCGGACGAAAGCAAAGGGAAAACAGGCATTGACTGTTAATGCCTCGAAAGGCGCATCTGTGCCTACTCAGAAGCCTCTACTGGCACCGATCCAAGGAGGTTTATTCATTCAATGACGAAGACACCCTGCAACTCTTCGAAATACTGAAGCAGGGTGACAAGATCAAGCTCCGGACCCAAAGCGGCCCGATGAAGTCGAGAAAGTGACAACCCGAGGTACTATCACTACCATCGGTTTGTCGAACACCTGACCAAGGACTGCTACGTCCTCAAAAATTACATCCAGCGCATGATCAATGCGGATGTAATCTCCATCGACTACGAAGAGAAGACGGTGTCAGCCAATGTGGTGTCGCTTCAGTTCGGCACCTTGCCGTCGACTACCACACAAGATGGCGTCGTCCCCATCCCTAAGGCGATAATGGAGGTGGTGAACTTACCACCTACCCGTGACAATGCGAGTGGACTCACCCCACTCACCACATCTCGAGGAGAGGTCCTGTGGGTTCACCCCGACCTCGTCTCCGAGGTGACTCAACAGGAGGCACGCTCTACCTCCAAGTCAAAAGGCAGGAAGATCAAGTCTGCCGCACAGTCTCTTCTTCAACGAAAGAGGCACTTCCAGTGCAGACGCGTGTACAACAGAACACCCAGCCCGGTGAAGCCGCCGCCGAAGTGGTGCCTCCTGGCACCATCCCTGAGGAGGGTCCGTCTAAGCCCTCAGCAGCCAATAAACAGAAGCAGATGGAGGCCCGTTTCGATAGACCTCTACGGAAGGAGAATGCTTCGGGGCTAGCCAAGCCTCACAACTTTGACATTCTGGCACAACTGGCCAGTACTCCTGCACGCTTGTCTTTGTTCGAGCTCCTGCGTCTTTCTAAAGATTCCCGAGAAGCTCTCTGCGAAGCTCTGAAGGATGCTGAATCCTTTCTCAGTCAGGTCAAGCAGCCTGAAGACCTTCCAACTACTTGTGCGCATTGTCATTGTGCGGATGAAGTTATTCCGAACATAACTTTCACCCAACAAGATATGCTGCTCAAGCACCACCGACATAACCGGCCGCTGTATTACACAGGGTACATCGGTTCAGTCAAGATGAGCCGGATTCAGATCGATCCAGGGTCTTCCTCAGCATCATCCCGAAGGCGCTGCTATAAAACTGGGGATCCCAATGTACCGGCTGGCGCCCTCCAACACAACCATCAGTGGCTTCAACGCTAGCAAAAGCGAGCTACTGGGCAAGATTCGACTGAAGTGTCACATCGGCAACCTCAAAACTGAGGTGACTTGCTATGTGGTGGATGCCGAGGTCAACTACAACATCCTGCTCGGTCGACCATGGCTATATGAGTACATGGTGGTGCCCTCCACGCTCCACCAATGCCTGAAATATGTATCCACGAACGGCGTCATCCGGACGGAGTTCGCAGATATCGATCCTTTCAAAGGGATTGAAGCCTACTTCACCGATTCTGACTTGTACAAGCCACTTGACGAGAAGGAAGCCAACGATGCTGATGATGAGGCAGAGACGGCAACAGAGCCGGACAAGGAGCCTGAGATGACTCCTGACACCCCCCTTGAAAATCCGACTGAAGGGTAAACCACCCAGAAGGTGCCTCCAATGAGCATCAAGCTATCAGGGAAAGCACCGACTCCTGAAGCTCCCCTGAAGATACGCCTCAAGGGAAAGCCGCCTCAAACATCGGCTCCCCGCGGCAAAATTACAGGGGAAGGCACCACTCACTGGAGACGCGGCCGAGGCACCTTGAAGGTGCGTCTTAAGGGCAAGCTGCCGCAGTCATCCAAGATGCCAGAGAAGGCTCACATAACCCTCTCAGACCCCAAAGTCAAAGCTGTGGTGGACTCTCCTGATCCGACCCCAGTGCTTACAGATGAGGAGCTCGGCGAATATATCTCCTGATGTAGATGCACCCTCCTTAGACAATGTAATCCACGGGATAAGATCTCGTATTTTATCAATAATAGAGTGTCTTTTAATTATTCTTGTCTTCCGTACTGGAATGCCATGTATACATTAGATAACGCTCTACGGTCGTTGCAAACACAAATAACGACCGTCCATCATGTAAATTGAGTAGTCCCGTCTCAAGGAGTCTGTTTCATAGCCCCTCCACGAAGCCGAGACGAAGGATCCATCATCTTTGGCAAAGCCGAGCGTCATCAAGACCTCCGCCACTCGAACCAGAACCTGATACCGGCAGAGTACAAGTCTATCGGTACACGGATACGGCAAAGCACATCATCCAAAAGATGGGCTATGACCTGAAAAGCAACAAAGGCCTAAACTACGGCAAGGGTCGACATCCCTCTCCGGCTTCCGACACCTAAGGGAAAGCCGCAGGACTACTACAATTGGACTCGACGGGGGGTAGGCTATGTTACGCCGCCATCAACTCCAGAGGGTTCAGACGCAGAAGACGTAGAACATTCCCACTCGTCTGAAGCATCGACTTGGGATTCCGATACCAGTATCGGATCAGTTTCAGAAAAGTGTTGTCAGCTAACATGACATCAGCACAACCTCAAAAAGATGAAGGCGAAGACCAAGCGCCGGAACCCTTCGAAGAGGAACCCTGGGCTCAACGCCTAGGAGAACAATGGAATCTCGTTTTGAGTTACATGAACCTCCACCGAGACGAAGTCGAGCAGATCGACCTCGGGGACGGGTCTTCTTCCAAACCCATCTTTATCAGCAAAAGCCTAGAAGGAGAAGACCGAGAATCTTTAATCCAGCTGGCTAAAGAGTATATCGACGTCTTCGCCTGGAGCTACGAAGATATGCCGGAACTCGATCCACAGATCGCGATGCATAGGTTGAACATCTTACCTGATGCCAAACCTATCAAACAACAACAGCGACGTTTCCGTCCGGACATCATGAATGCCATCGATCAGGAGGTGGACAAACTCTTGACCAGTGGCTTCATTCGTGAGGAACAACACCCGGATTGGATAGCCAACGTCCTGTTATCAAGAAGAATGGGAAGATACGAGTCTGTATCGACTTCAGGGATCTCAACTCTGCTTGCCCGAAGGACAAATTCCGCTTCCAATCACCGATGTGATGATCGACAACACATGTGGCTTTGAACGCATGTCCTTCATGGACGGGTATTCAAGCTACAATCAAATCAAGATGTTCCCCGATGACGCAAAACACGTCATTCAGGACTCCGAAGGGTATTTTCTGCTACACAGTGATGCCTTTCGGCTTGAAGAACGCCGGTGCAACATACCAACGAGCTATGAGCACCATCTGCCGTCAATATCTCCGTAAGACAGTCGAATGCTATGTTGACGACATCGCAGTCAAGAGCCGCCTCAAAGGAGATCACCTACAGGACCTGAAGACGGTCTTCGATCTCATGCGGGCACATCAACTCAAATGAACCCCGCTAAATCCTTCTGGGGGTTTCTAGCGACAAATTCTTGGGCTTTGTCATCACGGCGAAAGGCATTCATGTTGATCCCGAGAAGACCAAAGCCATCCTCAACATGGACCCTCCGAAAAATCTTCAAGAACTTCGGGGCTTACAGGGACGTCTAGCATACATCCGGAGGTTCATAGCAAACCTCTCCAGTAAATGTCAACCCTTTACTCAGCTCATGAAGAAGGGAGTCTCTTACGTCTGGACAGAGGAATGCCAAAAGGCTTTCGACGACATCAAAGCCTACTTGACGAGCCACCAGTCCTGGTGGCACCCGTCGCTGGCAAACCATTTCTCCTTTACGTCGTGCCATGGATCATTCCTTGGCGCTCTGTTGGCTCAAAACAGCGATGCAGGCTATGAGCAAGCAAGCTACTACCTCAGTCGAACGCTCATCGGGGCCGAACACCGGTACAACCCGTCAAAAAGGAGTGCTTGGCTTTGGTGTTTGCCATCCAGAAGACTCGTCATTATGTCTCGGGCCAGACAATTCATGTCATTTCCCGAGTCAATCCACTCAGAGTCCTCATGACGAAGCCAGGATCATTGAACTCCCGGCTAGCCACATGGGCGATCTTGCTAACACCGTATAATATGGTGTTTGTCCCGTAAAAAGCTGTTAAAGGTCAAGCTCTGGCTGACTTTTTAGCTGCACACCCCATCCGGAATCCTCAAAACTCTATGAAGACATACCGGATGAGATCCAAGAATCAAACGTCACCGAAGGAAGCTCCGTTTGGCGGATGTTTTTCGATAGCACTTCAAGAACAGGCCCCAAAGGCCAAATCATCGCAGGAGTGGGGGTAGTCTTAGTCCCCCGATCAGCTGGTCATCCAGCGTGCTTACTCCCTTTCGAAGCCGTGCTCCAACAATGTTGCCGAGTACAACGTACTCATCATGGGACTCCAGCTGGCACAAAAGCTGGGGGTGGACCATGGAAGCCTACGGTGACTCAAAACTCGTCGTGAACCAGATTCGGGGACAATACGAGGTTCGCCATGAAGATCTGATCCTTACCATGAAGTTGCATTAAACATCATTTCAACCTTCACCGGGTTCTTCATCGAACACGTACCTCGTCTACAAAACTTGGAGGCTGACGCTCTGGCTGGCCTCGCAGCCTCATTGGCAGCGCCCCTTGGGACTCAACACTATGTCACGGTAACTGGCCGAGACTTGGTTTGTCCTAGAAACAACCTATGCTTGTGAGTGGCTCATGCCATGCCGACGAACACTGGTGTTAATTCGAGATTGGAGGTTCCCGTTCATCGACTTCGCTGTCTACGGAATCCTTCCAGAGGACCCGAAGGAAGCCGTCTCAGTCAGGAGACGCTCTCTTCGATTCTACTACGATACAGCCACCAAAACGCTGTACCGACGCTCCTTCGATGGGCTCCTCCTTTGATGCATGTCCAACGAAGAAGCGGCCGAAGCTCTTCGAGAAGCTCATGACGGAACTGCGGAGCTCATCAACCCGGTCCTAAGTTGCAGGATCGACTGCGACGTATGGGCTACTACTGGCCAACCATGGCCGCCGATGCTGTTGAATATGCTAAGAAGTGCCACGCATGGCAACTTCATGCAGACTTCATACATACACCGTCTAAACCACTACATCCTACAGTCGCCTCCTGGCCCTTTGAAGCCTGGGGTATGGACATTGTAGGACCGATCACCCCTCCTTCATCAAGAGGACACCGCTTTATCCTGGCCATCACCGACTACTTCTCCAAATGGGCGGAAGCAGTCCCACTAGCGGAAGTAAAGCTCCAGGGTGGTCAGCTTTATCAAACACCATGTCATTTACCGTTTCGGAGTACCCCGCGGATCATTCATGACAATGGTCCTCAGTTTATCAGCCATATTTTCAGCAGGTTCTGTGACAAGAATCGCATTCAAAATGTGGCATCCACCGCCTACAATCCGACTGCAAACGGGTTAGCGGAGGCGTTCAACAAAACTATCGTTAGGCTGCTCAAAAAAGTCGTGTTATCCAACAAACGCGACTGGGACGAAAAGCTTGGCGAATGCCTTTGGGCCTACCGCACAACGGTACGGACCCCAACCGGCAACACACCATTCTCCTAGTCTACGGAAGCGAAGCGGTACTGCCCCTCGAAATACAGATACCCTCACTCCGTGTAGCAATCACAAATAAACTCACAGAAGAGGACAATCAATGTCGTCGTCTGCAGGAACTAGAGGCACTCGACGAAAAGCGTCTCCTGGCTTAACAACGCATCGAACTCTACCAAGCCCGTATATCACAGGCTTTCAACAAGAAGGTCAAGCAGAGGACTTTCCAAGTTGGCAACCTGGTTTTAGCAGTCAGAAGGCCAATGGTGTTAACTCACAAGACACCAGGAAAGTTCGAGCCCAAGTGGGAAGGACCTTTCAACATAGAGACGGTATACTCAAACGGTGCTTACCGCCTCGCCAAACCCAATGGGGACTTGTTCATGATGCCCATCAACGGCAAGTTCCTAAAGAAGTACTATTCTTGACATCCTTCAGACATGTACTTCCCCAAAGGGGATCTGTGGACCCAATCATCGGGGCTCACACAATCTCCTTTCACAAACTCATACGCTTCCGGAACCCAGCTGTTCCGTGGCATCCTTCAGTAGAAAGATAACCACGTCCCATCACCTCTGAGTTGTCCCTCTACACCCTACAAAGCAGAATCTTATGCTCCGTAAGCCGACGCTATCCTTCATGTTTACCACGTCCACATTACCTCTGAGTAAACATCTCGTACAAACAACCCCTGCGTTGTCGTACATTGATCGCAGAACTTCCACGTCCACATCACCTCTGAGTTGTTCAGCGTATCCCCCATGATCATTCCTGCCACGTCCATAATACCTCTGAGTAGAAAGATTCTATCATTTGAACCCAATAATTGCTATGTCCACATTACCTCTGAGCAAACATGTTGGTTCCTTCAAACTTATTATCTGTACCTAAAAACCAAGGTGCACAAAGATAATAGGTCCACACAAATCATCAAGTTATAATAATAAAAATGAACACATCACAAAAAAGGGGTGTGTACTTCTTTATTTTCTAAAAAAAAAGAGTACATAACTACATTATCCCCCAGCAAGGGTTGTAAAAGAACATAAAAAAGGGGAGAAGCTACAGTCCCTGAACCTCTCAGGGTGGGCTGAGAGCTCTCTGACTCGACGTCTTAAGTCGGCTGTACGAGTCTCCACAGTCGCCAGGACTCGACGCTCAGCTTCTTGACGTATCAATTCAACGGCCTCAGCGGAAGTTTCGCTCTCATGCTTCTCATCAAGCTGTTGTTGCTGCTGAGCCAGGGCAAGAGTCCGCTGAGTAAAAGTTGCTTTCTCCTTCTTGAATGCTACGTGTTCAGCCCGGACACGTTCGATATCTAGCTAGAGTCGGGCCCGTTGGTCCTCAAGGCGGCGCATCTGGGTGTTGATCTCTGCGATGTTAGCTTCCAACAGCTCGTGTTTCCATCGTCTTCCTCATGGACTGAGATAACTGCTCTACCGCAGCCTCAGTCTCAGCCACCTCGCGCTCCCAAATGCTCACAGTGGCCTGGTAGGAAGACTCGATCTCGGCAATCAACTTCCCCTTCTCTGCATCTATCACGACGGAGAGGTCATTTCGTTGGATGCGCTGAAGTTCTCCGAGCCGCTCGTCCAGTTCGATCACCGAAGCCTCCAGAATTTCGGCTATATGGTCGTGGCCTTGGTGAACGCGGATCAGCTCGATACAGGGCATTGCCAGAGTTTTGCCGTCGTAAAGCTCCCGTAGGCATCCATCACCGCAGATACACCCCTCTGCAGTATTTTGTACACCCCCTCGACGAGGAATTTTATATATTCGTCTGCGTCCGCCAGTACCTGCGGCATCATAGCAGGAGTTGGAGGAGCTACTACAGTTAGCAGACCGGAAGAAGATCCGCCAACCTCAACCTATGAGGCTTGAACCTCGGCATCAATAGGCTCTTCATCGACAGGGGCCAGACTGCTAGCCCGAGGAGCCGAAGGAACAGAGGAAGCCGGCACAGGCGTCGAGATAGTACCCCAAGTAGAAGGAGCAACAGAGGGTTCCACACCATTTTCCTTCACAAGCCCGGAGGAACCACCGACGTCAACGGCCACCTCTTCTACCCCCACATCCTATCAGCGACCAGTACCACCCCTGGCAGAACGGGGAGATCAACACTCAATTCCCGACCCGCCTCGGGAGACAGGACCGGCAGAAGGGTCTCATCCTTCTCAAATCCCTCTACAGGGACAGAATCTATCGCTACCTCCTGATCGGTAGCCACCTCAACTTCCACGGTTGAGGCTGGGGTAGGACTCGGCAATGATATAGCCGCCTCCCCTCATCATGACAAGGAGGAAATCAACCCTCTCCTCTGTTCCAACTACCTCTGTTGCCCCCGCAACAGACTCTTGCAACGCTAGAGCAACGTCATCGGAAGGCGACGAACTCCATTCCTCTTCACTGTCAGGGAGCCGCGTGCCTGCAAAACCCTCATCATTTGAAGCCTCCGTTGTGGCCTTCGTCATCTCGAAAGCTGCTACACCCTCAGCTTCCCTCCTGACATAATCCGGGGATACCGGAATCTCCACGACGATAGCATCCTCCGGATCCTCCTCTACAGGAGACATCATAGTCGGTGGGATACGCACTCCAGACGAGCCCGCCATCTCTTTTCGTCCACTCGATTTTGGAGTATGAGGCTTTCTTTTAACGGTTCCTACAAAAGAAGGGGATCGTGCATAAAATGTGGAACCCAAACTGGACTATATAAGACATCCTTACCTCTGCCGACGCCGAATCCGATCCGACACCGTCGGTGACGACGCCTGCTTCTGCTTCTTCAGCACAGGAGATTCAGCTCCTGTATCTGCACATCATTTGATCGATCGCCCGAGGGGTCTGCCTGAGATGCGGAAGGGGCACCCCGATGACCCGCCCCTGACGGACGATGCGATCGAGCTTTCACTAGCATGTCCCCAGTCACTGCTAACTGGGTGCCTGCGATAAGACTGGTCTCCCTATCATATCCGGAGGGCACGGCAGCCATAACACAGTAAAATTTGGCGGCCGAGTAAAGAATGGGCGACCGCGGATCTGGGACGGGCAACGTAAAACGAGCCCCGATGTATCCGGCATTATAGTAATGCCAGGCTCGTGCACCATCCAACAAACTTCCAACATACCCCAGAGTAATACTGGGGTTATCCAGCATCAGCTGGGCATAACCAAATTGCCGTGCAAAGCGGCTCGCAGATATGGTTCCAGGTAGCACTGATTCCTGTTCCGGTACACCAGATGGGACGGCCGTACTTTGCAACCAACGGAATCCCCATTGAGGCAGAACGTGGTACCTTCGCCCAAATCCTTTAAATCTTCGTTGGCCTCAAAACCCAAGTAGATTGGACCAACTTTGGTGATCTCCCAACCTTGAAGACGGGATAAAACCTTTCTACAGACAGGGACACCAGTGTGCGACCAGCTCCTCCGATGGAAACGGCGAAGGAATGCATCTCCAGCCCTATAGTCTTCTTCTGAGCATGGGCATCACATTGGGGTAATGCAAGATTAACCATCCCATCAAATAGTGAAACGGCAGTTCGGCACGCGGGAAGTTATTGTTTATGCCTCTGTCATGAATCACATTTCCCGCAAACTCTCGCAAACCTCGCTGCAGGTTACATACCATTGCGGGGAGAAGAGCCAAACGCCGGCCGAAGACCAACTTTACGGCTGGCAGGATTAAGTTCCGGGTCACCCTCTCTACGGCACCGGATCTGCCTGCGAACACGCAATCCTGGAGCCATATCATCAAGTAGGCCGTCAACACTGCCTTGGAGGACATTCGATAAGCAAGATGCTAGAAGCAGCTATAGGAGCGTTCATCTGATTGCTGGTCTTCATTCCCTCGGGGATTCTTCTCACCTAACCTGCTCATTTCGGATAGCACGTCGCTACGAGAGAGTGCCGGTGGAGTAGAAAACTGCGAAGGATCCTCTTTGTCTTGTCTAAAGACGTAACTCTCCAAGCGGTCACATGGGGCTGCGTCCCGCTTTTATTCCTTCTTCTCTGCATATAGTAATGATGACTCGCCACTTCCTTGAAAACGGTCGTCATCTCCTCAGCCCTGTCCCCTAGGACCTGAAGCTCTTCGTTGGTTGGAAAGTACTCTTCATAGGGTTCCGACCCCCAAGGGAGTTTTGACACCTCATACATCTCATGAAGTACGAGCCCTAACTCTCCCACCGGAGTAAAAAAGGTCCCGGTATGGATATTAAACATCTCCAGGTGTGCGGAACATATGCCTATTGATGTCAACACCCGCCTGGGTAGCACGGATCGCGGCAGTCAACCCAATCTCTCGGAGCTCAGTCCGAAACCGCGACAAGATCCAGAGTGTCAGTCTATCCCATTTGGAAACGTAATGGCACCAACCCTCCACTCGAAAATCTCCTTTTGGGTATGAGCGTTCCATCAAAAATATGATGTGTAAAAGTCAAGCACTATAAGCAAACGTATCAATGGGTACATCACTGTAGAGGCTCCCAGGACGTAGAGTCCGCCAGGTGAAAGAAGACCCAGACCGTACGACGGTCAAAGTATCCCTTTGGTCGGAGGTAGAATCAATTTGGATGACGCCAATCACCGCTCCCCCTGAGAGGGGGTAAGATCCCAAGACATCCTCCTCTTGGAAACAAGGCGACAGAAGGACGTCAAAGGCAATTGACGTTCAAGTTGCTTAACAGTCATATGCACCCCATTTGCTGCAAAGAACCAGTCCTACTTGACCTTCAACACCGTCGCCTCAGTAGAAGTGAGGCGGTCTCCGAATAGGAACTCAGGCTTCAAGAAAGTCACTTTATCAGATGTGGAAGATTTTAAAACTCCATGCTCCATCATCCGTTTGAAACCCATACTGTTGTTCCCGATTTGAGTCATTCTCTCGGGAGGCTGATCCAGCATAAGAGCATCTTGAGCAGGGTTTATCACTTCTCATAATCTACTCCCATCTGATTGAAGGCAGCCTCCAAGAACACTTTATTCAAAGGCGGGATTGCCATTGACACTAGCAAAGATTCGAAAATGTTAGAAACAACAAGAGAACACACAATGTGTCTGAAAAAGGAGCTTCGGCACATCATCCGGGTTCAAACCCATGCGCGTCAGCAGCAGAGCCTTGGCGCATCATCAGGGTTCAAACCCATGCGCGTCAGCAGTAGAGCCTTGGCGCATCATCAGGGTTGAAACCCATGCGTGTCGGCGGGCAAAGACCGCGGCACATCATCAAAGACTCAAAGTCTATGTGCGTTGGTATACGAAAAATGAGACTTACCAACAACCTCCGGCCGAACTTCGACAGGCCGACGGGGAACGTCAGCCGCCACAACTTTCACAGGCTCCTTTCCTTTCTCCTTTCCCTTCCTTGCCAGCACCGTCGCGAGGAGTCTTGGGAGCCTTCTCTTAAAGAGAAAAAAGTTAGGGTTTTGAAGAAGAACTCTGAAGAAAGCAAAGGCACAGAGAAGAAGAACTCTCTCTCTCTCTCTCTCTCTCATCTATTTAGGGCTTGGTCACACGCGTGAACCGATGACGAGTGATCTCAGCCGTCGCTTCAAGTTCTGTGAAGAGATAACAGCAAATACAACCAAAAGATCATCATTAATCTTTTCGGTTACCGAGGCATCATCATATGCATTAACTAAGAGGCATGCGCCCGAACAGGCATACGCCCAACACATGCTCTCTGACCTCCATGCTTCTTATTCAAAGTATTCCAAAACTTATTCAAAAGTTTTGAAAACTTTGAAGGGGGTCTTAGAAGCATGGAATTTCACACCTAGAAAGCCCATGTGCCAGACACTATATGCGCCAGAACTCGGACAGAACACTTCACAGCAAAGTCAATGAGTATAGAGATTTAAAAAAGGACTTTTTATTTATATACAAAAGTCTATTACATGTCAGAAAAAGTTGTACAAAGAAGAATTTCTACAAAGAAAGATCCTCTACAGCCAGCGCCACCATGCGCCTCCAGATAGGCACAGCACACCATGCGCCACCAGTTAGGCGCAGCAGATACCATGCGCCTCCAACCAGGCGCATCCCACCATCTCTTCAGCAGCTCAGTTATGTGCATCCAGCTCAGTTATGTGCATCCCTTCAGCCCAGTTATGTGCCGCTCTTCCAGCCAGGCTCACCTGATAAGTGCTTCGACTAAACAAAGCATTTAACCCTCTGGCTGGAACCAAGGAAGAGAAGAGCACCGCAAATCTATGGCCAAGGGAGGCTTCGAAAGAGCCTCCAAAGGCGAAGGAAGCTGATCGAAACACGGCTAAAGGAACAGCTTTCAACACAACCAGTGGACAATCCCCACTTCGAAGGAAGAAAGAGCCTAGCACCGCAATTTCGATCTACGGCTCTTTCGGAATAACGGAGACGAGGCCCGAGCATCCCTATCTTTGGATGCAACAGGCACCTTCGCCTGTCTCAGAAGCCCTCGACTCCGTCTTTTGGATGTAACGGTCACCTTCAAGTGCATCAATGATGACATGGCGTCTCATCTTCACCCTCGGGAGCACTTCGTCAACAGAATGCACCCGAATACCCAAGTTCATGTTGGAAGTACGTGAGGGGACAAGAAGCAAACCTTCTCTCCATGCCACTATTTATAGGCCGGGCAGATCAAACCCACGCCAAGTGGATGGCTCTCCGAATTTCGTGCAATGAATTTGCATTAATGGATGAACCGGTCGCCTCGAATTCAGCCAAACGGCTATTTAAAGCACTCGAGGAGCGAAACAGCCGCATCATTAAAAGACATGTCGGATACGCCAGCCAGACAGCGCATCACACGGACGCGCTCCTTTGGCATCAGGCATCACACAGACGCACCCTTCAGAACCAGGCATCACAGAGGATGCGCCCCCACACATCCCCATACCGAGTAGAACGCCAATCGACGCGCCCACTCACTGCCCATCGAATGTCAGAAACATTAAATACTAACTGACAGAGTTGGCAGCACACCTCCCAAAGTCTGAACAGTTGACAGCTTTTCCAGAAAACGAAGCATCGGCATATCCATCATCATGACTTTATTCCGACGGTTACTGCCACATGGCCACTCAACCGCCCGCATGCGCCTCTGCAGCCATGCGTCCAAATCTGCATGCGCCTCAAAAGCCATGCGCCTCAGACTACTCTCTGATCCCAAAAGACGGAAGGAAAGTCGCCTGCATGCGCCTCAAAAGCCATGCGCTCCGAACGGTTTGTAACTCCTAAAGGTTATGAGCCGTAGCCTCCTCCTGCGTCCAATCCAAGGCGCAGCTCACTAGATCACTTTCCCCACCAAATCCGAGATCTCCGAGCCGTGAGTCGATGACACGTGTCCTTTGACTCAACTTATCCAAGATTTCAGCAACAGAAAGATCTTCTCCTCTGCTACATGCCGGCTCACAACAGCAGTATGAAGAATTCTACCCCTCGATTAGGGCGCATCCCACGCGCCTCCATCAACAATCTCCACGTGGCATCCCCACACACCAGCGCATCCTACATGCGCGCATGAGCAGCCAGCCTGTAAAACTATAAATAGAGGGATCATTTCCTTCTCACCCACGTGCAGAATCCACAACGAACATACAAAGAATCACCACAGAGGCAGATACAGACACTCAACGTCTTCCTCCTCTCAGTAAGCTCCAGCACCCAGAGCAATCTACACCTTCAGAGAACCGATAACCGTCGTCAGCTCGTCAACGGAGTCAACGCATTACCACTCATCCATTGGCACTAAGGACCAGATTAAACAAAAGTGTACTCCTAGGACTACATCTAAGTCCTACATTGTAACACTATTCTGTTTGTGTTAAAGTTTTCAATCAAACAATTTTAATGGCAAACAAGGTCTAAACTAGTCTAACTAGGCCTAACCAAGCCTATACTAGCAATCCAACACAATCACAACACAATATCAAAATAACCCACACAAGGTATATATAAATGTTATATGCATATCACCTATAGGCTATTGCCTATAACACAAGAGCATGGTGCATATAGACATTGCATATAGGCTTCATTCCTTCATTATATTTCCTACACTCATGACATATATACATATGCCTATTGTCGATCATTCATATCCTATACATATAATTTTATATATAGGTTATACATATGTAATCATGCACACACATATATATAGACATAGAGAGAGAAGGTGTGAATGAAGAGTGTAGGTAATGTGAGGATACACAAGTGTACATGTGTGAGATATGTGAAGATAAAGAAAATAAAAGGAAAAAAGGAAAGAGGGGTCAACTCAAATATGAATCCTGAGACAACCCTCAGTTATCTACATTACATAACTCATGCATTCATTCAATCAATCCAACTTAAGTCAAAATGAAACTGGAAACACAAATGGATACCCAATCTGGAAATTCAAGAAACTGAGAACACTTATGAAACTAGGTGTAGCTCCCCTTCCCAAAATTTTTGAAATTTTTTTTATTATTTATTTGATTTATATGGTAATTTTTATATTTATTTTTATAAATAATTATTTAGTTAATTATTACGGGGATGACTTTAGCCATTGTTGAGTTTTGAAGTACAAGACGACTAGAAATTTTAGCACGGATAGTGTAGTCGTGTACTTTGACTAGTGTATTAGGCACGTAGCGATAGCATAGCCATATCCATGTTCTATGAATGAAAACCAATTAAAGTTGTGGCATCCTCCATAAATATTAATATATAAATATTTAATCTATATTATTATTTCTATTATAGGGATTTCTTGGCTACTTAAACCAATATGTGTTACAGGTAGGTATTAGTGGATTTATACAATATATCGCACATATATATTCCAGTATTTTTTGAAGAATTTAGTTATTTTGAAATTATAGAATATATTTTTAAATAAAGAAAGAGTTGGTTTATATAGATTTTTATAAAAGTACATGAATAGTTTATATGGATATAAATACTCTTCCAATTATCTTTCTAGATTAAATATGGAATTTATATATCGAATATATACATAAGTATATCTTTATAGAGAGAGAGTTATATATAAAAGTTTATTTATAAAAATTGTTTTCATGGAAGCTTTAGTTCTAAAGGCTTTATTACTAAAGTTTTTTTCATAAAACAAACATTTAAAAATAAAATAAGATAAGATATGTTAATTATTGTCTTTATATATTTTCTAGGTTATATCATTAAAGGAGGATTACTTAAAAATATATATATGTACAATTACTTTTATTATATAGGAATTTAATTTATATAAGAAATAAGATTCATTATTATTATTATTATTATTATTATTATTATTATTATTATTATTTATTATTTTTCTCATTAAAAATGGAATAAGCCCAGAGGTTACTGTTCATTGAATAGTAACTGTGGGAGACTCAAAAATCGCAACCGAACGAAACCCGACCCCCTCGATTAGTATATAGAGATCGAGACAGTTGGAGAGGAAAAAACAAAACCCTAACCTAACTCCAACCCCCCAGTGCCGACCCCGGCCTTGGCACAACCGCGTGCCACCACGGGGCCGTCGGCCGGCCAAGTCCGCCGCGGACGCACGCACAGGCGCGGGTGAGACCAACAGCAGCGAGCAGCGGATGTGCAACTTCGTTGCGAGAATTCATCGCGCACGATTGATCATTCGATAAGCCGTTTCTTCCGATACATACCTAACCTAACCCTCTTTGTCTCCCTTCAAGTAGATGTACTTATTTAGCGATGTACACATTGTAAATCGAGTTCCAAAACTCGGAAAAACTCGATCTTCGTAGATAGGAAAACAAAACCCAAACCATTCATCTCCTGTTTTGGAAGGGGATTCTAGAACAGGATAATAGGAATTTTAGGAAACTACCTGAAAGACCTTCTAGACAACCTAACCGAGATGGAGACCCTATTATTAGTTTTAATTCTAGTTGTTTTACAGCAATATATTTAGTTTGAAAATCATGAAAAACAGTTCTAAAACATTGAATTTTAATAAAAACTCCCGATACGACGTGCGTTCCGCCAAACCAGGAGACGTGGTCATGCATCGTAAGCATCGAAAGGCGAGTACGGATATTATGGACATGTGGGCATTGACGGAATTTAAATTGGTTGCATGTGCGCGACGAATTTGATGCGTGTCTGTCGAAATTCACCGTATCGGCCTCTTTGCAAATTTCTGATTACTTTGTGCACGTTCGTCAAATCGAGACGAAACTTGTGCCAACAGGACCATATCATTTTTTTGGTCCTATATGCCAAGTTTGGTCCAATTCTGAGACAGTGATCGGATCATCGTTTTGTGGGCCCTACGACCTAATTCAACAGGCAATTTTGTGCACGGCCTGCCGAATCTAACTTTGGACATACGGTTGGGTTCGTATCATCAAAACGAATCGTAGACATATAGTTTGATGACTTTAAAGACCATTGACTCTGGCACGCTTTTCGGTACAAAATGGGTCCAATGACGGACATCGTTTTTGCCCGAAATTATCGTTTTGCCCCTGTATCCAGAATTGGACTTAAGGATCGCTATCCTAGCTAATTTAACTAATCTAGAAATGTTGGTAACATCTATTACAGCTTCTGGAGGCCGTTGTGAGACTTGACTTTCTGACTTGATGATTGGCGATATATTGTTGGTTCTCCGTGCAACCCTCAGGCAAGTATACCCTGCCGAACATATACAGTATTTACATTATTTTTCTTTCTCTATTGTATTCCTTTTCATATTATCACATGATTTCTATATTGTGATTGGTTTGTCCTTGATTATTTTACTTGTTATAGATTGCGTGCACGCATAGGATATTCGATATTGCTTGTCTATTGATTTTTTCATGTTATCGTGTCTTGTGATTGAGTTATCAGTTTCTATATCTTGTTCTTGACTTGACCAGTCTTGACTGGGAGTATCTTGCATTGTACCACAGTTGAGACATACTTGCATTGTACTACGACCTATAGCATTATTGATTGATTGATTGATTGATTGACTTGACTTGCGACACTATAAATTGGGAGTATCTTGCATTGTACTACGATTTATAGGAGTCTACTTGACCTTGTATCCTTTAGGGGAGATCGATACTAGAATTGGCTAATCACGACTAAGAGTATCCTGCTTTGTACGTCAATTGAAACATTATAGATTGGGAGTATCTTGCTTTGTACTA